>CM041211.1:9131399-9596181 GCA_023065735.1 Coffea humblotiana
TTAAATTCATTTTTGCAAACTAAGTTATCAATTTATACCGCTCTTTGTACCCATTATTAATTTTAAATATTTACTTATAATGTTCAATAAGCCTAATTACCAATTTTTTTCCATTTATACTCTATGTCGCAAAATTACATATTATTTAATAATTGAATAATAAGAATAAAAAATTTTGAACTAAGTACTACAAAAGTTAATATAAAAACTTAATCCAAAAATTTTGAACCCCTAACATTTTTTTCATATATAAATTTAAATTTTCATTTTAAAAAGATAAGAAAAGATGCTAAAATTTATCATAAATTGGTAATGCTAAAAAATGAACAAGTTAACAAACTAAGAGAAAATAAAATAATAAGATAAAATCAACAAATAATAATAATAATGAAACAAAAGTAGTTAACATCATGACAAAATAAAAAATTTGAAAAAAAAATAGGTGGGGGAAGAGAAGAGACTTGGGGGAAGAGAATTCTAAATGGGTTAATTGGGTTTGATGGGTTACCCAATAATACCCATTTATTAAATGGGTATTATTGGGTAATCCATTTATATCCATCTACAAAAATTTAAGATACCCATACCCATCTATTCATGGACGGGTATGGGTAAATTTAGTTAAGTGGGTTGATTTGCCACCTATAGTTATAGTCGCCAACAAGCTCTGACGACCAACTTTTCTTTAGTTTATGGATGACCAATGTACAACCATTAATCACTCCTAACCAAAAAATAACCCTAGATACGACCGTAGAGTTCAATTTTCAATTGCCTTAAGAATTAGAAAAACTTAACCCTAATCAATAACACACTAAGAGGTTATTTAAATTAGATTGCGTATTCCCTTAATGTGTGTAAACGCTAGTTACCACTAATATTAATCGACTAAACAATTACAGATTTAGTGATTAATTTGTCATTAGATTATTAGGTTATTTTGAATATCGAGCCCTAGACATTCAGTTAACGAAATAATCTCTAGAAATTAAAATAGAGAATGCACAAATATCAATAAATTGGAGAAACGAGTTGAGATTAGTTCGATCTCACAGATATTCAGGACGGCGTCATTGAATTGATCTCTGACTAGATTAGGAATTTAGCCACGCCTCATTGAGAAATTTTCACGCGAATTAGTAGAATTCATGAACATCCAATCTTGTTCCTTAAACAATGTAATATGTTTCATGCAAAAAGAGTAAAGGAACGAAGAAGGAATTATCTACTGTCTTGCGGCCTCCAAAAGGGACGAAAAGAGAATGTCCCTAATCTAAACAATGACTAGTCTTTATTCTCGTCTATCTCCTCGTCGAATAAGGAAAAGAAAAAAAAGATAAAGCAACCCCCCAATGTTCCTTGTTTCTTGTTTCCTAATGCTAGCAAACTACTAGTCACGAAAGGAAAGGAATTGGTTTAGCACATCTTGGAGCCGGATTTGCAAAGATTCTCGAAGCTTCCTACGTGCACGGCTGTTATTAAGAAAGTCTCCCTTTTTAGCATTTTTCTGCTCCGCCACCTGTAATTAGGTCCAAATACCAAATATAAGTATAATTCAATAATTAAAACAATATTTGGTGAGGGTAAAAAGGGAAATTAACCATAAATTTAATAACAAGTTACGCCCTATCAATTAATATAAACAGCCACCATCAAGTGGTATCAGAGCAAGATAAGATTGATTATTAGAAAATAATTTGGTATTAATAATTCATAGTTTTCAAGTTATTTTTAATTAGAATTCATAATTCATAATTTGATTGTGCGGTGGTTGACAATCTTGAATTGTGGTTTTAATGTAATTTGTTTGCTTATATTTTCGGTAAATTTGCACTGTCCAATTCATTGCTTTTGGTTACATATAAATCCATGGGTTTGTCGAAATCAGTAAGCATGATGCACAATATTTGTGGTTTTAAGTACAGATATTTGCTTTGTTTGTTATGATTAGTTGGTACATGGCTCAAATACACATGGTTCCAGGATCACGCGTGCTTGTCTTGTTTGATTGTTATATTTTGTGAACCTCTTGATATGTTGGCACAAGTCATAATATGTGGAACCCACATACTTTCCGTGATATAAATTAACTTGATTTCTGGTTTCGGGAAGTTGTTTGTTTTTTCCCTATTTCAACAGAAAGCCTTGCCGCTTGTTTTGTTAGTTTATTCATTCAAGAGTTTTGATTAACATAATATTTAGCAGGGCCTGTATGATATGTAACTTATTAATATGTTAAGGAAATTAGGATTTCTCTAATTTGTGTGAATCCTAATAAAGTTAAACAACACATTTAAGCCTTTGAAAAAAAAAAGTCCATAAGATTGGTTCACTAAGTATATAGTCTTATAAGACATTTATGGATTTCAAGAAAATTTTGAATTTGAATGATAAATTCGAGTTAAGCTATAGATATGGACTTTTAATCCAATAAATCTTGATCCATTTGACTGGTTTGACTAGAATTTGGCTGGTTTGACTATATTTGACCAGAATTGATTAGTTTGACAAGATTTGACCAATTTGACCACTTTTTGAACAGAATTGACTAAAGTTGATTTTGATCAAAATTTTTGTGTATTTCGTGTAATTTTAAATTTGAATATTGGTATGATTATATATATTTTAGAATAAATTAATTAAAACAATATGCCACTAAAGTGACATCTTTTGTGAAAATTAATTTATTTTAAAATATAACTAGTTAGGTACTTGTAATTTTGTTAATATTGATTAGCTCCAAGGAAGGTCAATATTTAACAAAATTGCATGCGCAATTGTAGTAACAAACACGTGATGATTATTCGAATTTTTTCATGTGAATTATAAATTGGCCCAAAGGAAAATTTATTTTTGACATGTTATTATTGTCAGTGTTTATTATTGCGTCAAGATATCATTTAGAAGTTAATAGTTTTATTCAACAACAAAATATTAATGAAATATTGGTATCTTGAGATGGGTTACCTTTATTTAAATTTATTATTATTTTTTGGTGTATGTGAGTTTGTTTTAACTATTTTATGTTTTCTGTTCAGTTGCGAATGATCTTACAAATATTACTACCAATATCAATAATATTTCTATGCTGAATAGCACAAATTTCAAGTTCTAGAAAGAAAATCTCTTGATTGTTCTTGGAGTAATGGATCTCGACGTTGCATTAAGAGATGATTTGCCTCCACCTCTTATAGATTGGAATACCTCTGATGAAAAGAGAGATAAGGAAAGGTGGGAGAAATCAAATCACCTGTGTTTGATGATCATTAATAAGGCCGTTCCAAAAATATTCAGAGGAACAATGTCAGAAACGACAACTATGGCCAAGGCATTCCTTCAGGATATTAAAAAAAAGTTTGTCAAGAACAACAGGTTAACAAATAATATATCTCAATAATCTCTTAAATAATACGACTAAAATTAATATATCTCAACAATCGCTTCACCAACTTCCAAAATATATACACAAACTATATTTAAGACATTTTTATTCTTTTTTTTATTTTTATTTTTTTGCTTCGCCTACTTCCCTCCAATCCAATGCAAAAAATTTACTAAATATCCTAATTCTTCACACCCATTTCTGATATGTTATCATGCTCATCTAGGAGTCCAGGCAAACTTGATGTGCCTCGAATATAAGTCGTTAACTTTTAAAATAAAAACAGCCATATTTTTATAAAAGAAAATTGAAATAATTCAAATCGTGCTCATTTGATTTACTCCAATTAATCTAAGGCACAAACAAAATTATGTAATTGAAAGTGCCAATTGCAGAAGCCCTTATTCCTTGCCGTACAATTCCATATATCCCAATTGCTAAACTCCTAGATACAAGATGACTTGTAATGAACTCTATTTGTCCGTGTAGTTGACTTGATTGTATCGGATGTTTTATTCTTTAAGATGTGATGCTGTTGCAAAAATTCAATAATATATATATGTATATATATCTATCTTAGGTCCCTTTTCATTAACTGTAAGGGCAAAGGGGGGCTTTTGATCATCATTTCGATTACTAAATTAGTTTTTTGACTTCTTGTCAAGAGATGTAAAATAAGCTATCTTTAGATTTTGTTCCAAATGTCTAGCAGCCAAAAATGATGCCACGGACAAAAAGCTTCAGCAATTATCTCAGAAAGCAATCTTCAGCCCTCCATGGAGCTGAATTCCAAACTTCAGCCGCCAAAATTAATGATATTGCTTTTTGGTTGGATTTGATTATCATGTTGTGATTGTAGTCTTGTCCCTTGGCAAGTTCAAATTTTCAATTTTCTGACGGCTAACGAGATTGTTTAAATCGATTTTATAAGGGATTATTTCCTAATGTTTTGCATAATAGAGTGCTGTGGTCGATTGGAAGTCGGCATTACTCTAATCCATCCCATCACAAGTTATAATTACTATTGTACTATTCACGATAACAAGTTTCGTCAACTTGTAATAAAAACTAAAAAGCATCAGGACTGATCTAAAATGTTTGGACTGAATTGGTAATTCCTCAATGTACCGACTTAACTACAACCCAAGAAAAAATCAAGGGCCCTGTGGTTTAGTGAATTTTCGTATAACCTTTCTATAGTTTCAAAAATTATATATAATCCTCTCGTAATTTAGACTAAAGTATCAAAATGATGGAAATGGTTAAAATGACTAAAATATATAAATGAAATATGTGTGACATTTTAATCCCGTATGGTATTATATCGAAATTATCAAAATTACTCTTGTTTAAAAATTAAAATGGCTAAAGTGACTAAAATATATAAATATAATATGCATAAAATTTTAACTCCGTATGATTTTATATTTTACTATATAACCCCTTATGATTCAGTATTTTATCACATAACTGCCTTATAATTTTTAAAATATATACATAATCCTTCCGTGGTTAATAAATAATTTCCAACTGTACATAGTGTACTTTTGATATTTTAGTTGACCATATTACACAATGCATATTCCATTATTTTGACACTTTAATTCAAATTATAATGAAATTATATATAACTTTTGAAACTATAGAGGAAATATGAAAAAGGGCTAAATCACAGAGGGGAAAGTGTATTTTAATCAATGATGTGATTGTGAAGGCAATAGCTATCATCCATCTTCTCAACGAACCAAATGATTAACCAAATTTGCTGTCATCTTTAGATTAGTATTTCTAAACAGATATTCTACTCGAATTGATGTACCAATTGTAGATCCAGGAATCCTGAAGAATCATTAAGCATGATTGTTCTATGCTTCAACTGTGAACAAGGGGCTTCAAGATTGAAGGCTCTAATTGTGATCTGTAATTTATATGATCAAACAATTATTATATACTCAACAAACAACATGTCTATGCAGTAACACAACAGATCTGCATAGGGGTGTCATTCAATTGCAGATTTCACCATGTATGTTATGTTTTCGCTCAACATTTATATCAACCATTTAAAATTGAAATGGGGTGATCTCAACCATCAATCTTACCCTAATTACAAAATCCCCACATTTTTCCATGGTACTCTTATTCCCTTTTTTTTCTCTAAATGGAAGGTTGTGAGTTGCTACCTAACTAATTTTAACAATTATAAGAAAAAGAAAAGGAAAGCTTAGTGCTACCCAGCATATGACTACTCTATGCCTCCAATTTTAGCTCTAAATTTTTTGTTTTAACTGTGTCCTTGTATCAGCACAGGTTGCAATTTTTATGGCTTTTATGCCTTTGTACATTGTCCTATCCTTGTTGCCGTTTCTTTTGTTACCAACCCCCCCATTCGAAAATAAGGAGCCTCGTCATTTTCCATACTACAATTTTTTGAAGATGAAATAATGTAGGATTACTGCATAAACTATGTAGTTGAGCCGGAGACTTTCAGTTCAATTGGTTGGTTTGGCTTATAGAGCCAACGAGACTTTGATCTGGTAACTAAAACAATAAAGGTTGAAGTCCCAAGAAAAATGATTCCGGTCTTTGACATTCGAACAACGTGATTACCCTATCAATAGTCCTTTTCCATGGAACAAAATTATAGCAGAGATGAAAGATTTTCTTTATGTTCTGTACTGTAACGAGGAAATTTGCAAAGGCCATAATTACATAAATTTACTAGTTTTTATTACAAGAAAGAAGCGGCCTCGGGAAAGAGTAAGAATCAAGGTTTTAGAACATCTGTAACCACACTGTGCAATGGACGGTCTCAGATCGAGTCGAAGGAGGCCGACTAAGTTTGGGAGGTTGATGAAAAAATGTTCCAGACTTACAAAGGCTCCTAGGGCCAAAGATGAGACCTTCTATTGCACGGTGCAATTGCAACCCATCTCAAGAATCAATCCAACACTTGTATCAAGACAAGAATACAGAATCTGCAGCATTCGGCCATGTTAAGAATTCAAGGAAGTGGAGATGGAATAACAAGAAGAGGAATTTTGCGACGAACTGCAACGCCAGGGCATTCTGTCATATCCAACTCTTTTCCCTGTGCTCCATCAGGAAATTGCCAATCAAACTTGCTTACCAAATTTGCCAACACAAGTTCATTATTAGCAACAGCAAAAGCGATTCCAGGACAACCCCTCCTACCAGCACCAAATGGGATTAACTGGAAATCATGCCCTTTAAAATCTATAGACGGATCCATAAATCTCTCTGGCTTAAAGTTCTCAGGTTCATCCCAATATGCTGGATCTCTACCTATTGCCCAAGCATTGATGATCACCATTGTACCAGCTGCAATATCATATCCCATTATTTTGACATCTTCTCTTGCTTCTCTAGGAACCAGCAACGGAATTGGAGGATGTAGGCGAAGAGTTTCCTTGATCACTGCTTTCAAATGATGCATCTTGGCCAAGTGATCCTCGGATACCTGTTCTTTGCCACCAACAACCCCTCTTATTTCAGTTTGCAATTTCTTTAGGATAATGGGGTGTCTTAAGATCTCTGCCATTGCCCATTCTGCAACTGTAGCCGTGGTATCAGTTCCAGCAGAGAATACATCCTACAGTTAAAAAGATATACACTTAAAATCATTGATGTTTTGTTGATTGTCCGTGAGAATGATCAGAGATGACGCAGTGAGTTAAGACTGAGAAAATGAAGCTTAATGATTTTATATTCACTGCAGAGAAAATTGTGCTTACCAATATTATAGCTTTGACGCTGTCCCTGTCCATGGTTACACCTGTTGCGTTATCTTTATAGATTTTGAGCAAAATATCAAGAAAATCTTCTCTGCTTTCACCATCAATCGTCTCACCACTTGACCTGCAGGAATAATTTTCCACTGCACCATCCAACCTTTCTTGGACCACGCCCTCCAAGAACTCATCTACTTTTCTAGCAACGCGATCCACTCTGGTATCGTAACCATTAACTCGATTAATCCAACTGAGACAGGGCACAGATTTGACTAAACTTCCTCCGTTCAGTAACTCCAAGATTTCGCCCAACAGCAGCTTGAATTTCTTTCCCCTCCACCGTATTTCCTCCCAAAAGCCGATCTGCATACAATATCATTAGTCAGCGAAACAAACATTTCGCTCAAATTCACAGGTGCCGAATCCAAAGAAGCCCCTTTAATCTTCTGCATCATAATCGACGTTTCCTCTTCCCTTATTTTACGAAACGCCTGAACTTTTTTGTTGCTCAGGAGCTGAAGAACACAAAATACAAATACTCTTTAACTGTCTCCAATACTCACCATAGGGTGCTACCGATATATCCTTCATGTTATAGAGAAGTTTATTAGCTGTGCTCGAAAAGGGCCTATCAGAGAAAATCAAATTATGGGTTTTCATGATTAGGCTAGCTGCATCAGCTGATGAAACTACAACCGTTGGAACACTACCAAATTTGAGAAACATGATTGGACCATATTTTTGGGCTAAGGAGTGCAGAGGATAGTGAAGCAGTGAGCTTAGCTGATGAAAGTCCTGGTGGCGATGGTGGCTGATTCTTTCTCGAATTTGAAACTAATTTGAAGAGAAACCACAGTAAGATTAAAGGAAAAAGCGAAAAAAAGATTGGATGAAACATATATACATCAATCTTTAGCTCCGATACCAAGCCTGATGTGCTTGCCAATTGCCTTTAATCTCCCCTGTATTTTGCTCAGTCTACAAGACTCTGATTTCAGACAAAAAATTGGAAAACAAGTATGGACAAGCTTGTGTCAGTTGGCAGGCGTGTGGTTTCTATATGGATAGACTTGCAGAAAAATGACAAAAGAGGATGGAAAAATAAGGACAAATCGTCACGGAAACCTCTTACCACATGAAAACATATGAGAACAAGAAGGACCGGTTTTTTTTTTTTTTTAAACGTACATGAATCGAACTAAAGAATTTCAGACAAAACTACAACTTAAAATTTATAACTTTGGGAAAGTGATAAAGGGAGAGAAGCTAAAACAAAATTTACTTGAGTTTTTTTATATTTTTTTATATTTTGATTAGCCGTTTATTTTATTGAATCTTATCTGATTTCCGTCACAAATGAAAAATATGATTAAACAATAACTGTATTGTAATCAAAATAATAGTACGACCCAATACTAAAGAATGAAAATTAACATACAAAATGAATCCATATATCCTTAGTCCAAAATGGATTTGGCAAATAGAGAGAACAAAATCAAACCACAATTTAGGGTTAAAAAATGGAAAATAATTAATTCTTCTCGCTTTTCAGCTCTAGGATCCCAATTTGGCGACGGAAAAACAAAGGGTAACCAATAAAAGAACATTATTGGGCCAAAACGGAAACACCACGGATGGTAAGCCCCGTTCTGTTAGTCTCAATGGACCAAGTGAAAAACTGTGGTCTGAACCACCAGCCCAAAAGCTGGTAGCTACCACCAAAGTATTAAATTGTCACATTAAAAAAGGTTTTGTTTAAAAAATTCAGATGAGTGTGTAGTGTATCCATTTGGTTCGGATCGTCCGATGATAGTTCAGTTCCCTTCGAGTTACCTTGGACCTCCTTAGATCCACATGGATAATGCCCGACAGTTCAAGGAACATCAATATCATCATCAATCGGTCAAACTTATCTTAACTAGACACACGTAAATGGCTTTCTTTTGGACACTTTTAAGGCAGCTCCCAAACCACCGGATTGTGACGCAGCTGCAACCGCAATCACCAGCAGCAGTTCATACTCATTAAATGATCACTTTAATTAATTGGGGACTGGTTTTTTTTTTTTTTGCTTTTTTTTAACGTCCGTGCATCATCGAACTAAAGAATTTTAGACAAACTACGACTTAAAATTTATAATTTTGGAAGAGTAAAAAAAGGGAGAGAAGCTAAAACAATTTCACCTGAGTTTTTTTTTTATTTTTTATATCTTGATTAGTCGTTTGTTTTATTGAATCTTGCCCAATTCCCGTCACAAATTAAAAAAAATATGATTAAACAACAACTGCATTGTAATCAAAATAATAGTACGACCCAATACTAAAGAATGGAAATTAACATACAAAATGAATCCATATATCCATAATCCAAAATGAATTTGGCAAATAGAGAGGAAAATAATTAATTCTTCCGCATTTCAGCTACAGGGCCATAATTTGGCGACGGAAAAACAAAGGGAAACCAATAAAACAACACTATTGGTCCAAAAAGCAAACACCACGGAACGTAAGCCCCGTTCTGTTAGCCTCAATGGACCAAGTGAAATACTGTTTTTCGGCCAAGGTACTTCTGGGCAAAAGTCACAGGGCTCCACACGCGTCTCAGCCCATCACATGAATGTGATTGACTCCCAAGTCCAAGAAGTTTGCTTGTTTCCAAGCCTGTGTCTCTACAGAAAATGGCCCGGCGACTTTCCTGGGCCTGGCCCTATAGGTACTTCGCCCGCGGTGCGGCGCTTCTATGGGCTTCGAAGCATAAATTAAACCTGGGCATACTTCTTAAGAGTTCACGATGTGGGTAGGAGTTAATTTCTACTCTCAAGCTATTGAGCTAGCTAGGTAAGGGAATCGAAATCCCTTGCCTGCATTTCTCATTCAGAATTTTATGAAATTTTTTCGCAAGTAATTTAGTTCCCCTCAAGTTTTTAATAGATTAATCGCGTTGATCCCACACTAGGCAAATCCTTAAGGTAGAGAAGTAAAAGAGCAGGGAAAACCGGTCTTCTCAGTAAATTATTCTGGCAGAAATTCAAAGATTGAAGAATCCGAGGTCTGACGTGATTGAACTTTCCACAAAATGCCAAGACTTTGAGGATGCTGCAACTGTGCCAAGTTTAGGTACTTTCAGAATGAGTTATTATCACTTTATTCTCTTAAAACTATATCACTGTTATCAATTTACCTCCTAATATTATCTTTTAATCACTTCACTTCTATTGGTAATTCAATTTAGCATGTTAACAAATTCTGAACAAAAATATCTTTTTATTTTATATTATTATTACATTGTTAGTATCACTTTATCTCTTCAAATTATATTGATACAGTCACTTTAATATTGTATATTTTATCGAATTAAGATTTTTTTGGATTTGCAGAATTTTGGTGAAGAGTACACATGCTTTGGCATAATTAGCACATGCGTTCGGAAGTCGAACCAGTACGAGTTGGATCAAGAATTGACACAAGTAATTTGTTTAATTAATTTTTTTTGTGTAAGTAAGAGATATTGAATTCATGACATTCTACTTATAATTTTTCCCATTTTACCATCCAACTCAATCTTCCCCTCAAATTAAACTTATTAGATAAATTGTTGATTAAACTTGTCATCAGGTTCAAGCAATAAAAGCTCAAAGCCACCCACATCCACTTTTTTTTATGAGATTTGGGTCGGACAATCAATTGGTTCTTCGTTCAATCAGTTGAAACGGTCCATCCAGTCCAATTTTCAGAACACACCACCTTCATTCATGTCCATGTCCTCTGGTTTCCATGTCCATGTCCTCTGGTTTCCCTCCATCAGGCAATGCAACATCAAACTTGCCCAAAAATCTTGCTAAAATGAAGTCATTAATGGCAATGCAAAATGTCATTAACGGCCACTAACTACCAAATAGAATTGATCCAAAGCTAATCGTCGAAAATCAACATCAAATGTGCAGAACCTTGTCCTGTGGAATTCTTGCGGCTTTTCTCCTCAACAATGGATTTTGCCAACTGCCCAATAATTCTCAAATATTAATAACACGGTACGGCTGCGACAGGTCATGGCCCTTTTCGTTGATGCTTCGAGCCAAGTCTGACAGGAACCAATAATGGAGTAGGAACATGAGCCATGAAAACGTTAATTTTTTCCGTTATTCATTTATAGCCCATACCAAAACTCGGCAGTACTGAATCCAAAGTGGGGCAGCTTAATTATTATTATTATCATAAATCTTTTGTCTCATAGCTTTTCTGTACTATTTTGCAAATGATTTGTCTCATAGCCTCTCTCATGCAAATGATTTCAATTGTACAACAAAGAAATTCAATATTTTGGCCAAATCCCTAGTCATTAAGCAGGCATTTATATGGAGTACAAGAGCAGAACAAGGCAAACCGAAGGCACTCAACCTGTACATGGGTGGTTCTAAGCTTCCTATGTGTTGACCTACTTGATAAGTTATTTAGATCACTCAAATGGTTAATAAAATTGGGCATTGGAGAATTTATATACATACATACATATATATATATATATATATATATATAGTTCCTTCCAAATCTAACTAGACTAGTACATGACATCAAGTAAACATAAAACGGTGGAAATGTGAGAACTTTCATCACAATGGAAAATGTGGTCTCTCACTCCTTATCACGAGTCACCAGAGTGAACTTCCACTAGATATAAGACCACAAAAAAAAAAAAAGAAAGCATACGAATACAAAGCCATTAACAAAGATATGGAGTGACAATAGCATGTAGAGGATGTTTTCTGTGAACTGTGATACCAGATGCTTCAGTCATGTCCAGATCCTCTGGCTTCATTCCATCAGGCAATGCAAAATTAAATTTGTTGACCAATTTTGCCAATGCAAGTTCATTAACGGATATGGCAAAGTTGATACCCGGGCAAACCCTTCGTCCGGAACCAAAAGGAAGTAACTCAAAGTTAAAACCTCGAAAATCTATATTGGAATTCAAAAACCTCTCAGGTTGAAATTCCTCAGGGTTCTCCCACAGAATGGGGTCTCTTGCAATTGCACTAGCATTCACCAACACTAGTGTGCCTGCTGGTATATCACACCCCATTATTTTGATGTCTCGAGTTGATTCTCGAGGAACCAGTAATGGAGCAGGAACATGAAATCGTAGAGTTTCTTTAATCACTGCTTTTAAGTATCTCATCTTCTCCAAATCATCTTGAGTTATCTCTGGTTTTCCCTGGGTCACTTCTCTTACCTCAGCCTGCAATTTCTGCAAGGTTATAGGTTTCTTTAGAAGTTCTGACATTGCCCATTCCATAACTGAATGTGTTGTGTCAGTTCCACCGCCAAACACGTCCTGCATGACGGAATGAAAGAAAGTGTTGCTTTAGAACATGCATAGATGCTTTTTTTTTTCTTTTATCTAAATTTCCAATTTCAAAAAAAAATTGGCACCTGTCCAAAGAAAAAGAAAAATGAAGACAGATTAACAATATTCATACTATCGCAATAAGCGTTTAATTACCACATACAAGACGAAACATTATGTTGCTTTTCGCTCTAAAATGTTGATTATTATTGCTCTTTTTTCCTCTAAAATCTGCAGTTCTGGTATGCAATCCAATTTTAGAAACTCAATCGTGAAGTGCAAAAGCTGAAGATTTACGTAGTAGAGTTAAACTTGTCAAAAGATTAATAGGGTTAGGTACATGTAAATTTAAAAGTTACATAAAGTTTAAGTGCATAAAGTTCGGTTAACCCAAGCAACCATTGAGGTGTTTTTTTTTTTTAACATTTTTCACAAGAGAAGGTATTCAAATGCAATGGATGAATTTTCTTTTAATCTGATAACAAGGGAAGGTATTCAAATATAAGGGACGAAAATGAGTTTGATTACATACATTCATAGTAATTTTGATATAAATTAAATATACTAAAGAGTGTATATATTCAGAGTTGTGTGGTAATTTTAGAATTTTTATAGTGAGTCAACCCTTTTTGTATGTTTATTTAATATCCTTACCCCTTGTTTGCAGTTTTGTCCAAAATAAAAAGATCTTTCTACCCAAAATGGCAGTGATAAATATTTATCATTATTCATTCTTCAATATTTAGTGTGATCAATATTTTGTTGTCAGAAAAGAATACAATTAATACGTATTTGACTTAATTATCCTAGATATGTTTATGACTTTTATTTTTTGTTCTAGTATGTTAATCTTTTGTTTACATGGAATTTTCACATTTTTTTCTTTCAGAATCTTTTGTTTACATGGAATTTCTACTATGTAATCTTTTGTTTTCATTTTTTTATATGAAATTCAAAAAACAATTCTACACAACTATTCAAAAGTCAAAGAATAAAGTATCTCAAAACATTTGTTTGCTTGTAAAAAAGAAAATTTTATTTTACATACAAGAAAATTTTTGTACATTCAATTATTTATTAAGCTCACAAATGTCTTAAGATATGGTGATACAGTGAAAAGATTTATAAGGAAAAGTTTGATATCCTGCTATATTAGGCATTCTAAGATGAAATTGGAAAGAACTTTCCTTAAATTTTTTTGAGGAATAGAATTTGAGGAAAAAGTTGGAATAAACATTTCAAGGGGAAAGGACTTTCCCTTTAAATGATTTATACCAAACTTAGTATGTAATGAATAAGTTATAAAGGCTTTTTCCGAGCCTATTCCTACCTACCAAACATAGTGTTAAAGTATGGAATGGAATCGATGTTTCCAAACTATTACTAGACTGATTGATTGAACCAAGAACCAACTCTATCACAAGATTCTATGTTAAAGCAAGAAAAAAAAATAAACAATGAGTCAAACTCAAACATAAACTGATCAAACCGGACAAACCTGGTAAAACTCCAACAATTGAATAGGCTAGCCACTAGAAATTTTTTCCCTTTATATAATTTGGTATTATTCAAATTTTCTAATTATAACTAAAATAAGAAAACATTTAATTGAACTAGTGGCTGAACCATGAAGGCATGAATCAAAAGCTCTCTGGTTCATTCAACCATCCGAGTTTAATAATATTGAATTCAGTAAACCTTACAAACCAAATAGATTTTGATCTTGCACATCGGAGTAAAGGAGGAGGATGCCATTTAATAAGTTGTCATGTCCAAGTCAACTAAACTAAAAACATTTGTATGACAGTACCAAACAAAATCTAAACCTTCCAGCCTAGTGCAAGTCACTACCTTCAAAACTAGTACTAGATAATTTATTAGCAGTAAACATAATTCTTTTCAGAGTTGAAACTAATTATAAATTCTCATAGTGCGATGTAATTAAAGAGATGGAGAGAGATCCAATTTACCAGGATGATAGCTTTCATATCATCACGGCCAAGAGCAAAGCCGATAGTGCTTTCCTTATTAACCTCGATCAGAATGTCCACAAAGTCTAGACATCTTGCCTCAACGGAATGGTCATTTTCAGCCTCACCTTTCCTTTTATTTATGTGCTCTTCTATCACACCCTCAAGAAATTCATCAATCAGCTTAACAAATTTCTCCACTTTCAAGTCCAAACCATTGAAACGATTAACCCATGAAAGCCAAGGAATGTAGTCTCCTACATTAAAAACACCCATTAACTCAACAAAAACCCTCAAATTTTCCATAATTTTCCTCCCTTTTTCTTCCTCACTATACTTCCTCCCCAGGGCAACCCTACAAATTATATCATTTGTGAGAGTTACAAATATTTCAGTTAAGTTTACAGGTGAAGAAGAACACATCTGGCTGATCTTTTCGATCATGAGTGAAGTCTCTTCTTCTCTAACATGCTGATATGACTGAACCCTTTTGTTATTCAAAAGATGCAGCACACAAGTGCTTTTGGCTTGTCTCCAATACTCACCATACGGTGTAAATGCTACGTCCTTACTTCCGTAGAATAGTCTATCTTTAACGCTCGATTTAGGCCTGTTCGAAAAAACCAGATCATGGGTTTTCATGATCTGGCTAGCTGCATCAGAGGAAGAGGCAACCAGCACTGGCTTGCTTCCAAAATGTAGCAGCATGAGTGGGCCATATTTTCTTGACAATGATTGGAGGGATCTGTGCGGAAGCAAGCCAAGCTGGTGAATATTTCCAATTATTGGGAGCTTTGGTGGAGATGGTGGTAGCTTTTTTTGGGGTTTAGAAGCAGCATAGAACCATTTCAAAAGGGCTAGAAGGAATACAACTGAGGAAACTGAGAAAAATAAAAGATCAAAAGAGAACGCCATGGTCTATATGATCTTGTGTTTGCCTATTAATGGGCTACTCTTCTTATATAAGATTACAGACTGCTTTTAGAATTGAAATCCCAATAATACACCTGACAACATTAGGACCACAAATGAATATTTAATTATTTAATACAATGGATGATTTAAGTCCACACAGGTTATATGTGGGAGGGATGGATTGGATAGTTAAAAGGGAGGTAGGTGAGAAATTACACTAAAAAAAAAAAGGGAGCCCACAGGTTACACAGGACAAAATTATATCGTGCAACAAATTGATTGGTCTCTGATTTATCTTTTGGAGCTATGGTATTTTGTCTGATTTATATTATTGGTCTCTGATTTATCTCTTTGTTGGATGTGGGCCAGCCCATTTATGGGCCAAACCACAAAAACAAACCCGTAGGTTTTCATTCTTAGAAGGAGGACTTTTAATACAGAAAGTAGATCATATCTCAAATCTTCCTAATTCGTATGAGAACTCAAATATACCAAAAGTAGGAAAATCACGAAGAGATGATGGATACAAATTTCAGCTAACAATATAAAAATCAATAATCACCCTGAGGTGGTACACTTTCCTAGTTTACATAAACTGGCTAAAGATAAATTCTGAAGCTAAAACACCAGGAGTAAAATTTTCTATGCCTTTCCTCTTGAAAATTTGTATGACCACTAGTTTTCTCGGTGATTTCCTCAGAGCGGCTACCGGTACAGAAGACGAGCCCGTCCTTTTCATAACAGTGCAAATATATGCAAGCTAATATTTGTCCTTTTTATAACACCTGTCCTTATACCGTCTAATATTTGTCCTTTTTATAAAATACAAATACATACAAGCTACGCTTCAGTTTTGGTGATCCCATTATGATAAAGAACCAGTAAATCAGAAGTTACCGTTAGACATTCATAATAGTGTGCTCTACAATGGTAGTGAAAAGGGAGAAAAAAATGGAAAAAAGTTCTGGGTACAAAAGTCTGCCAACAGCAGTCTCATTATCTACTCCTATGCCTTGCTAACTTCAGCTGCGCTTTGCTCTGGGAAAGGTTGCATTCTCTTTCTAATCAACGTTTCCCCTCTCAGAGCAGCAACATACCTGTCATTTGTATCCTCTTTCCTCTGCAACTCCCTCCCAGCCTCTCTTTATTCACTTCATAGTTTTATACTTAGAATTTATATATATATATCCAAATATGGATGGTTTCTGGTTTTTTCTTTTCTTTTTTTCAATTGAGCTCCTAACTTGGGAAGACTGTGGAAAGAGAAAAAGGAAAACGCTGATATATCAGGATCGGTTTAGTAGTGACTTACAGAAATATTAGCAAGTAAAGCAATAAGTTCCATGTACATAAATGGACATCCAAGATTTTCTGATTTCTAATTTATTGATGCAATGGAGATGCATCTAATAATCATGACCCAGAATTGGTTTCTCTAATGAGAATTCTTAGAAACAAAAAAAAAAAAAAAGGGGGATCTTGTGATTAAAAGACTGCAATTAGAACTAAGACATGACAATAACCTACCTAGATTTCTCGAGAGAATTAAAACCAATGTTCCTAATTAAATTTGATTATCGTTTTCAATTTCATTCATTTCAAATGCATCCTAGAATCGGTTATACCATCTTGATTGATTGGACAAGTCCATCAATATATCTAGGAGCAGTACAGTTGATTCCAACAGCAACAACTCGATCACATAAATCAGCAATTGCAGTACAATTTGATATAGGATCCCCACTAACTACATTGATCCCATCCTTAGAATTGAAAGAAAACCAGGTCGGAACTTATGTTTTCTTCCTCAAGAATCTCAGTATATTCCTCTATCAAGAAGCAAAATAGACAGTAAAACATCTAAATTGCTCTAGCAAAAGGAATGTTTGAGGTACACTGAGATAGTCACAACTCAAAAACAATACCATAGCATCCAATTTGTTTGGAATTGTCTCAAATGCAATCAGGTCAGCACCAGAGTCGGCAAGAACTCGAACTCTTCTTCTACGGAAACCTTTCAAAGTCTCCAGAGTCACTGCATCCCCAAACATGCCACTGCAATGCATGAGAAGATCACAAGTGCTCGAGAGGAAGAGTTTCTAGCACAAGTTCAAATATTTCAAGTCAGTATTTGGGCACTGAAATACTACTCTGCTTCCAATGTAAGAAAAGAATTAAAAGATTCACCTATATTCAGAACCATCAGCAAGATAAGCTCCATAGCTTCCAATAGAAGCAGCAACAAGGAGTGGACGTTTAAAGCTTTCGGATCTCCAATAACATCCGAAGAACCTTTGCTGGCTTTATCATAATATATATCCCGTACCTCGCATGCTATTTCAACAATTTTCCTGAGTAAAGCTTCACCTTCTTCTCTTGATATCCCTTTAGCTACAAATCCTTGAAGAGTGGCCTGCCTTCCAAACAAGAAAAATCAAGAGTCCTCAACTTCATGATAAATTCTTTCAGTAATAATTAAACGAGATCCTTTGGAAAAATTAAAAAAGACAGCCATATAACCTGATATGATGCAGATATTATGATATTAGCACCAACTTCATGGTAATCAAGGTGTACCTGTCACGTGAAACAAACAATAAAGAATAAAACAAGAAAACCACATGGCCAAGGTGCTAATATTTAATCGCAATTACAAGAATAAGGCCAAATTCATACAACTTTTTAAGCTGGCTACTTTGGCCATCCTTCAAATTATGCTGAATGGTTTCTTTGTCATCACTGGTAGCAATTCTGGGTTAGTAATAGACCACAGAGCCCAAAAAAAGAATTAAAACCACATGAGAAGCAAATTAAAAACTAACCTGTCTCTTAATCGTAGCCTTCAGTGCTATCATAACCTGAAATAATCCATTGTAGATAGACCTTTCGGTAAGGGAAAAATCGAAATAGAAGAAAGAATTAAAGAAATAGTGAGGGTTAGTTATAGACTGCTGAGGCAAAAAAAAAAAAAAAAAACCACATAGAAGCAAATTAATAACTAACATGTTTCTTAATTGTAGCCTTCAGTGCTATCACAACTTGAAATAATCCATTGTAGATTTTAACCAATATAGAAAACATAAAAAAAAAAAAAAAAAGATTGATCTTTTGCCCCTTAAGATATCACAGCACAATTCTTCGTCGTGATATCTTAAGGTGAAGTAAATTTCTAATCTTCATAAGTAATATGGATTGGATTTTAACAACCTCATGGATTATTCAACACCTTTACCAAAATATAGTTTAACGTAAATCTATCAAACTTGTTAACATGGATTACACTTATGGACCACAAAATACAAGCCAGCTAACCAATAACATTACCTTCTTCACTGTTCACAAACTTAGCAAGGCTCCTGCAGATTGTGCACCTTCATACCTGAGAATAAAAATAAATTCATGAGGAATACAATTGTATGAACTCAAGGCAGTGCAAGCGAGAGTTTCATGAGTATCTGGGTAATTAAAAAAGAACAAGCAATAATGCCAAGTCGCCAATTACATAATGAAGCAGCATAATAATCACTGATGTAGAGATACCCTTACTGCATTCTATAATCACCGAAACATTTTGGAGGGTCTGCTTTACAAATGCAGGTAGATACATGGCTAACGAAAAAGAAACACGCCAAAAATAACCAAAAAAAGTACAATGCTATCAACATGGCTAACAAAGAAAAATAACCAAACCAGGAAAACAATGGCAAAAAGAAATGCACACAAAAAGCAAAAGCAGAAAAATAAACCAGCGACCACAAGCATGAGCATTCAACAACTTTGCAAATCAAAAGCATACAGGAATTGCAAGAGACACAGACCAAAAACAAAAACTTCTTTACAGATCAAGAGGGAAAAAACAGATCAAACCCAAAAAAAAAAAAAATCCACCACCACCAGGTGAATGAAAATAAAAAGTCATAATTTGTCTCATAAGACCTAATGTTCTCTATGTTGACAGAAAGATAGAAGCAAAATTAGATAAATAAGATTAATGGACTACACAAGTTTCCAATTTTTAAGGAAAATTGTAGAGGGACAAAACTTCTTTCTTCTTGTAACTAAATCACAAAGATACTTACAGAACGAAAAGCTTCAAAGTTAAATAAAGAAAAGCAAAACCCACAAAAATACAAAAAACAGAACATAAAAGATGTTTGCTCCAAGGAATGAAACTTCAAGCATCATTTGCACTTGGTATGAAAAATTATTATTCAAATCTTTACAAATTGTAGCCTCACATATGATCTGGTGCAAAACTTATTCTTTCCAAAATTGACTTATGATCTGAATGCAAAAATTATTACTCTAAATATGATCTGAATGCAAAACTTACAAATTGTACAGTACAACGGCATTAGTAATGCAGCCACAAACTGATTAGTAAAAGGCATAACAGAAGGGGAAAAAATTTCCAACAGCACTGATGAAAAAGCATCACAAGCCTGATAACAACTCAAAAAAAATGATCAAACATGACACAAGAAAAAGGTGCAATAGCTGCAACACAAAAAAAAACTGTTAATGGAAAACAACCACTAAAGAAATCACAAACCAGTTTCCTAAAAGCAATGAAAAAAATGCTTGCACAACAAAATACGACAACCATTAGCATCAAACAAGTTTTTACAGAGGAGGAGAAAAACATGAATACAGAGCAAATCTTTCTCTCCTTGGATGAAGAAAGCCGGAACATCGAATATTCCCTTTCGGCCATAGTCCACAGCCGGCAGTTGATTCTCCTTGTTGGCACGCACGTCTTATCAAATTATGTAACAAAATTTCAACGGTTAGGTACAAAAATAGGTAACTCCGTTTAGGTTGCCACAATCAATTATGGCTATCATTTTGCGTCTTTGAAGAAAATTTGACATGCAATTTTCGTATTTTCAAGTTTGAACTAATGTTTGCCAATCCTAAGACTTATAAGTCTTGGAAAGTTAGGAGGTCAAAGGTTCAACCCTTACCTTCTGCCAAACTTGTCACTTAATTGTAGCTGTCATCTTCGGGTGGCTTTCTTTGATGGTCCCGTCGACTTCCCCTCCCCTTAGACTAAATTAGAGTAGGTTATACGACTGTTATCGTTGCGACAAAAAAAAAATTGAACTAATGTTTAATAGTATAAATGCACCATATGCTTGTGACTTGTGAGTTTGAATTTTCTTTCGGAATTTTGAGGAACTAATATTTGGAAATTTTATTAATTAACTTTTTCTACCAAGGCACGTTATTCTTCAACTCTAGAAATATTCGAATATAAAGTATTACCTCGTTTGATGAAAAAAAAAAGAGTATAAAGTATTACCTCATGAAATGTATTACCATGAGCTGATTAAACTGTAATTGGTTTATGTTCATAATACTGGCTTCTGTAGGTGAGTGTGACGGGACCATCACAGATCTAACCACATGATTTGAAGATTTTTATCTATAGTAAATTTGACAATTGTTACGCCTTTCAAAGACTAATGATTAGTGTAACTCATTGGATAATCAAAAGATTTTGCTTTACTTGGTTTTATTTGTTATACAATAAAATTTCCGCTCCAAAACGCTATATATAGCATTTGAAGCTATGCTAAGATGGAATAGCCCCATGGCACTCTCTCTGCACTCGTAATATCATAGAGTAATCAAATCATCAAACCATTCATAGCTTGCATAATAGCCCCCAAGAAACAGGAAAAAAAAGGTTTTGCTGATAAAAGTAGTTCCTTGACGCAATTATGCACTGCAACATCTTATCAAATGAAAGAAGTACAGTTTTCCAAAATCAATCATGGGGAATTTGAACTGTTATTCCTTCGAAACGAGGGATTTAATTACAATTTTCCGTTGTTACAAATTTTCAACTGTTAGATACAGAAAGCATCCTCCTCTCTGATGTTCCCAAATTGATGCAAATTCTACATCCAACTCAGAGTTATCCTGCAGCTCAATTGTTGGATAGGCATAATAAGAGATAACTCAGTATACAAACCTTTTTTAATTATTGATCAGTAGCTTAAATACAGTTTGCCAACACTTGATATATGCTATCTGGTTATTTGGAGAATAGATCAGTATAAGGTCCACATTTATACTTGAAAAGATAGGTAAAGAAGGCCTCTAACTTTGTATACCCGTTTTGCCAATGCAAGATTGTTGACAGCCACAACAAAGGTAGTACCAGGGCAACCCCTGCGTCCAGCACCAAATGGAATTAACTCAGAGTTAAAACCTCTCTGGCTGAAATTCTGCAGGCTGATTCAAGCAATGGATCTCGTGCAATTGCCCAAGCATTTACCATTACTGCTGCACCTGCTGGTATATCATACCCCATTATCCTAAAGTGTTTAGTTGATTCTCGACGAACGAAATAATGAGATTGAAGTATGAAGTTGTAAAGTCTCCTTGATCACTGCTTTCAAGTACTCCATTTTGTCTAAATCATTTTCACTGATTTCTGATTTTCCTTCAGTTATTTGTCTTACCTCAGTTTGCAATTTCTCCAGGATTTTGGGGTGCCTCAGAAGTTCAGTCGTTGGCCACTCCATATTGCATCAGTCCTGCACCAAGCACGTCCTAATCATGGGATTTGAAAAAGATTGCAGCAGTCCTGCACCAAGCACGTCCTAATCATGGGATTTGAAAAAGAAAAAGGAAATGCTGTTTTATTGAAAAAAATGACATTCAAAGTTGAAGAAAATGACATTCAAACACATCTTTTCCATTTCAAAGTTGACGTGGATTTATATGATTGTTTATCTGAAAGTTAACGTTGGATTGTATACCATAACAAAACAAAACAAATCGGGTAGCATAATAATTTGTTCTCTTTTCTTGATACTCTGTGATTGATTTTATCTCCTACCCTGCAATTAAAAAAATCTAAAAAGTGTGTTAGATCACCTCTTTAGTTTAGATGAGCTCGTCTTCCAGCTAACTCCTTATACAACCCATTTAAATTCCCCCTCTCTCCTAGAATGGGATAGTATAAATGTAGCTAATTGACAAAAAAAAAATTCTAATTACGCAAAACAAAATGTTTAACTCCAGGTACAAGTAGAATATAATTTTAGTCTTCTACAAAATACTGTTTATTACTAAAGCTCTATATGGATTAGATATTTTTAGACCCGATTTTCATAAATTTTACTATAACAGTATATATGAAAAAATTGTTACTATAGTTTTTTATTGGAGTGTTTTTAGAATTTTAAATATTATTGTTGGGATATTTTTAAAAATAAAAATCCCCCCTCTCTTCTCTCTCACTCTTTCTCCCTTTGCTTCCTCCCCTCTCCCTTAACGTCTTCAAAATTAGGAAATGAAAGAAAGCCCAATTTTATTTTTCTTTTTTTAAGTGCTATAATTGGCTATTTGCCTAATCTTGAAGAAGCATAGGAAGAGTAAGACCAAGATAAGGAGAAGAGACAATCAAAAATCCAAAATGAACAAATTAGCAATGAAAATCCAAAGGTCCTTGCGTTTAAATAACAAATCCATGCGTGTGGAGAAACAAAAGTAATTTCAAACAAAAGTTCAGGCTGAAATTCTTCAGGCTGATTCCAAAGCAATGGATCTCGTGCAATCGCCCAAGCATTCACCATTACTCGCGTCCCTGCCGGTATATCATACCCCATAAGTTTAACGTGTTGTGTTGATTCTCGAGGAACGAGTAGTGGGACTGGCGTATGAAGTCGTAAAGTCTCCTTGATCACTGCTTTTAAGTAGTTCATTTTGTCCAGATCATCCTCAGTGATTTCTGGTTTTCCTTGAGCTACTTGTCTCACCTCAGTCTGCAATTTCTCCAAGATTTCTGGGTGCCTCAAAAGTTCGGTCATTGCCTACTCCATAACTGTGTATGTCGTATCAGTCCCAGCAGCGAACATGTCCTAATCAGAGAAAGTGAAGAAGAAAAACAGATGTTGTTTAATTGAAAAAGAAAATGTCATTGAAAGTTGAGAAACTAATATGAGGAAAACATTTGTAAGAAGTTTAGCTCATCAATGGTAAACATCATTAAATACAGATAAAACAGTTTGGTTTGGCATTGTATCAATTGATTTGTTAAAGCTGAAGTATGTAATATTCCTCAGCCTGCTAATATACAAATAAGTGGTGCATAGTACATACTGCATACTGAAACATTTCATTTAATCATTATTTATCACTTGTAATCTAAGTCAATTACTCAAATTGCACTGCTTGAGCTTTGTATAATTAACTGTATGCTGATCAAGTAAGTTTGGTAAGTGGTTGGACGCTCAAAAGTATTTTGAATTTTAGTTGTATACACAGTTCATCAAATAGTATAATTTTGTTTTACTTTCGAACATGCTAAAAACCTTGATTGCTGAAATTTCTGTAGGAATAGCTCTACTTGTTCATTAACGTTACTACCTATGATCCTTTATCAAAATGTACTTATCCGTGGAATGAATTACTATGAAAACCCGTCTAACATGCAAACCAATAGAGAGGAAAGTAATTCATTGAAAATTCTTTAGCAGACCCCATCTGCTTGACTATGAATTTGCACATATTTTCGAAAGTGTGTTTAACTACATATTATTGTTATTGTACTGGCTTCTAACATGTATGTGTGAGATAGAAAATAATTGGAGAACTTATTTTCAAGATTAAATTTGTGAAAACCATCGCCATCCAAACTAACCTTTATTCATTTAAAAAACTAGACGTAAATTACACTTTAACTCCTTATGGTTTAGTACTTTTTTATATAACTCTCCTATGGTTTCGAAAACTATACATAACCCCCTCATGGTTTGGACTAAAGTGTCAAAGTGACGGAATTTGCAATCCATAACGGAGTCAACTAAAATATAAAAAATACTCCAATGTAAAGTTAAAAATTATTTATTAACCACAGGAGGATTATGTATATATTTTGAAATCCATAAGGGGGTTATATGGTAAATCACTAAAGCATAATGGGGTTATATAATAAAACATAAAACTATATGGGATCAAAGTATCATGCATATTATGTTTATATATTTTGATCATTTCAACCATTTTAGTTTTTAAATAAGGTTAATTTTGACATTTTCATAAATTCCGTTATGAATGATAATTCCCATCACTTTAACACTTTAATCAAAACTATGAGAGGGTTATATATAGCTTTTAAAACTATAGAAAATTATGTGAAAAATAACTATACCACAAGGGGGGGCAAAATGTATCTTGTCCAAAAACTAGTTTGAATAATGGCTGCTCATTAAGAGGGGGTTCAAGTATTAGTTCTTTTTAAAAAGTGTAGTTAATTTGAAAAAGTGCCTAAATTTAAATATGTGCAATAATTGTGATTGTGTAAATTCACATGATAAATTATTTGTAATTTAAATGTATTAAATCAATGCTCTCTGGGCAACTATTAGAAAAATCTTTAAAATTTAATGCAAGTTGAATAATAAAATGAAGGTATTCTAAGTTTAGATCGGATATACACAAAAAGATTTTCAGGACAAGAGATATGGCATTAAGCCAGCATGGTAGAAGAGCCTAATGAGTTTATGGTTGAATTACCCTATAAACAATATTTCTTACCAAAATGATTGCTTTGAGACTGTCAAGTTCGAGTGTAAAGCCTGTCGACTTTTCCCCCTGAATTTCAAGCAAGATATCCACCAAATCTGAGCCTTTTCCCTCTATACTATCATCAGTGTTCGCCTTTCCATTTTTCCTATCTTTGTGCTCCTTAATGACATCCTCCAGAAATTCATCAAGTTGCTTAACAACTTTTTCCACTTTATCATCCAAATCATTAAGACGTCTCACCCATCCAAGCCATGGAACAAAATCCCCTATATCAATAGTACCTAACAACTCAGCAAATTCCTTCATGATTTGCATACTTTTGCTTCCATCTTCCCTATCACTGTACTTCCTCCCCAAGGCCACCCTACAAATCACATCATTTGTGAGTGTCATAAGAAGATCACTCAAGTTTATGGCTGATAAAGGCGGCGAAGAAGCCGAAAATTTTCTAATCTTTTCAACCATAAGTGAAGTCTCTTCCTCTCTTACATATCGAAATGATTGAACCCTCTTATAACTTAGAAGCTGAAGCACACAAATACTTCTCACTTGCCTCCAATACTCACCGTAAGGTGAGGCTGCGATATCCTTGCTGCCATATAGAAGCCTATCATTCATGCTTGTTTTAGGCCTGTTAGCAAAGACTAAATCATGGGTTCTCATGATTTCACAAGCTGCATCAGCTGAAGAGGCAACAACCACCGGCTTGCTGCCAAAATGAACCAGCATGAGGGAACCATATTTTCTTGATAATGATTGAAGTTTGCGGTGAGGATATAGCCCGAGTTGGAAAAGATTTCCAACAACTGGAAACTTTGATGGAGAAGGTGGTAGCCTTTGTTGGGGTTTAGAAGAAGCATAGAACCATATGAAAAGGGTTAGAAGTAGCAAAGCCACGGGAAGAAGAGAGGAAAATGCAAGATCCAAAATAAACGCCATTACATGCTTCTCGAAAATTGGAGAAAGGGCCAAATCAAGAAAGCACAAGTTTATTGTTGCTGCTACAATTGGCTATATATATGCCTACTTGATTAAGCCGAAAAGGATCACCAGAATCTGCTTCTGTTCTGATGATCCTTGAAATTTCAGTTTGTGACGGTTGCAAATGCATCCTCAGTAAATGAATCAAAGCCACACATTGGAAACAATATCTATAGGGCCTGGCCGATTATTTTGACTTTAGTGGCTGTACTGGAAGAACAAATTTTGGATGATAAGTCCTACTCGTAAGCAAATTCCAAAAATTGGATTGGACTTATATTCGCACCATCATACATGTTGAAATTGATTAAGCACTTGGCATTTGAGCTATTAGTTTAGACATTTTACATCTAAAGATTAGGGCAAATTACACTTTACCCCCTGTGATTTAGTATTTTTTTACATAACTCCCTTATAGTTTCAAAAGCTATACATGATCCTCTCATAATTTGTATTAAAGTGTCAAAATGACGAAAATGATTATTCGTAACAGAATCACCTAAAATGCCAAAAATATCCTTATATAAAGTTGAAATTATTTATTAACCAAAGGGGATGCATATATTTTGAAAACCATAAGGGTTATATGGTGAAGTATTAAATCATAAGGGGGTTATATAGTAAATTATAAAATCATACAGGGTTAGTATGTCATGTATTTATAAGGGTAATTTTGACATTTTTAAAAGTTTCGTTACGAATGACTATTTCAGTCACTTTAACACTTTAATTCAAAACATGAGTGAGTTATATATAGTTTTTAAAACTATAGGGGGATTACGTAAGAAAATACTAAATCACAGGGCGTAAAGTATAATTTGCCCTAAAGATTAAATGCGTGGCACTTTGCTAGCATAATTTACTCTTTCACAAAAAGGTTGGGGGAAAAAAAAGATCTCGCGCAATCTTAAAATTCCCATTCAATCTCCAAAATCATGTCAACAGAAATCTCACAGTGATTAAAGCTAATACTAAACAGAAATCTTTGTTCGGAAGTTAACAAAGACTATGGGGGATGTAACTTTAGTATGCTAATGCGAAATATACTATGAATGAATATGATTACCAACATAACATCTGGAGTCCAGAAGAAGCATGGGATTTTTGCAGAGGTCAAGGAAGATTAAAACCAAACGAAGAATTGAAGAGAGCAAATTAAAATATCCAAAACTAATGGGATTTGCTTTTTGCAATTAATGTTACACGATTTTTTTTTTGCCGACGATTCTTCAGTGCCATTGATTTGAAAGATCAGCAATAAAACTGAAAAGGTCGTTGATGGGCTTTTAGATTGTTGTTGTGAATCATTTGGACGAGAAGCCTTTACGTGTGGGCTCACTCTTGACCCGTCAAAAGTTTTGTTCCACATGTCTTTCTGAAAAGGGAAAATGACGTATTTCATCCTTCACATTTCATAAAAATATTCTTTTCGTCCCTTACTTTTAAAATGAAACAAATTCGTCCCTGACATTTAAAAATTAAACTTATTACATTCCAGAACTTAATTTTCAATCTGAATCATACCATTCAATAACCCAGTAATAAATTTCAGAAACAGAATTGATAGATCACTCGGTCAATTTCATCATATTCACATGACATTTATTAAACCAAAAAAATAAAAATTATAACATAAAAGGCCATTCTTTGTCTTGGAATAGTAGAGTTTCTTTTTTGAATAAATCTTTTCATACACCATTAGTATATCTGCTTGCAAATCTAGATGTATATCATAAATATAAAATTTGGTATTTAAATTTAAATTGAAATGATATTACCGTCAGTGTATACAATGATAATGTAGAAAAGATTAATCTTTTTTTTTATGTTATAATTTTTTATTTTTTATTTTTGGGTTCATTAAATTTTACATGAATATCAAGTTGAGTTAACCAAGTGATCTACCAATTACACCCCCAAAATTTGTAATCAGGTTGATTGGTGGTTTGATTCAGATTGAAATTTAGATTCAAGGATGTAAGAACTTCAGTTTTTAAATGTCAAGGATGAAATTGCTTCGTTTTAAAAGTGAGGGATGAAAAGAATATTTTTATGAAATGTGAAGGATGAAACTGATTATTTTCCCTTCTGAAAATGGCAAAGGTTATATTATCGATTTGCTTTCATCCAAATCCACACACCCAGTATCATTTATGATCTTGAAATTAGCAGCAAAAATAACAAAAAAAGGGGAAGGTTTATTTCCCTCTCCAATATTAATAATATCAAGGTCACTGTAAAGCTTAACTAATTAATGACAATTAGTTGTTCATTAAGCAATAAGAACGCTAGTGAAACATGAATTCACGAATAACTTGATATTAAAGTGATAGACCATAAAAATAGTGAGTGTAGGCAACACTAATATCATCACCCAACCACACAGCTACCATCTCAATGTTACATATTTCAGGGAGAATTTCCAAGAGCTACATGCAGGCTAAATATAACAGGCAAGACAATTTACATAAGTTCTCAACTTGATCTTGTAAACCTTGCCCTAGGACATGCTAAACTTCTCTGTGCCAGGAGAGAAACTAAGGAGAATATGGAGTGGCAACAACAAATACAGGGAGTTTTCTTTGCACATCGATGCCACCAGCTTCAGTCATATCCATGTCCTCTGGTTTTCCTCCATCAGGCAAGGCAGAGTCAAATTTGTGCAGTAATTTTGCTAATGCAAGTTCATTGACAGCCATGGCAAAGGTCCTACCGGGGCATCCCTTTCAGCTGGCACCAAATGGGATCAACTCAAACCTCGAAAATCTATACCAACATTCAGAAATCTCTCTGGCTGAAATTCCTCGGGCTTCTCCCAAAGCAAAGGGTCTCTTCCAATTGCCGCCCATGCGTTGACGATTACTCGTGTTCGAATCGGTATATCATACCCCATTAATTTGATGTCTCGAGTTGATTCTCGAGGAACTAGTGATGGAACTGGGGAATGAGGCCGCAGAGTTTCGTTAATCACTAGCTTTAGATATTGCATTTTGTCAAAATCATCCTCAGTTATCTCTGATTTTCCTTGGCCTACAGCTCTGACCTCATTTTGCAATTTCTCCATGACCTTGGGGTCTCTTAGAACCTCTACCATCACCCATTCCATGACTGTATGAGTGGTATCAGTTCCAGCTGCAAACATGTCCTAATCATGCAAAGTAGAAGCCAATTGTGAATAAGTTGATGTAAACCAATTGTGAATAAGTTGATGTAGAGTGCAGTTTTATATATTATATGCCTTAAAGAGTGGTGATTCTTACCATGATCATGTAGGATCCTTAATCCAATGTTCGACTTATATGTGAATAATTATGTATTATAAACTGTCAAATAAGGTTAAATCCAATTAAACTAATCAATTATGGTTTGGGTTTTAATATATCTAATAGGATGTGAGCCTTTAATGTGCAGAAATTTAAGAGTAATTTTTATTTCTATGATGGGTTGAAATAGGAATATAAAAAATAACATAAAAGTTATCTATAAATAGGGTTATGATTTGGGTCACACGTATTCTTATTTGTTGTATTTTTAGTACCACAAAATAGCTCTTTCCTAATATCCCATCGTTAGGAAAGATATCAGAAAGAAATTAAAGAGCTCTCTCAAAGGATTAGCGAATACTTGTTGACCTAGAAGACGACTCAAAAATCTCTGAAGATTCAAGTGCCAGTTAGCCAACATAAATCCAGGTACACTTCCGCAATTTTACTGTTAATTTATTTTCTAATAATCACCATAAAGATTTTGGACTTAATAGGTGATGATTTTCATTAAAAAGTTAATATAAACAACCACCATCAAGTGGTATCAGAGCAGGATACGGTTGATTATTAGGAAATAATTTGGTATTAATAATTCATAGTTTTCAAGTTATTTTTAACTAGAATTATTTTTGTTTTGATTGTGCTATAGTTGACAATCTTGAATTGTGGTTTTAATGTAATTTGTTTGCTTATATTTTTGGTAAATTTGCACGGTCAAATTCATTGCTTTTGGTTACATATGAATCCATGGGTTTGTCGAAATCAATAAGTATGATGCACAATCAAGTACAGATGTTTGCTTTGTTTGTTATGATTAGTTGGCACATGGTTCACATACACATGGTTCCAGGATATGTGTGCTTCTCTTGTTTGATTGTTGAATTTTGTGAACCTTTTGATATATTGGCACAAGTCATAATATGTGGGACCCACATATTTTCCATGATATAAATTAACTTGATTTTTGGTTTCGATAAGTTGTTCGTTTTTTCCCTATTTCAACAAAAAGCCTTGCGGCTTGTTTTGTTAGGTTATTCATTCAAGAGTTTTGATAAACATAATATTTAGTGGGGCCCGCATGATATGTAACTTATTAATATGTTAAGGAAATTAGGGTTTCTCTAATTTGTGTCTAATTTGTGTGAACCCTAATAAAGTTAAACAACATATTTAAACCTTTGAAAAAAAAAGTCCATAAGATTGATTCACTAAGTATATAGTCTTCTAAGACATTTATAGATTTCAAGAAAATTTTGGGTTTGAATGATAAATTTCAGTCAAGTTATAGATATGTACTTTGACTGGTCAATAAATCTTGATCCATTTGAATGGTTTGACCAGAATTTGGCTGGTTTGACTACGTTTGACCATAATTAATTAGTTTGACAAGATTTGACTAATTTGATTGGTTTGATCAGAATTGACTAAATTTCGTGTAATTTTAAATTTGAATATTTGTATAATTATATATATTTTAGAATAAATTAATTGAAACAATATGCCACTAAAGTGATCTCTTTTGTGAAAATTAATTTATTTTAAAATATAACTAGTTGGGTACTTATAATTTTGTTAATATTGATCCGCCTAAAAGAAGGTCAATATTTAACAAAATTGCATATGCACTTGTAGTAATAAACACGTGATGATTATTCAAATTTTTTCATGTGAATTATAAATTGGCCCAAAGGAAAATTTATTTTTGACATATTATTATTAGGGAGAATTGTAATTTTGATCCCCAATCTATAGTGTATGCGCGTAATTAGTCCCCAATCTATTTCGAAAATCAATTTTGGTCCCCCAATCTATTCAATTTTGCACTAAAAGTGGACAATTGATGAAATTTCTTCAATTTCAACCAGAAACAAGTTACGTGAGATCACGTGCTGGCACTAAAACCCCTTTTTCAATATTTTTAATTTCTGAAACATGTTTTTTAATATTTTCAGCTTTGTCTTGCCTTTGGACATATTAAACAAAGACATTAAAGGCTAAGATTCACTAATCAAGGAGTGGATCCCACCAAAAAGGTTGAATATCAGAAAAAGAAGTAGGTTGCTCTTGTATTTCTCAACCTGATCTCTTCTCTTCAGCAAAAGAACAACGAACCCTAAGAGCCAAAATCAAGAATCAAAACGTGAAAAAATACGGAAATATCTTGCCGAATTCAGTCAAGCTGAAGTTGCTCATGGCATTGCAAAGCAGAAATGGCAGTGAGACCTAAAGAAATGAACAAGCTGGCAGCACCTAATTATGGTATGTGATTTTGCCTTCTTTTTGTGATATATGGTGGAAAAGATGCTTTTTGTACTTGGCGGGACAAAAAATCTATAATGAAGGCTTTATTAACGACTAATCCTAAAAAAAGCCCTAAAAAAATTTGTCATTTGTGATGTGGTCCCATGTGTGCCTCTAAACGGGATCTTATCATGCTGGTTCATACTGTACAAGTGGGACTTATTTTACTACAATTGATGGTCCTTGTCTTTGAATCCTTGCTAAAGTATGCATTTTTTATTGTCGGTTTGCTAGTTTTACTATTTCTGTCATCTAAATTATGGCCTGTGTTGTTTGTTTGTTGTTTTTGTGTCTTTTTTTTTAAAATGTAGACAGTGATAGCACAGAAGTGACTATGAAGTATCACTTATGGGGAAAATGTGAAACTGAACCTGATGTTCATTATGAGGGAGGTGAATTAAGGGTGTTTGATCATGTAGAGGTCACAAGTATAAGCCTTTTTGAAATGGATAGAATGTTAGAAAGTCAGGTTGGGGCTGTAGGTGACCAAAAGTACCACATTTTGATAGAGGAACATGGCTTCCGTCTGTTAGAGCATGATAGAGAATTGCATGCCTATTGCATTAAGGGATAATTTTCTTCCACCTCTTATAGATTAGAGTACCTCTGATGAAAAGAAGAATAAGGAAAGGTGAGAGAGATCAAATCGCCTGTGTTTGATAATCATTAAAAAGACTGATCAGAGATGACGCAATGAGTTGAGACTGAGAAAATGAAGCTTAATGATTTTATATTCACTGCAGAGAAAATTGTGCTTACCAATATTATAGCTTTGACGCTGTCCCTGTCCATGGTTACACCTGTTGCGTTATCTTTATAGATTTTCAGCAAAATATCAAGAAAATCTTCTCTGCTTTCACCATCAATTGTCTCAGCACTTGACCTGCAGGAATATTTTTCCACTGCACCATCCAACCTTTCTTGGACCACGCCCTCCAAGAACTCATCTACTTCTCTAGCAACGCGATCCACTCTGGTATCGTAACCATTAACTCGATTAATCCAGCTGAGACAGGGCACAAATCTGACTAAACTTCCTCCGTTCAGTAACTTCAAGAATTCGCCCAACAGCAGCTTGAATTTCTTTCCAGTTTCCCCTTCACCGTATTTCCTCCCAAAAGCTGATCTGCATACAATATCATTAGTCAGCGAAACAAACATTTCGCTCAAATTCACAGGTGTCGAATCCAAAGAAGCCTCTTTAATCTTCTGCATCATAATCGACGTTTCCTCTTCCCTTATATTACGAAACGCCTGAACTTTTTTGTTGCTCAGGAGCTGAAGAACACAAATACTCTTTAACTGTCTCCAATACTCGCCATAGGGCGCTACCGATATATCCTTCATGTTATAGAGAAGTTTATTAGCAGTGCTCGAAAATGGCCTATCAGTGAAAATCAAATCATGGGTTTTCATGATTAGGCTAGCTCCATCAGCTGATGAAACTACAACCGTTGGAACACTACCAAATTTGAGAAACATGATTGCACCATATTTTTGGGTTAAGGAGTGGAGAGGATAGTGAAGCAGTGAGCTTAGGTGATGAAAATTTCCAATAATCGGAAGTCCTGGTGGCGATGGTGGCTGATTCTTTCTCGAATTTGAAACTAATTTGAAGAGAAACCACAGTAAGACTAAAGGAAAAAGCGAAAACAAGATTGGATGAAACATATATACATCCTCCGATACCAAGCCTGATGAGCTTGCCATTTGCCTTTAATCTTCCCTGTATTTTGCTCAGTATACAAGACTCTGATTTCAGACCAAAAATTGGAAAACAAGTATGGACAAGCTTGTTTCAGTTGGCAAGTCTAAAGAGGCTGCGGGGCGTGTGGTATCTATATGGATAGACTTGCAGAAAAATGACAAAAGAGAAAGAGAACATATGAGAGAGAAGAAAATGAATTCTCTGGTCTGACAATGATAGGTTGGGCAAATGGTCGAAAAGTGTAGGCAAGCAAGATAAGAAAGAAAGAAAAAGAGGACTGGTTTTTTTTTCCTTTTTTTTTTTCATCATCGAACTAAAGAATTTCAGACAAAACTATAATTTAAAATTTATAACTTTGGGAAAGTGAAAAAGGGAGAGAAACTAAAACAAATTTATCTGAGTTTTTTATTTTTTTATATCTTGATTAGTCGTTTGTTTTATTGAATCTCGCCTGATTTCTATCACAAATGAAAATATGATTAAACAATAATTGTATTATAATCAAAATAATAGTACGATCCAATACTGAAGAATGGAAATTAACATACAAAATAAATCCATATATCTTTTTTTTTCTGTTAAGAGATAGAAACATACATACTCAATTAGATTAGAAATACTCAGGCGGTTAACGGCTAAATGATCTAGTTAAGAGTAATCCATATATCCATAATCCAAAATGAATTTGGAAATAGAAGGAACAAGAATAAAACCGCAATTTTAGGGTAAAAAAGAGGAAAATAATTAATTCTTCCGCATTTCAGCTACAGGACCATAATTTGGCGACGGAAAAACAAAGGGAAACCAATTAAACAACACTATTGGGTCAAAAAGGAAACACCACAGATCGTATGCCCCGTTCTGTTAGCCTCAATGGACCAAGTGAATAACTGTTTTCCGGCCAAGGTACTTCTGGACTAGACACAGGGCTCCACACGCATCTCAGCCCATCACATGAATATGATAGACTCCCAAGTCCAAGAAGTTTGCTTGTTTCCAAGCATGTATCTCAACAGAAAATGGCCCGGGGACTTTCCCACATAGGTGTTGACTTGACCCGCTCACTTCGTCCGCGGTGCAATGTTCCGTGAATTTCAAAACATAAATTAAACATGGGCATAATTCTTAAGAATTCACGATGTGGGAGGAGTTAATTTCTACTCTTTACCTATTGAGCTAGCTAGGTAAGGGATTCGAAATCCCTTGCCTGCATTTCTCATTCAGAATTTTTTGAAATTTTTTCGCAAGTAATTTGGTTCCCCTCAAGTTTTTAATAGATTAATCGTATTGATCCCCACACTAGGCAAAACCTTAAGGTAGAGAAGTAAAAGAGCGGGAAAACCGGCTTTTTCAGTAAATTATTCAAGCAGAAATTCAAAGATTGAAGAATCCGAGGTCCGACGTGATTGAACTTTCCACAAAATGCCAAGACATTGTGGATGTTGCAACTGTGCTAAGGAGGAACAAAGTTTAGGTACTTACGGAATGAATTATTATCACTTTACCTCCTTAAAACTATATCATTATTATCAATTTACCTCATAATATTATTTTTTAGTCATTTCACTCCTATAGATAATTCAATTCAACATGTTAACAAATTCTGAACAAAAATACCTTTTTATTTTATAGTATTATTACATTGTTATTATCACTTTATCTCTTTAAATTATATTGATACAGTCACTTTAATATTGGAGTATATTTTATCGAATTAAGATTTTTTTGAATTTGCAAAATTTTGGTGGAGGGTACACATTCTTTGGGATAATTAGCACATGCGTTTGGAAGTCGAACTAGCACGATTTGGATCAAGAATTGACACAAGTAATTTGTTTGATTGTTTTTTTTTTTAAGTAAGAGATATTGAATTTATGGCATTTTACTTATAATTTCTCCCACCTTATCATCCAATTCAACCTTCCCCTCAAATTAAACTTATTAGATAAATTATTGATTAAACTTGCCATCAAGTTCAAGCAATAAAAGCGCAAAGCCACCCACATCCACTTTTTTTTTTTATGAGATTTGGGTCAAACAATCAATTGGTTCTTCGTTCAATCAGTTGAACCGATCCATCCGGTCCAATTTTCAAAACACACCGCCTTCATTCATGTCCATCTCCTCTGGTTTCCCTCCATCAGGCAATGCAACATCAAACTTGCCCAAACATGTTGCTAAAATGAAGTCATTAATGGCAATGCAAAAGGTCATTAACGGCCACTAACTACCAAATAGAATTGATCCAAAGCTGAACGTCAAATATGAGAATTTATATATATATATATATATATATAGTTACTTCCAAATCTAACTATACTTGTACATGACATCAAGTAAACATAAAACGGTGGAAATATGAGAACTTTCATCACAATGGAAAATGTGGTCTCTCACTCCTTATTACGAGTCACCAGCGTGAACTTCCACTAGAAATAAGAACACAAAAATAAAAAAGAAAGCATACGAATACAAAGCCATTAACAAAGATATGGAGTGGCAATAGCATGTAGAGGATGTTTTCTGTGAACTGTGATACCAGATGCTTCAGTCATGTCCAGATCCTCGGGCTTCATTCCATCAGGCAATGCCAAATTAAATTTGTTGACCAATTTTGCCAATGCAAGTTCAGTTACGGATAGGGCAAAGTTGATACCCGGGCAAACCCTTCGTCCGGAACCAAAAGGAAGTAACTCAAAGTTAAAACCTCGAAAATCTATATTGGAATTCAAAAACCTCTCAGGTTGAAATTCCTCAGGGTTCTCCCACAACATGGGGTCTCTTGCAATTGCACTAGCATTCACCAACACTAGAGTGCCTGCTGGTATATCACACCCCATTATTTTGATGTCTCGAGTTGATTCTCGAGGAACCAGTAATGGAACAGGAACATGAAATCGTAGAGTTTCTTTAATCACTGCTTTTAAGTATCTCATCTTCTCCAAATCTTGTTGAGTTATTTCTGGTTTTCCCTGGGTCACTTCTCTTACCTCAGCCTGTAATTTCTGCAAGGTTATAGGTTTCTTTAGAAGTTCTGACATTGCCCAATCCATAACTGAATGTGTTGTGTCAGTTCCTGCGCCAAACACGTCCTGCATGACGGAATGAAAGAAAGTGTTGCTTTAGAACATGCATAGATGCTTTTTTTTTTTTGGTCTAAATTTCCAATTTCAAAAAAAAAATTGGCACCTGTCCAAAGAAAAAGAAAAATGAAGACAAATTAACAATATTCATACTATCGCAATAAGCGTTTAATTACCACATACAAGACGAAACATTATGTTGCTTTTCCCTCGAAAATGTTGATTATTATTGCTCTTTTTTCCTCTAAAATCTGCAGTTCTGGTATGCAATCCAATTTTAGAAACTCAATCGTGAAGTGCAAAAGCTGAAGATTTACGTAGTAGAGTTAAACTTGTCAAAAGATTAATAGGGTTAGGTACATGTAAATTTAAAAGTTACATAAAGTTTAAGTGCATAAAGTTCGGTTAACCCAAGCAACCATTGAGGTGTTTTTTTTTTTTTAACATTTTTCACAAGAGAAGGTATTCAAATGCAATGGATGAATTTTCTTTTAATCTGATAACAAGGGAAGGTATTCAAATATAAGGGACGAAAATGAGTTTGATTACATACATTCATAGTAATTTTGATATAAATAAATATATTATAGAGTGTATATATTCAGAGTTGTGTGGTAATTTTAGAATTTTTATAGTGAGCCAACCCTTTTTGTATGTTTATTTAATATCCTTACCCCTTGTTTGCAGTTTTGTCCCAAATAAAAAGATCTTTCTACCCAAAATGACAGTGATAAATATTTATCATTATTCATTCTTCAATATTTAGTGTGATCAATATTTTGTTGTCAGAAAAGAATACAATTAATACGTATTTGACTTAATTATCCTAGATATGTTTATGACTTTTAGTTTTTGTTCTAGTATGTTAATCTTTTGTTTACATGGAATTTTCACATTTTTTGCTTTCAGAATCTTTTGTTTACATGGAATTTCTACTATGTAATCTTTTGTTTTCATTTTTTTATATGAAATTCAAAAAAAAATTCTACACAACTATTCAAAAGTCAAAGAATAAAGTATCTCAAAACATTTGTTTGCTTGTAAAAAAGAAAATTTTATTTTACATACAAGAAAATTTTTTTACATTGAATTATTTATTAAGCTCACAAATGTCTTAAGAAATGGTGATACAGTGAAAAGATTTATAAGGATAAATTTGATATCCTGCTATATTAGGCATTCTAAGATGAAATTGGAAAGAACTTTCCTTAAATTTTTTTGAGGAATAGAATTTGAGAAAAAAGTTGGAATAAATATTTCAAGGGGAAAGGACTTTCCCTTTAAATGATTTATACCAAACTTAGTATGTAATGAATAAGTTATAAAGGCTTTTTCCGAGTCTATTCCTACCAACCAAACATAGTGTTAAAGTATGGAATGGCATCAATGTTTCCAAACTATTACTAGACTGAACTAGCTAGACTGATTGATTGAACCAAGAACCAACTCTATCACAAGATTCGATGTTAAAGCAAGAAAAAAAATATAAACAATGAGTCAAACTCAAACATAAACTGATCAAACCGGACAAACCTGGTAAAACTCCAACAATTGAATAGGCTAGCCACTAGAAATTTTTTCCCTTTATATAGTTTGGTATTATTCAAATTTTCTAATTATAACTAAAATAAGAAAACATTTAATTGAACTAGTGGTTGAACCATGAAGGCACGAACCAAAAGCTCTCTGGTTCATTCAACCATCCGAGTTTAATAATATTGAATTCAGTAAACTTACAAAACCAAATAGATTTTGATCTTGCACATCGGAGTAAAGGAGGAGGATGCCATTTAATAAGTTGTCATGTCCAAGTCAACTAAACTAAAAACATTTGTATGACAGTACCAAACAAAATCTAAACCTTCCAGCCTAGTGCAAGTCACTACCTTCAAAACTAGTAGTAGATAATTTATTAGCAGCAAACATAATTCTTTTCAGAGTTGAAACTAATTATAAATTCTCATAGTGCGATGTAATTAAAGGGATGGAGAGAGATCCAATTTACCAGGATGATAGCTTTCATATCATCGCGGCCAAGAGCAAAGCCGATAGTGCTTTCCTTATTAACTTCGATCAGAATGTCCACAAAGTCTAGGCATCTTGCCTCAACGGAATGGTCATTTTCAGCCTCACCTTTTCTCTTATTTATGTGCTCTTCTATCACACCCTCAAGAAATTCATCAATCAGCTTAACAAATTTCTCCACTTTCAAGTCCAAACCATTGAAACGATTAACCCATGCAAGCCAAGGAATGTAGTCTCCTACATCAAAAACACCCATTAACTCAACAAAAACCCTCAAATTTTCCATAATTTTCCTCCCTTTTTCTTCCTCACTATACTTCCTCCCCAGGGCAACCCTACAAATTATATCATTTGTGAGAGTTACAAATATTTCAGTTAAGTTTACAGCTGAAGCAGAACACATCTGGCTGATCTTTTCGATCATGAGTGAAGTCTCTTCTTCTCTAACATGCTGATATGACTGAACCCTTTTGTTACTCAAAAGATGCAGCACACAAATGCTTTTGGCTTGTCTCCAATACTCACCATACGGTGTAAATGCTACGTCCTTGCTTCCGTAGAATAGTCTATCTTTAACGCTCGATTTAGGCCTGTTCGAAAAAACCAGATCATGGGTTTTCATGATCTGGCTAGCTGCATCAGAGGAAGAGGCAACCAGCACTGGCTTGCTTCCAAAATGAAGTAGCATGAGTGGACCATATTTTCTTGACAATGATTGGAGGTATCTGTGCGGACGCAAGCCAAGCTGGTGAATATTTCCAATTATTGGGAGCTTTGGTGGAGATGGTGGTAGCTTTTTTTGGGGTTTAGAAGCGGCATAGAACCATTTCAAAAGGGCTAGGAGGAATACAACAGAGGAAACTGAGAAGAACAAAAGATCAAAAGGGAACGTCATGGTCTATATGATCTTGTGTTTGTCTATTAATGGGCTACTCTTCTTATATAAGATTAAAGGCTGCTTTTAGAATTGAAATCCCAATAATACACCTGACAACATTAGGACCAGAAATGAATATTTAATTATTTAATACAATGGATGATTTAAGTCCACACAGGTTATATGTGGGAGGGATGGATTGGATAGTTAAAAGGGAGGTAAGTGAGAGATTACACTTAGAAAAAAAAAGGGTGCCCACAGGTTACACAGGACAAAATTATATCGTGTAACAAATTGGTTGGTCTCTGATTTATCTTTTGGAGATATGGTATTTTTGTCTGGGAAAAGTCCGAAGTAACGACCGTTATGGTAATGAAACAGTTTTTACTTGATATAACAGGTAAAAACACTTTTAGCGACCATTTGATTACCTGTTGTACTGGTCATCTAAATAAAATAGTACCTAAAATTTTGGTTAGTAAATTTTACATTAAAAATAGTAAGTTAACTCAATAAATTAGTAACTTTTATGTCTCAAAAAGTAAATTTGAATAAATATGGAACTTACTTTTTTTTTGAAATAAATTACCACTCTATATCTAAAACTTAGTTTTTGGAGAGTAAGTTTAGTTCAAGTAATAGTAAGTTTTTATAGATTAATAGTAAATATTGTTCATAGAATAGTAAATTTGGTTAATCATCAAAACTTACTAATTTGTGGCATAAATTTACTATTTTACTTAAAGAAACTTATATGAAACAGGTATTAGGAATTTTTTTGAAATAATGCTAAGATTTTTTTATTATGAAAACTTTTTTTTTTTGCATATGACCTTATAAAATATGTAAGAATAATTTGTCATATTATAAATTTTGAATTATTTATGAATTTTTTAAATGTTAGAAAGTTTGGATGACAGTAACAACAAATCTTTCGAGTTATATATAGAATTGCCCTTATCTATACATCACAATTTCCATATATTGACACCTATGAATATAATAAAATGGTACACAATTTTCATATATTAATGCCTATGAATTTAATAAAATGGTAAAATCTTAATAAATTTATTTTTTGAGTCACAAGTATAAAAATTAAAGTTGTATTGACATAGCATAATCTTTGAAAATTATAGTAAAATTACCCATATGTTAAGTTCTGTAACTTTCAAACATACTTTGTATCATTTACATTATGGATTTGTATCCATATGTTTTCTATCGAACTCTTTTTTTATTGGCAAATGGTATACAAATTATTATATACAAATGGTATACATTTTATAATAATCATAATTTTTTATAGATGAATTTTATGTAAACTATTAAAATTATGAATTCACAAACGACTAAATTTGACTACTTTATGACATATATTAGTCTAAATGACTAAAAAAATATTGTAATCATGTGCACGTTGATTGTTGAATTGAAATTTCCTTTATTACTAATACAGTTCTTCTAATCAAAACAACTTAAAATCAAATATCTTTTCCTATTTTATGTAGTAGTTATGCTTAATAGAAAATTTTTAAACCATTTTTACACTTCATAATTTCTCCTAAAATTAGTAACATTTTCCATGACCTCTAACCTTGTCAATAATACTAATCACTGACATGTAGATAATCTTAAAAGTAAAAGCCATCAATATGACAAAATAAGAATGTTTTCATGCTGAATGAAAAAAATTATAGAATCGCAATTTATTCATCATGAATGAGAATGAATTGCAAAGTTATCACATTTCTAATTTCATATGCATCTAGAATTTCACGCAGCATTAGTTTAGAAGAACTTTCCTTTTCACACTAAGGAACCAATCCCAGTCTCTACGTCTCTTTTATTTTTTCTTTAACCATTAAATGGGGTCAAAGTTGTTAGCAGTAAAGTACTAAATAAATTTAATTCCATTTCAATTTCCTTTTTTTTAAGTAACTATTATTTATTTTATTACTTAGGTTAAATATTTACATATAAAATAATAGCAATAAAATGCCAATCCTCGGATCAATGGAACTTCAATTATTGTTAATAAAACTAATTTTGCATTGATAAAAATTAGTTTACAGAATGAAAAGTCAATGGCAACAATTGCTAAAATATAGCAATTTTTAATTATGGGAAAATAAACAACTAAGTTCCCAAAATATTTCACTTTTATTGTTTAAAAAATCTCAACTTGTTGACTAAATTCAAAATAATTCTATTGTCAAAAATATTTTTTCTCAAATTAACTTTCATGATTAGATGTGAGATACAAATATGGTAAAATATCCCTCATACGTATGTCATGGATATTTCAGACTTTTAGTAAAAAAAAAAATTGTTGTTAAAATAATATTGTACCATAGTGTACTAATTATTTTATGACCATTTTATACGTGAACTAAATTTAATTTAAATTATACAATAGATTATATATGCATGTGTTTTTCATTTATAATTATTGGATCCTATTCTTATGAACAATCTCTCAAGGAAAAAAATCCAGATCATATTGATTTTCTTATATTAATTGTTATACTAATGTTATCATTTTTATTATTATATTATTTCTCATTTTGTTTAGGCTGTTACTCTTATTATTTCTTGTGTCTCAGATGTAAATTTATTAAAACTTTATAATCTTATTATATTCATAGGTGTTAAATTATAAAAATTTTGATATATGAACAAGTAATATTCTATATATAACTAGGAAGATTTGTTGTTATTGTTATCCAAACTTTCAACTTTTCAAAAATTGAAAATGATTAAAAACTTATAATACGACAAAATTTTATTACATATTTTACAAGATTATGTGAAAAGTCAAACTATTTTTCATAGTATTTGAAAATATATAAATAATTTTTTAAAAAATTATACCTATAATCATGTATTATGCAGGTATGTTATGAGTACTTACTAACTAAGGTACTAAGAATTAATCATTAATAAAACATCTTATCGTCATTTCAAATAAATTTCCTAATACTAGTTTGAAATATGTTTTAAAGTAAAATAGTACATGTATCCCATAAATAAATGAGTTTTGATTATTAATCAATTTTACCATGTTATCAGTAAGAATTACTATTTATGTATAAAAAACTTAATATTCTTGAATTAAACTTACTCTCTAAAAAGTAAGTTTGGGATATAAAGTAGTAATTTATTTATTTAAAAAGTAATTTTAATATTTATTCCAATTTACCTTTTAAAGTATAAAAGTTACTAATTTATTACTCTTAACTTACTATTTTAGATGGAAAACTTACTTTCTTATTTTTAAGTGTTATTCTATTTAGGTGGATAGGCCTATCAAATAATCAAATGGTCGCTAAGAGTAAATCAAAAATAAATCAAAAATGGTCACATAAGTGTTATCCTATTTATGTCTCAAAAAGTAAATCGAAATAAAAATGAAAGTTACTTTTTTAAAAAAATAAATTAGTACTCTATATTCGAAACTTACTTTTTGGAGAGTAAGTTTACTTCAAGTAATAATAAGTTTTTTATAGATTAATAGTAAATCTTATTGATAGAATAGTAAATTTGGTTAATCGTCAAAACTTACTAGTTTCAACATATACTTACTAGTTTTAATTAAAAACTTACTAAAGTTAATATTAATTAGTTTAATATAATATTTAAAAAGTCGCTAAAAAACTTGATCTGTCACTAAAAATAATAGAAACCTATAATAATATTAGGTTTCTCTAATATCGTTACCATAACTATAGGTACTGTAGCATTGTCCTTTTGTCTGATTTATATTACTGGTCTCTGATTTATCTCTTTGTTGGGCGTGGGCCAAACCACAAAAACAAACCCGTAGGTTTTCATTCTTAAAAGGAGGAAAAGAGCTTCAGCCACAAGACTGAAAAACCGAGAAAAATATAAGGAGCAGCCGCCAGAAGACTTTTCTTCTTGTGAGAAGATTTCCAGCCATAATTCAAGAGAGAAACGAAGAGAGAGAAAGGGTGAGAGTTAGCTAAGGAGAGAGAGTTTTTTGCAACTTTGAAACCTTAATTGGAAGGTGATTTGAAATTCGATTGAAATAAAATTTTATTTATGTAATTCTTTTGTTAAACTCTACTCATCTATTGATTCAGATTTTGGATTTTCTCCTCGTTTGGTAACACCCTTTTAAATCCATTCTTTTGACAGTTGTAGTTTTGGGGGTGATTTTATAGCAATTACGCTTGGTTGATATTGATGATATTATTGTAATTCGAATATTTCGAATAGACTTGTGTATTTCCATTATTGTGATAATAGAGATTTTTCACTAGATTAGATCCCGTGATTTTTTCCAATTTACATTTTTCACGTAAAAATTTTGGTGTCCTGTCCCTTTTATTTTTCCTACATTTTATTATCACTGCTGGCATTATTAGTTGGTGATTTAATTTATTTCTATTTTAATTAGTATTTTGAGAAAAGAGAAATTTGTCGTGAACTAACTCTGATATTGTGTGCGTGTACCAGTACTCCTTTCCCGTCACTCTTGGACCTATGGCATTGGAATCATGGAGAAAACTCCTTCGTGAAAAAATAACCATTCACATTTTGCAAAATTTGAATCCAAGAAATAGGAAAAAGACGTTTTGCATAGCATATCTTTTTCTCCTTGGATGAAGAAAGCCGGAACATCGAATATTCCTTTTAGGCCATAGTCCACAGCCGGCAGTTGATTCTCCTTGTTGCCACGCGCGTCTTATCAAATTATGTAGCAAAATTTCAACGGTTAGGTACAAAAATAGGTAACTCCGTCAAGGTTGCCACAATCAATTATGGCTATCATTTTGTGTCTTTGAAGAAAATTTGACATTCAATTTTCGTATTCTCAAGTTTGAACTAATGCTTAAGAGTATAAATGCACATGCTTGTGACTTGTGAGTTTGAATTTTCTTTCGGAATTTTGAGGAACTAATATTTGGAAATTTTATTAATTAACTTAGTCTACCAAGGCACGATATTCTTCAACTCTAGAAATATTCAAATATAAAGTATTACCTCGTTTGACAAAAAAAAAAAAAAGGTATAAAGTATTACCTCATGAAATGTTTTACCATATTAAGCTGTAATTGGTTCATGTTCATAATACTGGTTTGCGTGGGTGATGGGACCATCACAGATCTAACCACGTGATTTGAAGATTATGAGTTTTATCTATAGTAAATTTGACAATTGTTACGCCATTCAAAGACTAATGATTAGTCTAACTCATTGGATAATCAAAAGATTTTGCTTTACTTGGTTTTATTTGTTATACAATAATATAATTTCTGCTCCAAAACGCCATATGGCACATGGCACTCTCTCTGCACTCTTAATATCATAGAGCAATCAAATCATCAAACCATTCATAGTTTGCAAAATAGCCCCCAAGAAACAGGAAAAAAAAAGGTTTTGCTGATAAAAGTAGTTCCTTGACATTAATAAACTTTAAGGGGCGTAGTTTATGAGTAAATAGACATTATCTATTCAAAATATCAGTTCTTTATCGATATTTTACTTTCAAACATTTAATTTATAATGTCAATGTTTGTAAGTAAAATTTAAAAAGTGTTACAGTAATATTCTTACAGAAAGGAAAGCGATAGGTTATCTATTCAATATAAATTAAATATTTTTTTTTTAAAAAAAAAGAAGAAATGACCTATAAGTATTAATTCTTTATGACTTTCCTCCATTACTGCATTACATGAACAAAGTTTGGGCCAAGAAACAGGAGAAAAAAGGAAATTTTGCTGATAAAGCAGTTCCTTGACGCAATTATCCACCGCAACATCTTATCAGATGAAAGAAGTACAGTTTTCCAAAATCAATCGTAGGGAATTTGAACCGTTGTTCCTTTGAAACGAGGGATTTAATTACAAGTGTCCGTTGTTACAAATTTTCAGCTGTTCAAATTCCCTATGATTGATTTTGGAAAGGCGTAACAATTGTCAAATTTACTATAGATAAAACTCATAATCTTCAAATCACGTGGTTAGATCTGTGATGGTCCCATCACACTCACCTACAGAAGCCAGTATTATGAACATAAACCAATTACAGCTTAATCATCTCCTGGTAAAACACTTCATGAGGTAATACTTTATATTCGAACATTTCTAGAGTTGAAGAATACCGTGACTTGGTTGAAAAGGTTAATTAATAAAATTTCCAAATATTAGTTCCTCAAAATTCCGAAAGAAAATTCAAACTCACAAGCATACGGTGCATTTATACTATTAAACATTAGTTCAAACTTGAGAATACGAAAATTGAATGTCAAATTTTCTTCAAAGACACAAAATGATAGCCATAATTGATTGTGGCAACCTAGACGGAGTTACCTATTTTTGTCTTACCTCAGTTTGCAATTTCTCCAGGATTTTGGGTGCCTCACAAGTTCAGTCATTGGCCACTCCATGTTGCATCAGTCCTGCACCAAACACGTCCTAATCATGGGATTTGAAAAAGAAAAAGGAAATGCTGTTTTATTGAAAAAAATGACATTGAAAGTTAAAAAAAAAAATGACATTCAAAGTTGAAGAAAATGACATTCAAACACATCTTTTCTATTTCAAAGTTGACGTGGAATTATATGATTGTTTATCTGAAAGTTAATGTTGAATTGTATACCATAACAAAACAAAACTAATAGGGTAGCATAATAATTTGTTCTCTGTTTTTATACTCTGTGATTGATTTTATCTACTACCCTGCAATTAAAAAAATCTAAAAGTTTGTTAGATCACCTCTTTAGTTTAGACTAGGAGGAGAACTCCAAAATTTTCATGTTTGCCCAGTTATGCATGGTACATAATTAAATTTCAAGTTTGTCCAATCATTTAGATTTTTCCAGTTATACAAAGTAAATAATTGTTACAAATTATATTAAGCTAAATCATAAATATTGTATTCATCCATTTAAAATTAGATAAAGCTGTATCGTATTTATCCATTCAAAAGTTTCTAAAGCAATTAGCAAAAGTAATTTCCGATGATACTGTAATTGTGAAGTGCATCCATGTTAGCAGACTTAAGAAAATGGACTCTCATCTAGAAAGAAAACGAAAAGTATAATTGTAAGTTACGGACTTGCTGGATTTCTTTCTCCACCAGATTTTACCATTAGAAAGCAGTATCAGTACAATATTCTTAATGTTCCAAAAGGTATAAATTATAAAAATATAAAAAGCATATGAAATGCCCTTTTTCTCTCAACTACTAACACTCATGAAGACTCCTTTTTTTAATGTAAATAGTAAGAGATACAAGACTCAAACATAATCGGGAGTGGAGAGCTGCATATGCTTCCGGTCTGTGATAAGATAAACAAGTCATTATCTCAAGTTTAGAACCTTATTGATATAGCAAATGAGATACGATAAAGCAAATGAAATAGATATATAATGGAAATATTTTGGGTGCATGATAACAGCACCCAAAGAAAGGTATCAATACCTTTCAAAATGGCATTTGAGGCCAAAATATTCATCCACCAAATTTTATCACTTTAATCTTGTTTTCCTACAACAGTTGAAACTTATTCAAAACTGTTTTTGAGTCTTGGAATTAAAATCACCAAAAGATGAAAGAAGTTCAATTTCTTTGTAATTCATAAAATGTAGAGACATAAAGAAAAGAATATAGGAATTTGTAGAATAGAATACTTGCAATATTATTTATTGAGCTAATTTTGACTATTTAAATAACATAAAGTAAGAACTCACCAAGAAGGCTTCAGACTCTTGTTTCATCAAATGTAATAAAACATCTCTACACCACCAAGCAAATACACAACTATTTATTTGGCTGAGTTAGACTAAGTATAAAAATTGTGTATCTCATGTTTAAAGGTTTCACTTACTTGAGTTATAAAATGTTATCCAAAAGTGTGAAATAGCTGGCTACCTATCTCTCATAGTAGACCACGTATGCATAAACCGTTGCACCTTTATCTTGAGCACAATTTTCTTACTTCTATTTTGAAAAGAAAAAAAAGAAATTTAGAACCAAGTTTTTACCATAGCCACGATGCACAGGTATTCAAAGATTCAAGAGTCAAAAGAACTAGCTTTCTGGATGATGCCCTTTGTGTCTTGCTTAGGAACCTTATATACGCTTCAACCAAACAAATTAAATTGCAGCAAGAAGTACAATTACTAACATGCATATCTTAAGTCATAACCATTCTCTTTTTTGTCAGGAAGAAATTACCTTATTTCTATGTGCTTTGGTAGCCATCAACCATGAGGAAAAAATGATCAAAAGGGTTAAAATAAAAAAGGATGTCCCATGATAGCTTAAACAAATAAAAGCTAGAACAAGAACAAAACCAAGAAAATGATTTGACAAATCACCAAACAACAGAATCATTATGGGAACAAGAGGAGGTTCATCAAAAAAAGCTGAGAAAGAGTATTCATTGCCAAGATATCATGAACGTACATTATATTTAGTCATACTTGCACAAAATCAATAAGATTCCAACATTAGTACAATATGTCTTGTTTTACAACTAAACACTCACCAAGGGAAAAAATGCAAAGATAATCTGGCCGCAACCAATTGTTTTTTATTTTGTATTGCTAGCAAAACAGTCAGATATTCCCCTATATATGAAGTTTCACTTGGAGGTTAATATTTTTATTCCTACAATCCATTTTGCAGTTTCAGGGAATGCTTCAATATGATGCAAAAAATAAGAGGAGAGAAAAACATAAAAAATAAAAATGAAATAGGTAATCTACTAACTTTAAATCTAGAGGAAATAGGATAACCTACCCAAACAATCATCCTCCACTTTTGTCAAGACCAATAAATAGGGCAAAGCGAGAAAAAAATTACAATAAACTACTAAGGAGGGATGGGGGGAAATGAAGAGAACACAAAAACATTAAAACATACCTTTATGGTTGAATGGAGAAAAGCAGCCTCCTTTTTCCTTGTTCGTTTATCTAGCAATAATATAGAACAAACAAATGCTGAAAAAATCAAATTAATTAGGAAAAAGAAAAGACAAAATCAAATTAGATAAACTTTTTTCCAGGGAAAAAAACAGAGTCTAAATAATGTTCACTTTGAGAAAAGAATTTCTCCAATCCTTTGTTGCATATCTTAATATCTTGTAATAAACATTTGGTACATATTAGAGCATAAAAGATAATTATAATTAATATGTTAAGCCACCAAATCTAGCATAGGGTGTGTGAAACTACAATACGAAGCGAAACAATAGCAACAAAGCCTGAGGAATAGCAGGAAGCAAAGAACTTGTGTTTGCCAAACCATAAATAAGCATTAAGCACTAAATGTTTGAATGCAGTTCCAAAGTTTCACATCCAAATTGATTAAGAAACCAAAATCAACGAAAAAGCCAACTGAAAAAACCGGAAAAAGGTAAAGAAAAAACAAATCCAGATTTTTTCATCAAAGAAACTATCAAATTCCGCATATGGTAAATTTCAACCAGCTAGACCTTTTGTTTCTTTTGGGTGGTTCTGCTTGACCAGCAATGCAAAACATAAAGGACCGAGATTGGAACCTGAAATATCAAAATCTCAAAAAAAAGGCAACTTATATAATGCAAATACATGTTAAATACAAATACTAAAGCAAATCATATGATTTTTTCCCCAACAAAATCTGCTTGTTTGAAGCAAATCATGTCCACATCAATGCCTGTGCTACCATACGTTTTGCTATAGCCATAATAAAAATCTCTTCTATATGATCATAAAGTAAATGACTTCCCAAAAAAATGGTAGAAATAAATCTTGGTGAATATATCAACATGAGTAAATGTTTTTTACACCTGTAGTCTTCAAGACAATAAAAAAACACTGATTCCTAAAGCAAAAATATTTACCCAAGCAACAGTAATATGCCGAGATCTAAAGACACTAAGCCAAGTATAACTAAGCAAAACTTCTCTAGCAAAACTGCTGCATTGAGCAAATATGCAGCCATAATTTCCTAATCTTATACCTGTTAATGGTCTCTAAATACATGCTAGGAATAAACTCACCACATAGTAATAGTCTTTTATACACACACATACACATACTTCACCATTGTTCTATAATAATCTGGACTAAACATTTTAATCTTTTGTCCAAATCAAAACATCATATGCAAAAAACAGACACACATACCAGCCATTTTTGTAATAACTGATAATCTAGGCGTGATATTTCAAATAAACCTCTTTTTGTTCCTAATACAAGAAACACACATGGAACAAAATGTTATCCGGTGATTAGCAAATGAAAGATAATGAACAAATTATACCTTAGCAGCATCTTCCAATGATTTGTGGTAGAGTTCACTACTTAAATTCTGCAAAATGAGAATCAAGAACCACCAAAATAAATCAGCAGAATGCAGTGTTTTATTACCAAATTACATATACCTTAGGCAGCATCTTGTTGAAGTTCATACAGAGTTGCTCTATCAATTGACAAATCTTTAACATGCCTTCTATGCTTGTTCTTTCCCATGTTAAAACTCCTCTCACTCCACTGCCAATTAGTCCCACTCTAACTTATTTTGTCTAACCTGTTAACATATTAATTAGTCATATAATAATCCTCTAATTACTAAAAACACATGCCATACACAATATAAACCCAGAGGAAAACCCGTCTAAAATAAGTTGCATGAAAAAAGGTAGGAAGGCTATTATTAACAAACTGTTCACTAATGAATTAAAGGAGTGAATTTCAAATTATTAGAGCCGATTTTAACATATCAGTTTCTACCATCTATAATTGAGCATAGACATTTCTGATTCATGACATTTGTTCAAAATCTGGTATTTTAATAAAACAGAAGGCTGAAGGGAAAAACTCATCAGAAGATTGCACCTATATAATATCCAACCTCACACTTTTTCTTTTGTCTAAGTAAATAGACCAACCAAAATATTATGGGTAAAAACCCTGCACCATGACAAAGATTACACATTCGCACTCATGGGGAAAAAAATCTTAAATAGAAGACCTCTTCAAGAGATTAGCATTTAAAAATAGATATTTTTCCTTTTGTAAAACTACAATAGAAGAAGAGATTATATTAGCATAGAAAGCTTCCCTTTTTTATCAGTAAGTGAAGACCATGAGAAGAGAAAGAGGAAATTCATGGATAGAGGAACAAAGTCTTTCGGTTGAAAATCAAGAAAATAGGTTACATGGGACAAATTTTTTTCCAATTTTAGCTGCTATATAACAAATTAACAGTTTTAACATTTTGTCAAACATTTGATAAATTAAACATGATTATATCATTACAGTACTTTAGAACAGAAAAGGGGAAAACGGAAAGAAGTAACCCCACGTACAAAAAGACCCAAAAAGGACAGACCTATGAAATGCACAAATGAGTCCAACATCTAGTGAGGATTGATCAATTTTAAGTTTAAGGCTCAAGGAAACATGTCATAAATCTAAACTTTCCAAGACACAACTAAGAGGATAAACACTTCATGATAACCAAAATTGAAACTTACATCTAATATGTCATAACAAGAAATAAATGAACAAAAAAATCCAAAGCAATCTCTTTTGCAGAGAAAAAAATAAAGAAAAGCAGAGTAAAAACTGTAATCACATATACGCAAATAAAAGAAGGCTTGCTCAAAATATTCACCAATATTATGCAAAATAGGTTGGGAATCTGTTGATCCATACCACCTTATTAGTAGTTTTTGAGAGAATCAAAGAAAATTCCAATTTTTGGACCTGCAACATCACCAAAATATACAAATTATATAATCAAACATGGGTAAGAAACTTTTTAAATCCACCAGAAAGAACTTAATCAAATTTGTTAAATGCATTTTAATGTTTTTTAGTCACTAACGAAAAAGATGGAAATCAGGCAAAAGTCAGGGGAGGAAACAGCAAAAATAACTCTTCTTTTAGAAAATAACCATATAAAAACTACCTTCAAAAAAGGGGGGAAAAGCTTAGAAAATAGCATGAGAATGATGGAAGTAATCTGCAAATTTCGTAACTGCAACATCTAAACATTGCAAAAGGAAAAAAAAGGAAATTAAAAAAGAAGGGAAAAAATACATAAGGCTAGAGAAGCTCTAGAAAAAGAAGGGAAAATAAATTTTGAAGCGAAGCAAAAAATTCCCAACCATATATTTGGTATTGTTGTCGTCGATCAGAGAAAATGAAGGATAAGATAGGAAAAGGGGCAGCTTCAAGAGGGAAAATAGACTTGCAAAATAGCATGAGAACGACAGAGAAAATCTCCGAATTTCGTACCTGCAAAAACGCAACACCACAGACGGGAAAAAAATAAGACAATCTAAACCCGTAAAAAGGGGGTAAAAAACAAAGGGTTAGAGAAGCTCTAGAAAGGAGGAGGAAGAAGAAAATTTTGAAACAAAAAAAAATACCGACCATATCTTGGTTTCGTTGTTGTCGATCGGAAAATGAAGGATAAAAGAGGGAAAATGGCATCGTTGGTGATGACGAACAGGAACAAGAAGAGAGGAAAAAGAGCTTTTTGGGGAAGAGAGACAGACATCGAAAGAAAGGAGAAGAAAAGGCGTTCGTCTGAGCTCTGATGTTTCTCTTTCTCGCGCCCAACGCCTAATCAAAAATTAGAAAGAAAAAATAATATAATAAATAAATAAATAACAGATGAGCCATGTGCACACCTGACACCACGGGAGAAGAATCATTGGTAAATCCCAGTCTCTTGTATATGCTTGGTTGATATAACCAAGTTTAGCACCTGAGCTCTTTGTGACCAGACGACCTTGCTCTACCCAATCACATTCAGCCACAGCAGCAGAACACCCAATCCTTTTTACATCTCCATTCACTCCTTAACTACGGGCCTGTTTGGAAGCCAGGTTTTTGGACAAGTTTTTTACCTACTAGTTTTTTAATAACTTTTGCTACAGGAACCCCAAAAAACTTCTCAAAGGTTTTTACCTACAGACTTTAAAATACCCAACCCACCACCACCTCAAAAAACTTCTCAAAATTTTTTCCTTACACACTTCAAAATACCCAACCCACCACCACCACAAAGTTTTTTCCCGCCCTTTTTTTCTTCTTCCTCCCCCATCCCAACCCACCATCACCGCCGTCGCCGACCACCACCGTCGTTTCCTCCCCCATCCTGCGGAGATGCGCCTGACTTGTTGAGAGGCGCGCTGGTCGCGCGCTCTTGCTGGTTGTGGATGCGTAGGGGCGAGCAGGGGCACGGAGGCCCGCGACTGCGCGCGCGTTATGGCTGGGTCGCGAGCAGGTCTGGTGCGCGCTGTGGTCGTGCTGTGGAGAAGGCGCAGGCCTGGTGCGTTCTCTTGGGAGCTGGGCTGGCTGATGCGCGCGCGGAGGAGGTCGCGCGTGCTGGCGGCCGGGGCTGCGTCTACGTAGGAGCGCGATAGGTCGCGCGCTGGTGTGCGGGTCGCGTGACTTGGCTGTTGGGAGGGCAGGCGCTCTGGTGCGCCTGCGTTTCTGGTCGAAGAGGCGCGGGAGGTGGTGGTCGGCGCGCCAAGAAACAAGAGGAGGGAGACGAACAGGGGAGAGAAAATGCCAAAAAAAAAAAATTCTACTACAGACTGCTTGATGCAGTTTCGGGAGAGGAACAGGGGAGGGAAGGGGGAAGGGGAAGGGAGGAAAGAAAAGAAAAAAGAAAAAAGAAAGAAAGAAAGAAAGAAAAAAAGAAAAGGAAAAGAAAAAAAAGTTTTTCATCTTACAAACACCCAAAGTTTTTCTTACAAAAGTTTTTCTACAACTTCTACAGTGATCTACAGTAAAGTTTTATACAAACACCCAAAAAACTCACCTTCCAAACAGGCCCTACATATATTGAAGAAATGGTAATTAAAATTACTTGTTAGGCAATTGCATGCCTAAAAATCCAACAAGTGATTGCAAAAGTTTGGTAATTAGATGTGGTTCATTTGGCAACCAAAAACAAGTATTTTAATTGCAAAAAATGGTAATTAAATATGATTTGTTAGGCAATAAAAAAGTGAAATTATTAATTAATTAATTAATTAACAAGTAATTGCAAAAAAAAATGATAGTTAAATGTGATTTGTTGGACAATCCAAAATAAGCGAGGACATTTTTTAATAACATCTGAACAAAATTTGATAATTAAATGTGATTTTTTGGGCAACCACAGAAAAGAAGTCAATTTTTTTTAATAATTGCAAAAAAATTGTTAATTAAACACGATTTGTTGAGCGACCAAAAACATGATGTTATTAATTAGTTATTAACAATTAATTACAAAAAATTGGTAATTAGACATGATTTGTTGGACAACAAAAAAAGGAGCCAAAAATTTTGTTAATGTGATTTGTTGGGCAAAAAAAATCAATGAATAGCAAAAAATCGTTAATTAAACACAATTTGTTAGGTGAAAAAATGACATTATTAATTAGCTATTAATAATGATTAATTGCGAAATTTTGGTAGCTAAATAGGATTGTTTTCAATCCCAATCCCAAAATTGGTATACCAATTATTTTTTGGTCAAGAATTGCAAAAAAGTTATGAACTAAATGCGATTTGTTGGGCAAAAAAGATGACAATAAAAAATGACATTATTAATTAGTTATTAACAACTAAATAATAATTAATAATAATGAATACAGTTAAAGCAATAATTACAATAAAAGATAATAATTGTGATTTATTCGGCAACCAAAAGAAAGAACTCATAATCGTAAATAATTGAGATGGCAATATTTTTTTTAACACAATTTATTGTTGGGAAAGGGAAAAAAAGCAGGCAAGCAAAAAAGATGACAATAAAAAATGATGTTATTAATTAGTTATTAACAGTTAAATAATAATTAATACAGGTAAAACAATAAATACAATAAAAGATAATAATTAATAATTGTGATTTATTAGGCAACCAAAAGAAAGCACTGATAATTGTAAATAATTGGGATACCAATTTTTTGTTAACACAATTTATTGTTGGGAAAGGGAAAAAAAGGAGCCAAATTTTAGCACAATCTCACATGTAGTATGTTAACAAGCACTTCCAATCCAATAAAAAAATGGAAAAGGAAAAAAACCAAAGCCACGTGGGACCAGATTTTAGTGAAACACTTCCAGGCAAACAACAAACAAGGAAACAAAAGGATTGCTAAACGTTTGAGCAAACAAAAGAATTCACGCGTGAGAACGGACGACCATCAATTGAAAATTCACACGGGCCGACGACCACCAATCAGCCAATACCAGCGTACCACGTCAGCAATTGAAACTCAATTGGAAACAACGGCATTCGCGCATAGACTAGATATGTTAATGAGCTCGTCTTCCATCTAACTCCTTATACAATCCATTTAGATTCTCCCTCTCTCCTAGAATACGATAGTATAAATGTAGCTAATTGACAAAATTTTTTTTTTCTAATTACGCAAAACAAAATGTTTAACTCCAGGTACAAGTAGAATATAATTTTAGTCTTCTACAAAACACTATTTATTACTAAAGCTCTGTATGGATTAGATATTTTTAGACTTGATTTTCATAAATTTTACTATAACAGTATATATGAAAAAATTGTTAGTATAGTTTTTTATTGGAGTGTTTTTAGAATTTTAAATATTATTGTTGGGATATTTTTAAAATTAAAAATCCCCCCTACCTCCACCCCTACCCTCCTCCTCTCTTCTCTCTCTCACTCTTTCTCCCTTTCCTTCCTACCCCCTCCCTTCACTTCTTCAAAATTAGGAAATGGAAGAAAGTGCAATTTTATTTTTCTTTTTTTTTAAGTGCTATAATTGGTTATTTGCCTAATCTTGAAGAAGCATATGAAGAGTAAAACCAAGATAAGGAGAAGAGACAATGAAAGATCCAAAATGAACAATTAGCAATGAAAATGTAAAGGTCCTTGATTAGCTTCTTGAGGTTATGGTTGTGTTTAAATAACAAATCCATACGTGTGGCTTTTAACGTAAAAAAACAACAGAGTAAGTTGCTTGAAGATTACCATCGGAATTGAACCCAATTAAAGTTTTACTTACACATATATACTCCTTGTTCAAATTATGTTTGGTTAAATAATGGAATTACTTCATACACGTGAACACAGTAGTATAAATATGTAGTCATCGATTAACAATGGAGAATTACTTAAAGGTTAGTATATGTGATGGTGGATAATAAGAATTGAACACTACAATAGAGAAGGAAAATAAACTGAACAAAGAAGAAAAGAAAAAATAAATAAAGGATAAGAAATTACAATTAATATATGTCTATAATAGTTGTGAACTATCATCCGAAAGAATATACAACTCCACAACTGAGGATAATGCTAATTGGTGTATACAATCAATGCTTCATGCCTCATCAATAAAACCAGTTACAGGGGGGAGCTTGGAGCAAAGAGCTAATGACAGAAATTTATTGTGGTACGTAAGATAAGGATAAATTAAAGTACCAAACATCAATATTAGATATCCACTGGATGGATCTTTACTGAATAAATCAGTATAAGGTCCACATTTATATACCTCAGTCTGCAATTTCTCCAAGATTTCTGGGTGCCTCAAGAGTTCGGTCATTGCCCAGTCCATAACTGTGTGTGTTGTATCAGTCCCAGCAGCGAACATGTCCTAATCATAGAGAGTGAAGAAGAAAAACAGATGTTGTTTAATTGAAAAAGAAAATGTCATTGAAAGTTGAGAAACTAATATGAGCAAAACATTTGTAAGAAGTTTAGCTCATCAATGGTGAACATCATTAAATACAGATGAATAATAATTGGAGATAGCTCATCAAGTGTCTTCAACTACATATTATTGTTATTGTACTGGCTTCTAACATGTATGCGTGAGATAGATAATAATTGGAGAACGTATTTTCAAGATTAAATTTGTGAAAACTAACCCCATCCAAACTAACCTTTATTGATTTAAAAAACTAGACGTAAATTATACTTTAACCTCCTGTGGTTTAGTACTTTTTTATATAACTCCCCTCTAGTTTCGAAAACTATACATAACCCCTTCATGATTTGGACTAAAGTGTCAAAGTGACGGAATTTGTAATTCATAACGGAATCAACTAAAATATCAAAAATACTTCAATGTAAAGTTAAAAATTATTTATTAACCACAGAAGGGTTATGTATATATTTTGAAATCCATAAGGGGTTTATATGGTACAACACTAAAGTATAATGGGGTTATATAATAAAACATAAAATCATATGGGATTAAAGTATCATGCATATTATGTTTATATATTTTGATCATTTCAACTATTTTAGTTTTTAAATAAGGCTAATTTTGACACTTTAATCAAAATTAAGAAAGGGTTATATATAGTTTTTAAAACTATAGGAAGTTGTATGAAAAATAACTATACCACAAGGGGCAAAGTGTATTTTGTCCAAAAACTAGTTTGAATAATGGGTGCTCATTAAGAGGGGGTTCAAGTATTAGTTCTTTTAAGAAAGTGTAGTTAATTTGAAAAAGTGTCTAAATGCAAAAATGTGCAATAATTATGATTGTGTAAATTCACATGATAAATTATTTGTAATTTAAATGTATTAAATCAATAGTCACTGGACAACCATTAGAAAAATCTTCAAAATTTAATGCAAATTGAATAATAAAATGATCGGACATACACAAAAAAGATTTTCAAGGGAAAAGAAATGGCATTAAGCCAGCACGATAGAAGAGCTTTGATCGGACATACACAAAAATGATTTTATGGTTGGCGTACCCTATAAACAAGATTTCTTACCAAAATGATTGCTTTGAGACTGTCAAGTTCGAGTGTAAAGCCTGTTGACTTTTCCCCCTAAATTTCAAGCAAGATATCCACCAAATCTGAGCATTTTCCCTCTATACGGCTATCATCAGTGTTAGCCTTTCCATTTTTCCTTTCTTTGTGCTCCTTAATGACACCCTCCAGAAATTCATCAAGTTGCTTAACAACTTTTTCCACTTTATCATCCAAATCATTAAGACGTCTCACCCATCCAAGCCATGGAACAAAATCCCCTATATCAATAGTACCTAACAACTCAGCAAATTCCTTCAAGATTTGCATACTTTTGCTTCCATCTTCCCTATCACTGTACTTCCTCCCCAAGGCCACCCTACAAATCACGTCATTTGTGAGTGTCATAAGAAGATCACTCAAGTTTATGGCTGATAAAGGCGGCGAAGAAGCCGAAAAATTTCTAGTTTTTTCAACCATAAGTGAAGTCTCTTCCTCTCTTACATATCGAAATGATTGAACCCTCTTATGACTTAGAAGCTGAAGCACACAAATACTTCTCACTTGCCTCCAATACTCACCGTAAGGTGAGGCTGCGATATCCTTGCTGCCATATAGAAGCCTATCACTCATGCTTGTTTCAGGCCTGTTAGCAAAGACTAAATCATGGGTTCTCATGATTTCACAAGCTGCATCAGCTGAAGAGGCAACAACCACCGGCTTGCTGCCAAAATGAACCAGCATGAGGGAACCATATTTTCTTGATAATGATTGAAGTTGCGGTGAGGATATAGCCCGAGTTGGAAAAGATTTCCAACAACTGGAAACTTTGATGGAGAAGGTGGTAGCCTTTGTTGGGGTTTAGAAGAAGCATAGAACCATAAGAAAAGGGTTAGAAGTAGCAAAGCCACGGGAAGAAGAGAGGAAAATGCAAGATCCAAAATAAACGCCATTACATGCTTCTCCAAAATTGGAGAAAGGGCCAAATCAAGAAAGCACAAGTTTATTGTTGCAGCTACAATTGGCTATATATATGCCTACTTGATTAAGTCGAAAAGGATCAGCAGAATTCTGCTTCTGTTCTGATGATCCTTAAAATTTCAGTTTCTGACGGTTGCAAATGCTTCCTCAGTAAATGAATCAAAGCCACACATTGGAAACAATATCTATAGGGCCTGGCCCATTTTTTTGACTTTAGTGGCTGTACTGGAAGAACAAATTTTGGATGAGAAGTCCTACTCGTAAGCAAATTCCAAAAATTGGATTGGACTTATATTCGCACCATCATACATGTTGAAATTGATAAAGCACTTGGCATTTGAGCTATTAGTTTAGACATTTTACATCTAAAGATTAGGACAAATTACACTTTACCCCTGTGATTTAGTATTTTTTATATAACTCCCCTATAGTTTCGAAACTATACATAATCCCCTCATAATTTGTATTAAAGTGTTAAAGTGGCAAAAATGATTATTCATAACGGAATCACCTAAAATGCCAAAAATATTCTTATATAAAGTTGAAAATTATTTATTAACCAAAGGGGATTATGCGTATATTTTGAAAACCATAAGGGTTATATGGTAAAGTATTAAATCATAAGGGGGTTATATAGTAAATTATAAAATCATACGGGATTAGTATGTCATGTATTTATAAGGGTAATTTTGACATTTTTAAAAGTTTCGTTACGAATGACCATTTCCGTCATTTTGACACTTTAATTCAAACAATGAGAGAGTTATATATAACTTTTAAAACTATAGGGGATTATGTAAGAAAATACTAAATCACAGGGGGGTAAAGTATAATTTGCCCTAAAAATTATATGACGTGGCACTTTGCTAGCATAATTTACTCATTCACAAAAAGTTTGGGGAAAAAAAAGATCTCGTGCAATCTTAAAATTCCCATTCAATCTCCAAAATCATGTCAACACAAATCTCACAGTGATTAATGCTAATACTAAACAGTAATCTTTGTTCGGAAGTTAACAAAGACTTTGGGGGATGTAACTTTAGTATGCTAATGCGAAATATAACTTCTGGAGTCCACAAGAAGCATAGGATTTTTGAAGAGGTCAAGCATAGGATTAAAACCAAACGACGAATTGAAGAGAGCAAATTAAAATATCCAAAACTAATGGGATTTTGCTTCTTGCAATTAGTGTTACACGATTCTTCAGTGCCATTGATTTGAAAGATCAGCAATAAAACTGAAAAGGCCGTTGATAGGCTTTTGGATTGTGGATGTGAATAATTTGGACGAGAAGCCCTTAAGTGTGGGCTCACTCTTGACCCTAACCCCGCCAAAAGTTTTGTTTCATGTGTCTTTCGGAAAATGGCAAAGGTTATATTATTGATTTGCTTTCATCCAAATCCACACACCTAGTAACACATTTATGATCTTGAAATTAGCAGCAAAAATAACAGAAAAAAGGGAAAGGTTTATTTCCCTCTCGAATATTAATAATATCAAGGTCACTGTAAAGCTTAACTAATACGATTAAAATTAATGACAATTATTTGTTCATTAAGCAATATTGCTTAGTGCCTTAGTTGTCTTTTGATTTTCTTATTAAGTAATAAGAACGCAAACCAACCTGCTAGTGAAACATGAATTCACGAGCAACTTGATATTAAAGTCATAGACCATAAAAATAGTGAGTGTAGGCAACACTAATATCATCACCCAACCACATAGCTACCATCTCAATGTTACATATTTCAGGGAGAATTTCCAAGAGCTACATGCAGGCTAAATATAACAGGCAAGACAATTTACATGAGTTCTCAACTTGATCTTGTAAACCTTGCCCTAGGACATGCTAAACTTCTCTGTGCCAGGAGAGAAACTAAGGAGAATATGGAGTGGCAACAACAAGTATAGGAAGTTTTCTATGCACATCGATGCCACCAGCTTCAGTCATGTCCATGTCCTCTGGTTTTCCTCCATCAGGCAAGGCAAAGTCAAATTTGTGCAGTAATTTTGCTAATGCAAGTTCATTGTTTGCCATGGCAAAGGTCTTACCGGGGCATCCCCTTCAGCCGGCACGAAACGGGATCAACTCAAACCTCGAAAATCTATATATACCAACATTCAGAAATCTCTCTGGCTGAAATTCCTCGGGCTTCTCCCAAAGCAAAGGGTCTCTTCCAATTGCCGCCCATGCGTTGAAGATTACTCGTGTTCGAATCGGTATATCATACCCCATTACTTTGATGTCTCGAGGAACTAGAAATGGAACTGGGAAATGAAGCCGCAGAGTTTCCTTAATTACTAGCTTTAAACACTGCATTTTGTCAAAATCATCCTCAGTTATCTCTGATTTTCCTTGGCCTACAGCTCTGACCTCATTTTGCAATTTCTCCATGACCTTGGGGTCTCTTAGAAGCTCTACCATCACCCATTCCATGACTGTATGAGTGGTATCCGTTCCAGCTGCAAACATGTCCTAATCATGCAAAGTAGAAGCCAATTGTGAATAAGTTGATGTAAAGCGCAGTTTTATATATTATATGCCTTAAAGAGTGGTGACTCTTACCATGATCACGTGGGATCCTTAATCCAATGTTGGACTTATATGTGAATAATTATATATTATAAATTATCAAATAAGGTTAAATCCAATTAAAATAATCAATTATGATTTGGGTCTTAATATATCTAATAGGATGTAAGTCTTTAATGTGTAGAAATTTAATGTAATTTCTATTTCTATGATGGGTTGAAATCAGTGGCGGAGTTAGGAATTAACTTTGGGGAGGGGGCGAGTCTATAGCAGTGAAAGTAAAATATATTTACAAAAAAAATAATGTGAACATATGTAACACAAGATTAGAAACAACCTTATATAGAATGAAAATTACTTATACGCTTCACATATACAAAAATATCATCATATTTACAAATCTATTTGACTGTGTGGGACATATGAAACTGTGTACGACGACTTTTAATTTTATCAAAGTCATCAATGATTGAATTTATATCAAAAGTTCTAGCAATTTCTTTCTCAATATACATTATCATAGAGTTAGCAAGAAAGTCTTCCTCCATCCTAGAACGCAAACAAGTCTTGATGATTTTCATAGCAAAAAATGCACGCTCCGTTGTAGCTGTTGAAACAGGAAGAGTCAAAATAAGACGAATCAATCTATCAATAAGAGTATAGCACGTTGACTTTCTTGTCTTTGCTAACACTTGGCACAACTCCTGAAGTGATGACAAATTTTGAAGCTGAGAATTACAAGAAAACTCAATCTGGAAAAGCTCTAATTGAGTTCTTAAGTGTAACTTCTCTTGATCTGTGAAGTCAGCTGAATAAAACTTGTTTGCAAGTTGACAAATTTGTTCAATATTGAAAGCCTGAAAATTATCTTTGGGGTGCAATGCTGAACTAAGAATAAGCAACTCTATTACATCTTCCTTAAACCTATTCTTCATTTCAAGTATTTGAGAATCAACCGTTGCCAAAAACACATCAATCCTGTAGTGATGCTCCATGGTAATTGGATCATTTTGTTTTCGAATTCTTCCTCGACCTACTTTACAAATGACATTCATATCAGGCAGCTTTATATTTCATGCATCACAAAATGTCTTTACATTGGTGAACAATTCATTCCATCCATTATCTCTGTAACTTTGAAGTCGATCCTTTGTTATTGAAACCAATTTAAGGGCATTCAAAATATCTTGAGATTTGCATTGTAAAGCTTGAGAAAGTACTTGTGCAAATCCTAAAATGTCCCTCATCATATGCATAACAAGAACAAAATCAAAGGATGTCATGAAATCGTAAACTCTGTCAGCTTCACTTCTTTGAGTTGATGTATTTCCATAATTGATAACATCAATTAGGACAGAGCAAATGTCTTCATATTCTGTGAATAAGCTACAGATAGAACTAAAATGAGACCCCCATCTTGTAGTCCCTGGCCGTTTTAAGGTATCAATCTGATTCTAACCCTTACAGTTTCAAGTTCATCAATAGCAATCAATTCAGCAATTCTAGCAGTTCTAGCAACTCTCAGTTGGTCCACACAATTGCAAGAAGATGAAATTAAATTTATAATAAGAGATAAGTATGTAAAGAATTGTTCCACAGGAATTACCTCTTGAGATGTTGCTACCAATGTTAATTGCAGTCGATGAGCAAAACAGTGAATATAATATGCATAGGGGCACTCCTTAATAAATAATGCTTGCAATCCATTCCATTCTCCACGCATGTTACTAGCTCCATCATATCCTTGGTCACGAATGTTTTGCACACTAAGATTATGGCGAGAAAGGACATCACATATCTCCTTCTTCAAAGTCAAGGAATTGGTTTCGTGCAAGAAGATGAAATTAAATTTATAAGAAGAGATAAGTATGTAAAGAATTGTTCCACAGGAATTACCTCTTGAGATGTTGCTACCAATGTTAATTGCAGTCGATGAGCAAAACAATGAATATAATATGCATAGGGGCACTCCTGAATAAATAATGCTTGCAGTCCATTCCATTCTCCACGCATGTTACTAGCTCCATCATATCCTTGGTCACGAATGTTTTGCACACTAAGATTATGGCGAGAAAGGACATCACATATCTCCTTCTTCAAAGTCAAGGAATTGGTTTCGTGCACATGAACAATGTCAAAAAATCTCTCTCGAATATAGCCTTGCTTGTCCACAAATCTAAGAACAATAGCCATTTGCTCTCTTTTTTATCTATCTTGAGCCTCATCAACAAGTATAGAAAATTTTGAATCACTAATCTCCTCTCAAATATACTTTTGTATCTTGCTCGACCAAATGGACAATATCTCCTTTTGAATCGTAGGAGAAGTATAAGATGCATTTCGAGGAGCATTATCAAGGACCACAACAGCCACTTTTTCATTATAAGAAGACACATGCTTGATCAACTCAATAAAATTACCTCGATTGTTAGAATCTAAACTATCATCATGACCCCTAAAAGCCACCGCTTGAAATGCACACCATTTTGCAGCATCTATGGAAACTTGAAGTTGCAACCGATTTTTTGCAACCTGCTCGGAATTTTGCTTCTCAATAATTTTATCAAGATGTTGCAATGAGTTTCCCAAATCATGATAGCATTGCATTGCCACTTTGTGTGATGAGTTAGGATCTTTTCCAATGTGATTTAAAAAGGCACAATTTTTTCCATCATTTACCTTCTTCCATGATCTAAATCCACTAGTTGTGAAGGCCATTGATCCAAAACGGTCCGTTGGCTTGGAAAAAAGTGAGCAAGGAAGACAAAAGGCAGCATTCTTTGTTGGAGAAAATTCCAACCAATCTGGAAACAATTTATACCAAGAGAAAAGGAAACGTCGGCCCTTCTTGTCAACAACCATTGATTCAAACGGAAGTTCAAGTTGGTATGGCCCAAACTTAATATATGCTCTCCGTACCTCATCACTTTGATGCTGTAGATATTCCCAAATGGATTTTCGCTTTCCAGGATCACATTCTATGGATGAAATATCAAACTCTAATGATTCAGCTTTACAAAATTTTTTTGTTTGATGCTTAGGAGAAGAATCACGAAGTGGACAAGGAGTTTCACCACTCCCACTTGGTTCTAGACGTCTTTTCTTGAAAAAAGAATCAATTGTCCTGTTGGCCATTACCACTATATTTGCAACAAAATAACAATCTGTAATCGAAATAAAATTGATTGAGAAATGCTGGTTATGGCCTATAGAGATGAGAATTTGACCAATGCAAAAGACTGATTTCCCTAATTCCCTTACAAATTTCGGCCATTCAGCCTGACTGAAAAGCCCGGCCATCACCCAAGGAAGCCAACAGGATCCTCAAAATAAAATTAGTATGAAAATTGGAAAAGGAAACCAGTCTCAAAATCAACTAAAATAAATGCATATCACCCGAATTCAGAAGGCCAAGTACGAAAAACAATACAAGTCCCTCTCGAGCAATTCATCAAACAACTAGTGGGCGAACTTTTTACACCCACATTTCACTAAATAAATGCAATGTCAAACTAACCTGGTAAATGGTAATAGCTTGAAATTTCAGAGCTTTTGGTACATCCAGTTTCAAAGTCGCGCGTTTCAACTTTTGCAGAAAAATTCGGGTGAGAACTGAGGAGTAATAATTCTCTGCCATAGAGTATTAGCTTGTATTTTGAAAGGAAAAAAAAAAACTGGAGATCGAAGAGGGAATTGAAGTTGGGAGTTGAGAGTTGAGGCCTTTCTATAAGAAAAAAATAAGAGATGAATTGGTGAAAAACGGCAACTGTGAAGTTCAGAAAATAGTAGGTAAGTTATTTGGACCAAATCTGTTATTCTCTGTTAAGAAAATAGTGGCAATTCTCTGTTATTTGAACCAAGTCCAAATAACTTTCAAACATTATTGTTTGGGCCCTTGGGGGGGCAAAGTGAATTTTTGATCAATTTTTGGGGGGGCAAAATATAATAATAAAAAAAATTTTACTTAGAAATTTTTTTTTAACAATTGGAGGGGGGCGGTTGCCCCCCCGACCCCCTTTCCCTCCTCCCCTGGTTGAAATAGGAATCTAAAAAATAACAGAAAAGTTATCTATAAATAGGGTTATAATCTTTGGGTCACACGTATTCTTATTTGTTGTATTTTTAGTATTACAAAATAGCTCTTTTCTGATATCCCATCGTTAGGAAAGATGTCAAAAAGAAATTAAAGAGTTCTCTCAAGGGATTAGCGAATACTTGTTGACCTAGAAGACCATTTCAAAATCTCTAAGGATTCAAGTGGCAGTTAGTCAACATGAATCCAAGTACACTTCCGCAATTTTATTGTTAATTTATTTCTTAAAAATTACAATAAGGATTTTGGACTTAATAGGTGATGGTTTTCATCAAAATTTAATGACAGGTGTCGAGTCTGTGCAATAATAATTACCTGCTCGAAGAAAATATAATTTTTGTGTCTAGCGGTGAGCAGGGTCGAATCTACAGAGATTGGGGGAGAATTTGTTTCTTCTAGAGTACGGAGAGCGGGGGATTTTTATAAAATCAAGAATAATTAAACAACTCAAACAGAGATAAAAATCAATAAATAACCAATTAATAAAAGTAATTCATGAAAGTAAGCAGGAATTAAATCGATGGTAGACAATCTCTAGTCAAAGATACAACCTCGCAGACACAGTCCATTTATCCGATCATTGATGCAAAGATGGTTTGCTCAATTCATTAACAGGTTAGTTATAGTCGCTAACAAGTTCTGACGACCAACTTTTCCTTAGTTTATGGATGACCAAGGTACGACCATTAATCACCCCTAACCAAAAAATAACCCTAAATACGACCGTAGAGTTCAATTTTTCAATTGCCTTAAGAATTGGAAAAGCTTAACCCTAATCAATAACACACTAAGAGGTTATTTAAATTAGATTGCGTATTCCCCTAACGTGTGTAAACGCTAGTTACCACTAATATTAATCGACTAAACAATTACAGATTTAGTGATTAATTTGTCTTTAGATTATTAGGTTACTTTGAATATCGAGCCCTAGACATTCAGTTAACAAAATAATCTCTAGAAATTAAAATAGAGAATGCACAAATATCAATAAATTGGAGAAACGAGTTGAGATTAATTCGATCTCACAGATATTCAGGACGGTGTCGTTGAGTTGGTCTCCGACTAGATTAGGAATTTAGCCACGCCTCATAGAGAAATTTTCATGCGAATTAGTAGAATTCATGAACATCCAATCTTGTTCCTTAAACAATGTAATATGTTTCATGCAAAAAGAGTAAAGGAACGAAGAAGGAATTATCTACTGTCTTGCGGCCTCCAAAAGGGATGAAAAGAGAATGTCCCTAATCTAAACAATGACTAGTCTTTATTCTCGTCTATCTCCTCGTCGAATAAGGAAAAGAAAAAAAAGATAAAGCAACCCCCAATGTTCCTTGTTTCTTGTTTCCTAATGCTAGCAAACTACTAGTCACGAAAGGAAAGGAATTGGTTTAGCACATCTTGGAGCCGGATTTGCAAAGATTCTCGAAGCTTCCTACGTGCACAGCTTGTTATTAAGAAAGTCTCCCTTTTTAGCATTTTTCTGCTCCGCCTCTGTAATTAGGTCCAAATACCAAATATAAGTATAATTCAATAATTAAAACAATATTTGATGAGAGTAAAAAGAAAAATTAACCATAAATTTAATAACAAATTACGTCCTATCGGTTAATATAAACAACCACCATCAAGTGGTATCAGAGCAAGATATGATTGATTATTAGAAAATAATTTGGTATTAATAATTCATAGTTTTCAAGTTATTTTTAATTAGAATTATTTTTGTTTTGATTGTGCGGTGGTTGACAATCTTGAATTGTGGTTTTAATGTAATTTGTTAGCTTATATTTTCGGTAAATTTGCACTGTCCAATTCATTGCTTTTGGTTATATATAAATCCATGGGTTTGTCGAAATCAATAAGCATGATGCACAATATTTGTGGTTTTAAGTACAGATATTTGCTTTGTTTGTTATGATTAGTTGGTGCATGGCTCAAATACACATGGTTCCAGGATCACGCGTGCTTGTCTTGTTTGATTGTTGAATTTTGTGAACCTCTTGATATGTTGGCACAAGTCATAATATGTGGAACCCACATACTTTCCATGATATAAATTAACTTGATTTCTGGTTTCGGGAAGTTGTTCGTTTTTTCCCTATTTCAACAGAAAGCCTTGCGGCTACCAATGTAGTGGGGATTAGTTGGCTACCAATGTAGTTCGGACACCCCACTGAAGGCAAAAAAAAAAAAAAACAGAAAGCCTTACGGCTTGTTTTGTTAGTTTATTCATTCAAGAGTTTTGATTAACATAATATTTAGTAGGGCCTGCATGATATGTAACTTATTAATATGTTAAGGAAATTAGGGTTTCTCTAATTTGTGTGAACCCTAATAAAGTTAAACAACACATTTAAGCCTTTGAAAAAAAAAAGTCCATAAGATTGGTTCACTAAGTATATAGTCTTATAAGACATTTATGGATTTCAAGAAAATTTTGAATTTGAATGATAAATTTGGGTTAAGTTATAGATATGGACTTTTAATCCAATAAATCTTGATCCATTTGACTGATCTGACTAGAATTTGGTTGGTTTGACTATATTTGACCAGAATTGATTAGTTTGACAAGATTTGACCAATTTGACTGGTTTGACCACGTTTTGATCAGAATTAACTAAAGTTGATTTTGATCAAAATTTTTGTGTATTTCGTGTAATTTTAAATTTGAATATTAGTATGATTATATATATTTTAGAATAAATTAATTGAAACAATATGCAACTAAAGTGACATCTTTTGTGAAAATTAATTTATTTTAAAATATAACTAGTTAGGTACTTGTAATTTTGTTAATATTGATTAGCTCAAAGGAAGGTCAATATTTAACAAAATTGCATGTGCAATTGTAGTAATAAACACGTGATGATTATTCGAATTTTTTCTTGTGAATTATAAATTGGCCCAAAGGAAAATTTATTTTGACATGTTATTATTGTCAGTTTTTATTATTGCGTCAAGATATCATTTAGAAGTTAATATTTTTATTCAAAAACAAAATATTAATGAAATATTGGTATCTTGAGATGGGGTTACCTTTATTTCAATTTATTATTATTTTTTGGTGTATGTAAGTTTGTTTTAACTACTTCATGTTTTCTACTCAGTTGTGAATGATCTTACAAATATTACTACCGATATCAATAATATTTCTATGCTGAATGACACAAATTTCAAGTTTTAGAAAGAAAATCTCTTGATTGTTCTTGGAGTAATGGATCTCGACCTTACATTAAGAGATGATTTGCCTCCACCTCTTATAGATTGGAATACCTCTGATGAAAAGAGAGATAAGGAAAGGTGGGAGAAATCAAATCACCTGTGTTTGATGATCATTAATAAGGCCGTTCCAAAAATATTCAGAGGAACAATGTCAGAAACGACAACTATGGCCAAGGCATTCCTTCAGGATATTAAAAAAAAGTTTGTCAAGAACAACAGGTTAACAAATAATATATCTCAATAATCTCTTAAATAATACGACTAAAATTAATATATCTCAACAATCGCTTCACCAACTTCCAAAATATATACACAAACTATATTTAAGACATTTTTATTCTTTTTTTTATTTTTATTTTTTTGCTTCGCCTACTTCCCTCCAATCCAATGCAAAAAATTTACTAAATATCCTAATTCTTCACACCCATTTCTGATATGTTATCATGCTCATCTAGGAGTCCAGGCAAACTTGATGTGCCTCGAATATAAGTCGTTAACTTTTAAAATAAAAACAGCCATATTTTTATAAAAGAAAATTGAAATAATTCAAATCGTGCTCATTTGATTTACTCCAATTAATCTAAGGCACAAACAAAATTATGTAATTGAAAGTGCCAATTGCAGAAGCCCTTATTCCTTGCCGTACAATTCCATATATCCCAATTGCTAAACTCGTAGATACAAGATGACTTGTAATGAACTCTATTTGTCCGTGTAGTTGAGTTGATTGTATCGGATGTTTTATTCTTTAAGATGTGATGCTGTTGCAAAAATTCAATAATATATATATATGTATATATATCTATCTTAGGTCCCTTTTCATTAACTGTAAGGGCAAAGGGGGGCTTTTGATCATCATTTCGATTACTAAATTAGTTTTTTGATTTCTTGTCAAGAGACGTAAAATAAGCTATCTTTAGATTTTGTTCCAAATGTCTAGATGCCACGGACAAAAAGCTTCAGCAATTATCTCAGAAAGCAATCTTCAGCCCTCCATGGAGCTGAATTCCAAACTTCAGCCGCCAAAATTAATGATATTGCTTTTTGGTTGGATTTGATTATCATGTTGTGATTGTAGTCTTGTCCCTTGGCAAGTTCAAATTTTCAATTTTCTGACGGCTAACGAGATTGTTTAAATCGATTTTATAAGGGATTATTTCCTAATGTTTTGCATAATAGAGTGCTGTGGTCGATTGGAAGTCGGCATTACTCTTATCCATCCCATGATCCCATCACAAGTTATAATTACTATTGTACTATTCACGATAACAAGTTTGGTCAACTTGTAATAAAAACTAAAAAGCATCAGGACTGATCTAAAATGTTTGGACTGAATTGGTAATTCCTCAATGTACCTACTTAACTACAACCCAAGAAAAAAATCAAGGGCCTGTGGTTTAGCGAATTTTCACATAACCTTTTTATAGTTTCAAAAACTATATATAATCATCTCATAATTTAGACTAAAGTATCAAAATGATGGAAATGGCTAAAATGACTAAAATATATAAATGAAATATGCGTGACATTTTAATCCCGTATGGTATTATATCGAAATTATCAAAATTACTCTTGTTTAAAAATTAAAATGGCTAAAATGACTAAAATATATAAATATAGTATGCATAACATTTTAACTCCGTATAATTTTATGTTTTACTATATAACCCCTTATGATTCAATATTTTATCACATAACTGCCTTATAATTTTTAAAATATATACATAATCCTCCCGTGGTTAATAAATAATTTCCAACTGTACATAGTGTACTTTTGATATTTTAGTTGACCATATTACACAATGCAGATTCCATTATTTTGACACTTTAATTCAAATTATAATGAAATTATATATAACTTTTGAAACCATAGAGAAAATATGAAAAAGGGCTAAATCAGAGAGGGGAAAGTGTATTTTAATCAATGATGTGATTGTGAAGGCAATAGCTATCATCCATCTTCTCAACGAACCAAATGATTAACCAAATTTGCTGTCATCTTTAGATTAGTATTTCTAAACAGATATTCTACTCGAATTGATGTACCAATTGTAGATCCAGGAATCCTGAAGAATCATTAAGCATGATTGTTCTATGCTTCAACTGTGAACAAGGGGCTTCAAGATTGAAGGCTCTAATTGTGATCTGTAATTTATATGATCAAACAATTATTATATACTCAACAAACAACATGTCTATGCAGTAACACAACAGATCTGCATAGGGGTGTCATTCAATTACAGATTTCACCATGTTCGTTTTGTTTTGGCTCAACATTTATATCAACCATTCAAAATTGAAATGGGGTGATCTCAACCATCAATCTTACCCTAATTACAAAATCCCCACATTTTTCCAGGGTACTCTTATTCCCCTTTTTTTCTAAATGGAAGGTTGTGAGTTGCTGCCTAACTAATTTTAACAATTATAAGAAAAAGAAAAGGAAAGCATAGTGCTACCCACTGGATACCTCCAGTTAGATCCATTTGTTAATAAACACCAGCAATGCCTCTAATTTTAGCTCTAAATTTTTTTGTTTTAACTGTGTCCTTGTATCAGCACAGGTTGCAATTTTTATGGCTTTTATGCCTTTGTACATTGTCCTACCCTTGTTGCCGTTTCTTTTGTTACCAACCCCCCTATTCTAAAATAAGGAGCCTCGTCATTTTCTATACTACAATTTTTTGAAGATGAAATAAAGTAGGATTACTGCATAAACTATGTACTTGAGCCGGAGACTTTCAGTTCAATTGGTTGGTTTGGCTTATAGAGCCAACGAGACTTTGATCTGGTAACTAAAACAATAAAGGTTGAAGTCCCAAGAAAAATGATTCCGGTCTTTGACATTCGAACAACGTGATTACCCTATCAATAGTCCTTTTCCATGGAACAAAATTATAGCAGAGATGAAAGCTTTTCTTTATTTTCTGTACTGTAACGAGGAAATTTGCAAAGGCCATAATTACATAAATTTACTAGTTTTTATTACAAGAAAGAAGCGGCCTCGGGAAAGAGTAAGAATCAAGGTTTTGGAACATCTGTAACCACACTGTGCAATGGACGGCCTCAGATCGAGTCGAAGGAGGCCGACTAAGTTTGGGAGGTTGATGAAAAAATGTTCCAGACTTACAAAGGCTCCTAGGGCCAAAGATGAGACCTTCTATTGCACGGTGCAATTGCAACCCTTCTCAAGAATCAATCCAACATTTGTATCAAGACAAGAATACAGAGTCTGCAGCATTCGGCCATGTTAAGAATTCAAGAAAGTGGAGATGGAATAACAAGAAGAGGAATTTTGCGACGAACTGCAACGCCAGTGCATTCTGTCATATCCAACTCTTTTCCCTGTGCTCCATCAGGAAATTGCCAATCAAACTTGCTTACCAAATTTGCCAACACCAGTTCATTACTAGCAACAGCAAAAGCGATTCCAGGACAACCCCTCCTACCAGCACCAAATGGGATTAACTGGAAATCATGCCCTTTAAAATCTACAGAGGAATCCAAAAATCTCTCTGGCTTAAAGTTCTCGGGTTCATCCCAATATGCAGGATCTCTACCTATTGCCCAAGCATTGATGATCACCATTGTACCAGCTGCAATATCATATCCCATTATTTTGACATCTTCTCTTGCTTCTCTTGGAACCAGCAACGGAATTGGAGGATGTAGGCGAAGAGTTTCCTTGATCACTGCTTTCAAATAATGCATCTCGGCCAAGTGATCCTCGGATATCTGTTCTTTGCCACCAACAACCCCTCTTATTTCAGTTTGCAATTTCTTTAGGATAATGGGGTGTCTTAAGATCTCTGCCATTGCCCATTCTGCAACAGTAGCCGTGGTATCAGTTCCAGCAGAGAATACATCCTACAGCTAAAAAGATATACACTTAAAATCAATGATGTTTTGTTGATTGTCCGTGAGAATGATCAGAGATGACGCAATGAGTTGAGACTGAGAAAATGAAGCTTAATGATTTTATATTCACTGCAGAGAAAATTGTGCTTACCAATATTATAGCTTTGACGCTGTCCCTGTCCATGGTTACACCTGTTGCGTTATCTTTATAGATTTTCAGCAAAATATCAAGAAAATCTTCTCTGCTTTCACCATCAATTGTCTCAGCACTTGACCTGCAGGAATATTTTTCCACTGCACCATCCAACCTTTCTTGGACCACGCCCTCCAAGAACTCATCTACTTCTCTAGCAACGCGATCCACTCTGGTATCGTAACCATTAACTCGATTAATCCAGCTGAGACAGGGCACAAATCTGACTAAACTTCCTCCGTTCAGTAACTTCAAGAATTCGCCCAACAGCAGCTTGAATTTCTTTCCAGTTTCCCCTTCACCGTATTTCCTCCCAAAAGCTGATCTGCATACAATATCATTAGTCAGCGAAACAAACATTTCGCTCAAATTCACAGGTGTCGAATCCAAAGAAGCCTCTTTAATCTTCTGCATCATAATCGACGTTTCCTCTTCCCTTATATCACGAAATGCCTGAACTTTTTTGTTGCTCAGGAGCTGAAGAACACAAATACTCTTTAACTGTCTCCAATACTCGCCATAGGGCGCTACCGATATATCCTTCATGTTATAGAGAAGTTTATTAGCAGTGCTCGAAAATGGCCTATCAGTGAAAATCAAATCATGGGTTTTCATGATTAGGCTAGCTCCATCAGCTGATGAAACTACAACCGTTGGAACACTACCAAATTTGAGAAACATGATTGCACCATATTTTTGGGCTAAGGAGTGGAGAGGATAGTGAAGCAGTGAGCTTAGGTGATGAAGATTTCCAATAATCGGAAGTCCTGGTGGCGATGGTGGCTGATTCTTTCTCGAATTTGAAACTAATTTGAAGAGAAACCACAGTAAGACTAAAGCAAAAAGCGAAAACAAGATTGGATGAAACATATATACATCCTCCGATACCAAGCCTGATGAGCTTGCCATTTGCCTTTAATCTTCCCTGTATTTTGCTCAGTATACAAGACTCTGATTTCAGACAAAAAATTGGAAAACAAGTATGGACAAGCTTGTTTCAGTTGGCAAGTCTAAAGAGGCTGCGGGGCGTGTGGTATCTATATGAATAGACTTGCAGAAAAATGACAAAAGAGAAAGAGAACATATGAGAGAGAAGAAAATGAATTCTCTGGTCTGACAATGATAGGTTGGGCAAATGGTCGAAAAGTGTAGGCAAGCAAGATAAGAAAGAAAGAAAAAGAGGACTGGTTTTTTTTTTCCTTTTTTTTTTTCATCATCGAACTAAAGAATTTCAGGCAAAACTACAATTTAAAATTTATAACTTTGGGAAAGTGAAAAAGGGAGAGAAGCTAAAACAAATTTATCTGAGTTTTTTTATTTTTTTTATATCTTGATTAGTCGTTTGTTTTATTGAATCTCGCCCGATTTCTGTCACAAATGAAAATATGATTAAACAACAATTGCAGTATAATCAAAATAATAGTATGACCCAATACTGAAGAATGGAAATTAATATACAAAACGAATCCATATATCTTTTTTTTTTTTTGTTAAGAGATAGAAACACACATACTCGATTAGATAAGAAACACTCAGGCAGTTAACGGCTAAATGATCCAGCTAAGAGTAATCCATATATCCATAATCCAAAATGAATTTGGCAAATAGAGGGATCAAAAATAAAACCGCAATTTTAGGGTAAAAAAGAGGAAAATAATTAATTCTTCCGCATTTCAGCTACAGGACCATTATTTGGCGACGGAAAAACAAAGGGAAACCAATTAAACAACACTATTGGGTCAAAAAGGAAACACGAAACTGTTTTCGGCCTAGGTACTTCTGGAGAAGACACAGGGCTCCACACGCATCTCAGCCCATCACATGAATGTGATAGACTCCCAAGTCCAAGAAGTTTGCTTGTTACCAAGCATGTATCTCAACAGAAAATGGCCCGGGGACTTTCCCACAAAAGTGTTGACTTGACCCGCTCACTTCTCCGCGGTGCAATGTTCCGTGAATTTCAAAACATAAATTAAACATGGGCATAATTCTTAAGAATTCACGATGTGGGAGGAGTTAATTTCTACTCTTTACCTATTGAGCTAGCTAGGTAAGGGATTCGAAATCCCTTGCCTGCATTTCTCATTCAGAATTTTTTGAAATTTTTTCGCAAGTAATTTGGCTCCCCTCAAGTTTTTAATAGACTAGTTTTTAAGGGCGTCAGATAGCTAGATAACTGAGACTCATTATTTTACTGTTATATTTGTGTTGTTTTTTCTTTGTTAGATATAGTAGTCATGTGTGTGAGTGTGTGTTTTTTCTTAATTACACAAATAAACATGACTTTAAAATCAGGTTATCTTACATTCTTAATATAGCATTAATCAGTAAGTAATGCCTAAAATTAGGTAGAACTAAAAGGCATATGGCTATACATGTCTCCTAATCAGGATTTCGTATTGGATCCTATTCTTTTTGTTGCAATTCAGATGATTGTTTGATTGATAGATTAAAAGTGTTCAAGAATGGAGGGAGCAACAATGGTTTCTTTGGACAGGACATCATTTATTGAAAATGAGTCTGGACTCTCAATATTGAACAATTTTAAGTTGCAAGGGTGAATATGCATTTTTTTTTATTTTTCTTTCTTTCTTCCCTTTTTTAGGCTGTCTATCTCTTCTTCTTTTTTTTTTTTTGGAGATTTTGATGATTTTGGTTTTGATAATTTGTATGAGAGGCAACACTTTATGTGGTGAGTAAGAGGAGTATGGAAGAACCTCTTTGAATTTTCACTAAGATAATGGCTTAGATATATACAATATCTAATAATTTATTGAGCTTAAAATTTTTCTTTTCTACTTTCTAGGTTCTTTGGATTTATAATTCTTACTTATTTGATGTTTCTTTCTCTTACTTGGTTGATGATTTTTTTTTTTTGGTAATCTGTATCATAAGCTGCAAAATTATAGGTTATTTTGTGTTTTTAAATCATGTGCTAAAATAGGTGAGCTTCTCTTTTCTTTTTCTTTTTCTTGTTTAATAAAAGTGATATTCAAAATCAAGAGATAGTTGAAAACTTTAAATGGTGAATTCCAAATCAACTTGCGTTTAAGGATAGGTTAGAATAAAATGCTAAGAAATAACTGGTGGAACTATTCTACCAAATGGGGTAATAAACTCGTGTTTAAGGTTAGAAAATATGTATTTATTGAATCATTTTTTCATACTCGAAAGAAAAAAGTTGGGCCTAATGTAAAAGTTCAAAAACTATAATTCATTTCGTAAATTACACTTTTTTATGAAGAAAGCTTATCCTTTTGCAAAAAAAAAAATGTTTACATGGGGACCCTTATATATATATTTTTTCAAAACAGGAAGACCCTCTAACCATTTTAACTGAAGAAACAACTGGGCAGCAGCTTGCAGCAAAGTGCAAGATTACATCGCCCACTCACCACTGATCTTAATTTGTGAAGCGGTCTTAATTTCCATGCAATAGACTTCGCAAGCAGAGTTAATTTAATTTTTTTTGTTAGTACGAGGAGTTAATTTTAATTTGATGGTGCTAATTTGAATGTAATATTTTTCGTACGATCGGACAGTTAACCAGAAGCCAGCCTGATATCTACGAATTTTGCTCGCAAAAGGAAACGCACACATGAAGAAGGAAAGTAAACGCACACCAGCCACTTCAAAAAGTTTCTTGCCCCACCAACAATACCAAATGCCCTCAAAGTTGGTGACAATTACTGGATAACCGGTCCACTCACCACTGCCACCGAATGGAAAAAGACCAAAAGCCACTGTCACCCATCAACAAAAGACCAAAACGCCCCTCAAGCTCACACAAATAACGGCATAACCGGTCCATCGGCACTGTTCACAAGCAACTCTCGCTTTATATATGTAAGATTAATCGCGTTGATCCCCACACTAGGCAAATCCTTAAGGTAGAGAAGTTAAAAAGCAGGGAAAACCGGTCTTCCCAGTAAATTATTCTAGCAGAAATTCAAAGATCGAAGAATCCGAGGTCCGACGTGATTGAACTTTCCACAAAATGCCAAGACATTGTGGATGTTGCAACTGTGCTAAGGAGGAACAAAGTTTAGGTACTTCCGGAATGAATTATTATCACTTTACCTCCTTAAAACTATATCATTATTATCAATTTACCTCATAATATTATTTTTTAGTCATTTCACTCCTATAGATAATTCAATTCAACATGTTAACAAATTCTGAACAAAAATACCTTTTTATTTTATAGTATTATTACATTATTATTATCACTTTATCTCTTTAAATTATATTGATACAGTCACTTTAATATTGGAGTATATTTTATCGAATTAAGATTTTTTTGAATTTGCAAAATTTTGGTGGAGAGTACACATGCTTTGGCATAATTAGCACATGCGTTTGGAAGTCGAACCAGTACGAGTTGGATCAAGAATTGACACAAGTAATTTGTTTGATTGTTTTTTTTTAAGTAAGAGATATTGAATTTTTGGCATTCTACTTATAATTTCTCCCACCTTACCATCCAATTCAACCTTCCCCTCAAATTAAACTTATTAGATAAATTATTGATTAAACTTGTCATCAAGTTCAAGCAATAAAAGCGCAAAGCCACCCACACCCACTTTTTTTTTTATGAGATTTGGGTCAAACAATCAATTGGTTCTTCGTTCAATCAGTTGAACCGATCCATCCGATCCAATTTTCAAAACACACCGCCTTCATTCATGTCCATCTCCTCTGGTTTCCCTCCATCAGGCAATGCAACATCAAACTTGCCCAAACATGTTGCTAAAATGAAGTCATTAATGGCAATGCAAAAGGTCATTAACGGCCACTAACTACCAAATAGAATTGATCCAAAGCTGAACGTCGAAAATAAACATCAAATGTGGAGAACCTTGCACTGTGGAATTCTTGCTGCTTTTCTCCTCAATAATGGATTTTGCCAACCGCACAATAATTCACAAATATTAATTACATGGTACGGCTGCGACAGGTCATGGCCCTTTTTGTTGATGCTTCGAGCCAAGTCTGACAGGAACCAATAATGGAATAGGAACATGAGCCATGAAAACGTTAAATTTTTCCGTTATTCATTTATAACCCATATCAAAACTCGGCAGTCCAAGATTATTATTATTATTATTATCATTAATCTTTTGTCTCATAGCAGGCATTTATATGGAGTACAAGAGCAGAACAATGGCGAACCGAAGGCACTCAACCTGTACATGGGTGGTTCTAAGCTTCCTATGTGTTGACCTACTTGATAAGTTACTTAGACCACTCAAATGGTTAATAAAATGGAGATTGGAGAATTTATATATATATACACACACATACACACACACACACACGCTTATATATAGTTCCTTCCAAATCTAACTATTCTTGTACATGACATCAAGTAAACATAAAACGGTGGAAATATCAATAACTCTGTGATCTCACAATGGAAAAATGTTGTCTCTCACAATGGAACTTCCACTAGAAATAAGACCACAAAAATAAAAAAGAAAGCATACGAATACAAAGCCATTAACAAAGATATGGAGTGGCAATAGCATGTAGAGGATGTTTTCTGTGAACTGTGATACCAGATGCTTCAGTCATGTCCAGATCCTCGGGCTTCATTCCATCAGGCAATGCAAAATTAAATTTGTTGACCAATTTTGCCAATGCAAGTTCAGTTACGGATAGGGCAAAGTTGATACCCGGGCAAACCCTTCGTCCGGAACCAAAAGGAAGTAACTCAAAGTTAAAACCTCGAAAATCTATATTGGAATTCAAAAACCTCTCAGGTTGAAATTCCTCAGGGTTCTCCCACAACATGGGGTCTCTTGCAATTGCACTAGCATTCACCAACACTAGAGTGCCTGCTGGTATATCACACCCCATTATTTTGATGTCTCGAGTTGATTCTCGAGGAACCAGTAATGGAACAGGAACATGAAATCGTAGAGTTTCTTTAATCACTGCTTTTAAGTATCTCATCTTCTCCAAATCTTGTTGAGTTATTTCTGGTTTTCCCTGGGTCACTTCTCTTACCTCAGCCTGTAATTTCTGCAAGGTTATAGGTTTCTTTAGAAGTTCTGACATTGCCCAATCCATAACTGAATGTGTTGTGTCAGTTCCTGCGCCAAACACGTCCTGCATGACGGAATGAAAGAAAGTGTTGCTTTAGAACATGCATAGATGCTTTTTTTTTTCTTTTATCTAAATTTCCAATTTCAAAAAAAAATTGGCACCTGTCCAAAGAAAAAGAAAAATGAAGACAGATTAACAATATTCATACTATCGCAATAAGCGTTTAATTACCACATACAAGACGAAACATTATGTTGCTTTTCGCTCTAAAATGTTGATTATTATTGCTCTTTTTTCCTCTAAAATCTGCAGTTCTGGTATGCAATCCAATTTTAGAAACTCAATCGTGAAGTGCAAAAGCTGAAGATTTACGTAGTAGAGTTAAACTTGTCAAAAGATTAATAGGGTTAGGTACATGTAAATTTAAAAGTTACATAAAGTTTAAGTGCATAAAGTTCGGTTAACCCAAGCAACCATTGAGGTGTTTTTTTTTTTTAACATTTTTCACAAGAGAAGGTATTCAAATGCAATGGATGAATTTTCTTTTAATCTGATAACAAGGGAAGGTATTCAAATATAAGGGACGAAAATGAGTTTGATTACATACATTCATAGTAATTTTGATATAAATTAAATATATTATAGAGTGTATATATTCAGAGTTGTGTGGTAATTTTAGAATTTTTATAGTGAGCCAACCCTTTTTGTATGTTTATTTAATATCCTTACCCCTTGTTTGCAGCTTTGTCCAAAATAAAAAGATCTTTCTACCCAAAATGGCAGTGATAAATATTTATCATTATTCATTCTTCAATACTTAGTGTGATCAATATTTTGTTGTCAGAAAAGAATACAATTAATACGTATTTGACTTAATTATCCTAGATATGTTTATGACTTTTAGTTTTTGTTCTAGTATGTTAATCTTTTGTTTACATGGAATTTTCACATTTTTTGCTTTCAGAATCTTTGGTTTACATGGAATTTCTACTATGTAATCTTTTGTTTTCATTTTTTTATATGAAATGCAAAAAAAATTCTACACAACTATTCAAAAGTCAAAGAATAAAGTATCTCAAAACATTTGTTTGCTTGTAAAAAAGAAAATTTTATTTTACATACAAGAAAATTTTTATACATTGAATTATTTATTAAGCTCACAAATGTCTTAAGAAATGGTGATACAGTGAAAAGATTTATAAGGATAAATTTGATATCCTGCTATATTAGGCATTCTAAGATGAAATTGGAAAGAACTTTCCTTAAATTTTTTTGAGGAATAGAATTTGAGGAAAAAGTTGGAATAAACATTTCAAGGGGAAAGGACTTTCCCTTTAAATGATTTATACCAAACTTAGTATGTAATGAATAAGTTATAAAGGCTTTTTTCCAGTCTATTCCTACCTACCAAACATAGTGTTAAAGTATGGAATGGAATCGATGTTTCCAAACTATTACTAGACTGAACTAGCTAGACTGATTGATTGAACCAAGAACCAACTCTATCACAAGATTCTATGTTAAAGCAAGAAAAAAAAATAAACAATGAGTCAAACTCAAACATAAACTGATCAAACCGGACAAACCTGGTAAAACTCCAACAATTGAATAGGCTAGCCACTAGAAATTTTTCCCTTTATATAATTCGGTATTATTCAAAATTTCTAATTATAACTAAAATAAGAAAACATTTAATTGAACTAGTGGTTGAACCATGAAGGCACGAACCAAAAGCTCTCTGGTTCATTCAACCATCCGAGTTTAATAATATTGAATTCAGTAAACCTTACAAACCAAATAGATTTTGATCTTGCACATCGGAGTAAAGGAGGAGGATGCCATTTAATAAGTTGTCATGTCCAAGTCAACTAAACTAAAAACATTTGTATGACAGTACCAAACAAAATCTAAACCTTCCAGCCTAGTGCAAGTCACTACCTTCAAAACTAGTACTAGATAATTTATTAGCAGTAAACATAATTCTTTTCAGAGTTGAAACTAATTATAAATTCTCATAGTGCGATGTAATTAAAGAGATGGAGAGAGATCAAATTTACCAGGATGATAGCTTTCATATCATCACGGCCAAGAGCAAAGCCGATAGTGCTTTCCTTATTAACCTCGATCAGAATGTCCACAAAGTCTAGGCATCTTGCCTCAACGGAATGGTCATTTTCAGCCTCACCTTTCCTCTTATTTATGTGCTCTTCTATTACACCCTCAAGAAATTCATCAACCAGTTTAACAAATTTCTCCACTTTCAAGTTCAAACCATTGAAACGATTAACCCATGCAAGCCAAGGAATGTAGTCTCCTACATCAAAAACACCTATTAACTCAACAAGAGCCCTCAAATTTTCCATAATTTTCCTCCCTTTTTCTTCCTCACTATACTTCCTCCCCAGGGCAACCCTACAAATTATATCATTTGTGAGAGTTGCAAGTATTTCAGTTAAGTTTACAGCTGAAGCAGAACACATCTGGCTGATCTTTTCGATCATGAGTGAAGTCTCTTCTTCTCTAACATTCTGATATGACTGAACCCTTTTGTTACTCAAAAGATGCAGCACACAGGTGCTTTTGGCTTGTCTCCAATACTCACCATACGGTGCAAATGCTACGTCCTTGCTTCCGTAGAATAGTCTATCTTTAACGCTCGATTTAGGCCTGTTCGAAAAAACCAGATCATGGGTTTTCATGATCTGGCTAGCTGCATCAGAGGAAGAGGCAACCAGCACTGGCTTGCTTCCAAAATGAAGTAGCATGAGTGGGCCATATTTTCTTGACAATGATTGGAGGGATCTGTGCGGAAGCAAGCCAAGATGGTGAATATTTCCAATTATTGGGAGCTTTGGTGGAGATGGTGGTAGCTCTTTTTGGGGTTTAGAAGCAGCATAGAACCATTTCAAAAGGGCTAGGAGGAATACAACAGAGGAAACTGAGAAGAACAAAAGATCAAAAGAGAACGTCATGATCTATATGATCTTGTGTTTGTCTATTAATGGGCTACTCTTCTTATATAAGATTAAAGGCTGCTTTTAGAATTGAAATCCCAATAATACACCTGACAACATTAGGACCAGAAATGTATATTTAATTATTTAATACAATGGATGATTGGACAGTTAAAAGGGGAGGTAAGTGAGAGATTACACTTAAAAAAAAAGGGAGCCCACAGGTTACACAGGACAAAATTATATCGTGCAACAAATTGATTGGTCTCTGATTTATTTTTTGGAGATATGGTATTTTTGTCTGATTTATATTACTGGTCTCTGATTTAATGATTTATCTCTTTGTTGGGTGTGGGCCAGCCCATTTGTGGGCCAAACCACAAAAACACACCCGTAGGTTTTCATTCTTAGAAGGAGGAAAAAAGCTTCAGCCACAAGACTGAAAAACCGAGAAAAATATAAGGAGCAGCCGCAAGAAGACTTTTCTTCTTGTGAGAAGATTTCCAGCCGCATAATTCAAGAAAGAAACGAAAAGAGAGAAAGGTGAGAGTTAGCTAGGGAGAGAGTTTTTTGTAATTTTGAAACTTTAATTGGAAGGTGATTTGAAATTCGATTGAGATGAAATTTTATTTACGTAATTCTTTCCTCAAACTCTACTCATCTACTGATTTAGATTTTGGTTTTCCTCCTCGTTTGGTAACATCCTTTCAAATCCATTCTTTTGACAGTTGTAGTTTTTGGGGGTGATTTTATAGCAATTACGCTTGATTGATATTGATGATATTATTGTAATTCGAATATTTTGAGCAGACCTGTGTATTTTCATTATTGTGATAATAGAGATTTTTCACTGGATTAGATCCGGTGATTTTTTCCAAATTAGATTTTTCACGTAAAAATTTTGGTGTTCTGTGTCTTTTATTTTTCTTACATTTTATTATCACTGCTAGCATTATTAGTTGGTGATTTGGTTTATTCCTATTTTAACTAGTATTTGGGGAAAGAGAAATTTGTTCTGAACTAACTCTGATATTGTGTGCGTGTATTGGAATCATGGAGAAAACTCCTTCGTGAAAAAATAACCATTCACATTTTGCAAAATTTGATTCCAAGAAATAGGAAAAAGACGTTTTGCATAGCATATCTTTTTCTCCTTGGATGAAGAAAGCCGGAACATCGAATATTCCCTATAGGCCATAGTCCACAGCCGGCAGTTGATTCTCACGCGCGTCTTATCAAATTATGTAACAAAATTTCAACGGTTAGGTACAAAAATAGGTAACTCCGTCTAGGTTGCCACAATCAATTATGGCTATCATTTTGTGTCTTTGAAGAAAATTTGACATTCAATTTTCGTATTCTCAAGATTGAACTAATGCTTAAGAGTATAAATGCACATGCTTGTGACTTGTGAGTTTGAATTTTCTTTCGAAATTTTGTGGAACTAATATTTGGAAATTTTATTAATTAACTTAGTCTACCAAGGCACGATATTCTTCAACTCTAGAAATATTCAAATATAAAGTATTAACTCATGAAGTGTTTTACCTCATGAGCTGATTAAGCTGTAATTGGTTTATGTTCATAATACTAAGCTATGCTATATATAGCATTCTAAGCAATGCTAAGATGGAATAGCCCCATGGCACTCTCTCTGCACTCTTAATATCATAGAGCAATCAAATCATCAAACCATTCATAGTTTGCATAGTAGCCCCCAAGAAACGGAAAAAAAAAGGTTTTGCTGATAAAAGTAGTTCCTTGACATTAATAAACTTTAAGGGATTAGTTTATGAGTAAATAGACATTATCTATTCAAAATATCAGTTCTTTATCGATATTTTACTTTCAAACATTTAATTTATGATGTCAATGTTTGTAAGTAAAATTTAAAAAGTGTTACAGTAATATTCTTACAGAAAGAAAACCGGTACGTTATCTATTTAATATAAATTAAATATTTTTTTAAAAAAATAACCCATAAAATATTAATTCTTTATGATTTTTCTCCGTTACTCCGTTACATGAACAAAGTTTGGGCCAAGATACAGGAGAAAAAAAGCAGTTTTGCTGATAAAGCAGTTCCTTGACGCAATTATGCACCGCAACATCTTATCAGATGAAAGAAGTACAGTTTTCCAAAATCAGTCGTAGAGAATTTGAACTGTTATTCCTTCGAAACGAGGGATTTAATTACAAGTGTCCGTTGTTACAAGTTTTCAGCTGTTCCCGAATTGGTGCAAATTCTCCATCGAACTCAGAGTTATCCTGCAACTCCCATATACCAATTGCGTATTCCTGTGCTATGAATTGTTGTACAGGCATAATAAGAGATAACTCAGAATACAAACCCTTTTTTAATTATTGATCAGTAGCTTAAATACAATTTTCCAACACTAGATATTTGCTCTCTGGTTATTTGGAGAATAGATCAGTATAAGGTCCACATTTATACTTGAAAAGATACGTAAAGAAGGCCTCTGACTAGAATGTGGAATAGCTACTGCAAATAGAGGATTTTTTCTGCGGTTGGTGAGACCAGTGGCTTCAGACATGTACAAATAGTGTGGTTTAGCTCCATCAGTCAAATGCAAAATCAAACTTGTATACCAATTTTGCCGATGCAAGCTCGTTGACAGCCACAACAAATGTAGTATCAGGGCAACCCCTGCTTCCAGCTCCAAATGGAATTAACTCATAGAGTTTTTTTTTTTTTTTTGATAACGGAATTAACTCAGAGTTAAAACCTCGAAAATCGATCGTACTATTCAAGAACCTCTCTGGTTAAAATTCTGCAGGCTGATTCCAAGCAATGGATCTCGTGCAATTGCCCAAGCAATTACCATTACTACTGTACCTGCTGGTATATCATACACCATTATCCTAACGTGTTTAGTTGATTCTCGACGAACGAAATAATGAGATTGGAGTATGAAGTCGTAAAGTCTCCTTGATCACTGCTTTCAAGTACTCCATGTTGTGTAAATCATCTTCAGTGATTTCTGATTTTCCTTCAGTTAATTGTCTTACCTCAGTTTGCAATTTCTCCAGGCCCCAGAAGTTCAGTCATTGGCCACTCCATGTTGCATCAGTCCTGCACCAAACACGTCCTAATCATGGGATTTGAAAAAGAAAAAGGAAATGCTGTTTTATTGAAAAAAATGACATTCAAAGTTGAAGAAAATGACATTCAAAGTTGAAAAAAATGACATTCAAAGTTGAAGAAAATGACATTCAAACACATCTTTTCTATTTCAAAGTTGACGTGGAATTATATGATTGTTTATCTGAAAGTTAACGTTGAATTGTATACCATAACAAAACAAAACTAATAGGGTAGCATAATAATTTGTTCTCTTTTTTTGATACTCTGTGATTGATTTTATCTCCTACCCTTCAATTAAAAAAAATCTAAAAAGTGTGTTAGATCACCTCTTTAGTTTAGATGAGCTCGTCTTCCATCTAACTCCTTATACAATCCATTTAGATTCTCCCTCTCTCCTAGAATACGATAGTATAAATGTAGCTAATTGACAAAAAAAAAATTTCTAATTACGCAAAACAAAATGTTTAACTCCAGGTACAAGTAGAATATAATTTTAGTCTTCTACAAAACACTATTTATTACTAAAGCTCTGTATGGATTAGATATTTTTAGACTTGATTTTCATAAATTTTACTATAACAGTATATATGAAAAAATTGTTAGTATAGTTTTTTATTGGAGTGTTTTTAGAATTTTAAATATTATTGTTGGGATATTTTTAAAATTAAAAATCCCCCCTACCTCCACCCCTACCCTCCTCCTCTCTTCTCTCTCTCACTCTTTCTCCCTTTCCTTCCTACCCCCTCCCTTCACTTCTTCAAAATTAGGAAATGGAAGAAAGTGCAATTTTATTTTTCTTTTTTTTTAAGTGCTATAATTGGTTATTTGCCTAATCTTGAAGAAGCATAGGAAGAGTAAAACCAAGATAAGGGGAAGAGACAATGAAAGATCCAAAATGAACAATTAGCAATGAAAATGTAAAGGTCCTTGATTAGCTTCTTGAGGTTATGGTTGTGTTTAAATAACAAATCCATACGTGTGGCTTGACTCTTGAATATTCCAAATACATATTAACGTAAAAAAACAACAGAGTAAGTTGCTTGAAGATTACCAACGGAATTGAACCCAATTAAAGTTTTACTTACACATAGATACTCCTTGTTCAAATTATGTTTGGTTAAATAATGGAATTACTTCATACACGTGAACACAGTAGTATAAAAATGTAGTCATCGATTAACAATGGAGAATTACTTAAAGGTTAGTATATGTGATGGTGGATAATAAGAATTGAACACTACAATAGAGAAGGAAAATAAACTGAACAAAGAAGAAAAGAAAAAATAAATAAAGGATAAGAAATTACAATTAATAAATGTCTATAATAGTTGTGAACTATCATCCGAAAGAATATACAACTCCACAACTGAGGATAATGCTAATTGGTGTATACAATCAATGCTTCATGCCTCATCAATAAAACCAGTTACAGGGGGGAGCTTGGAGCAAAGAGCTAATGACAGAAATTTATTGTGGTACGTAAGATAAGGATAAATTAAAGTACCAAACATCAATATTAGATATCCACTGTATGGATCTTTACTGAATAAATCAGTGTAAGGTCCACATTTATATACTGGAAAGGATAGGTAAAGATGGTGTCTAACCAGAATGTGGAATAGCAACTGCAAACAGAGGATTTTTTCTATGGATAGTGAGACCAGTGGATTCAGACATGTCCAAATCCTTTGGTTCAACTCCATCAGGCAATGCAAAATCAAACTCGTGTACCAATTTTGCTAATGCAAGCTCGTTAACAGCCACAGCAAAGGTAGTACCCGGGCAACCCCTTCTTCCAGCTCCAAATGGAATTAACTCAAAGTTAAAACCTCGAAAATCGATTGTACTGTTCAAGAACCTCTCTGGCTGAAATTCTTCAGGCTGATTCCAAAGCGATGGATCTCGTGCAATCGCCCAAGCGTTCACCATTACTCGTGTCCCTGCCGGTATATCATACCCCATAAGTTTTATGTGTTGTGTTGATTCTCGAGGAACGAGTAGTGGGACTGGCGTATGAAGTCGTAAAGTCTCCTTGATCACTGCTTTTAAGTAGTTCATTTTGTCCAGATCATCCTCAGTGATTTCTGGTTTTCCTTGAGCTACTTGTCTCACCTCAGTCTGCAATTTCTCCAAGATTTCTGGGTGCCTCAAAAGTTCGGTCATTGCCCACTCCATAACTGTGTATGTCGTATCAGTCCCAGCCGCGAACATGTCCTAATCAGAGAAAGTGAAGAAGAAAAACAGATGCTGTTTAATTGAAAAAGAAAATGTCATTGAAAGTTGAGAAACTAATATGAGGAAAACATTTGTAAGAAGTTTAGCTCATCAATGGTGAACAGTTTGGTTTGGCATTGTATCAATTGATGTGTTAAAGCTGAAGTATGTAATATTCCTCGGCCTGCTAATATACAAATAATACATACTGCATACTGAATTTTAGTTGTATACACAGTTCATCAAATAGTATAATTTTGTTCTACCTTCGAACAAGCTAAAAACCTTGATGGTTGAAATTTCTGTAGGAAAAGCTCTACTTGTTCATCAACGTACGTTAATGCCTATGATCCTTTATCCAAATGTACTTATCCGTGGAATGAATTACTATGAAAAACCGTCCAACATGCAAACCAGTAGAGAGGAAAGTAATTCATTGAAAATTCTTTAGCAGACCCCATCTGCTTGACAATAAATTTGCACTTATTTTCAAAAGTGTGTTCAACTACATATTATTGTTATTGTACTGGCTTCTAACATGTATGTGTGACATAGAAAATAATTGGAGAACGTATTTTCAAGATTAAATTTGTGAAAACTAACCCATCCAAACTAACCTTTATTGATTTAAAAAACTAGACGTAAATTATACTTTAACCCCCTGTGGTTTAGTACTTTTTTATATAACTCCCCTATAGTTTCGAAAACTATACATAACTCCCTCATGATTTGGACTAAAGTGTCAAAGTGACGGAATTTGTAATTCATAAAGGAATCAACTAAAATATCAAAAATACTTCAATGTAAAGTTAAAAATTATTTATTAACCACAGAAGGGTTATGTATATATTTTGAAATCCAAAAGGGGTTTATATGGTACAACACTAAAGTATAATGGGGTTATATAATAAAACATAAAATCATATGGGATTAAAGTATCATGCATATTATGTTTATATATTTTGATCATTTCAACTATTTTAGTTTTTAAGTAAGGCTAATTTTGACAGTTTAATCAAAATTAAGAAAGGGTTATATATAGCTTTTAAAACTATAGGAAGTTGTATGAAAAATAACTATACCACAAGGGGCAAAGTGTATTTTGTCCAAAAACTAGTTTGAATAATGGGTGCTCATTAAGAGGGGGTTCAAGTATTAGTTCTTTTAAGAAAGTGTAGTTAATTTGAAAAAGTGTCTAAATGCAAAAATGTGCAATAATTATGATTGTGTAAATTCACATGATAAATTATTTGTAATTTAAATGTATTAAATCAATAGTCACTGGACAACCATTAGAAAAATCTTCAAAATTTAATGCAAATTGAATAATAAAATGATCGGACATACACAAAAAAGATTTTCAAGGGAAAAGAAATGGCATTAAGCCAGCACGATAGAAGAGCTTTGATCGGACATACACAAAAATGATTTTATGGTTGGCGTACCCTATAAACAAGATTTCTTACCAAAATAATTGCTTTGAGACTGTCAAGTTCGAGTGTAAAGCCTGTCGACTTTTCCCCCTGAATTTCAAGCAAGATATCCACCAAATCTGAGCATTTTCCCTCTATACGGCTATCATCAGTGTTAGCCTTTCCATTTTTCCCATCTTTGTGCTCCTTAATGACACCGTCCAGAAATTCATCAAGTTGCTTAACAACTTTTTCCACTTTATCATCCAAATCATTAAGACGTCTCACCCATCCAAGCCATGGAACAAAATCCCCTATATCAATAGTACCTAACAACTCAACAAATTCCTTCAAGATTTGCATACTTTTGCTTCCATCTTCCCTATCACTGTACTTCCTCCCCAAGGCCACCCTACAAATCACATCATTTGTGAGTGTCATAAGAAGATCACTCAAGTTTATGGCCGATAAAGGCGGCGAAGAAGCCGAAAAATTTCTAATTTTTTCAACCATAAGTGAAGTCTCTTCCTCTCTTACATATCGAAATGATTGAACCCTCTTATGACTTAGAAGCTGAAGCACACAAATACTTCTCACTTGCCTCCAATACTCACCGTAAGGTGAGGCTGCAATATCCTTGCTGCCATATAGAAGCCTATCATTCATGCTTATTTTAGGCCTGTTAGCAAAGACTAAATCATGGGTCCTCATGATTTCACAAGCTGCATCAGCTGAAGAGGCAACAACCACCGGCTTGCTGCCAAAATGAACCAGCATGAGGGAACCATATTTTCTTGATAATGATTGAAATTTGCGGTGAGGATATAGCCCGAGTTGGAAAAGATTTCCAACAACTGGAAACTTTGATGGAGAAGGTGGTAGCCTTTGTTGGGGTTTAGAAGAAGCATGGAACCATAAGAAAAGGGTTAGAAGTAGCAAAGCCACGGGAAGAAGAGAGGAAAATGTAAGATCCAAAATAAACGCCATTACATGCTTCTCGAAAATTGGAGAAAGGGCCAATTCAAGAAAGCACAAGTTTATTGTTGCTGCTACAATTGGCTATAAGCCTACTTGATTAAGTCGAAAAGGATCAGCAGAATTCTGCTTCTGTTCTGATGAGCCTTAAAATTTCAGTTTGTGACGGTTGCAAATGCTTCCTCAGTAAATGAATCAAAGCCACACATTGGAAACAATATCTATAGGGCCTGGCCCATTTTTTTGACTTTAGTGGCTGTAGTGGAAGAACAAATTTTGGATTATAAGTCCTACTCCTAGGCAAATTCCAAAAATTGGATTGGACTTATATTCGCACCATCATACATGTCGAAATTGATTACGTACTTGGCATTTGAGCTATTGGTTTAGACATTTTACACCTAAAGATTATATGACGTGTCAATTTGCTAGCATAATTTACTCGTTCACAAAAAGTTTTGGGGAAAAAAAAATATCGTGCAATCTTAGGATTCCTATTCAATCTCCAAAGTCATGTCAACAGAAATCTCAGAGTGATTAAAGCTAATACTAAACAGAAATCTTTGTTCTGAAGTTAACAAAGACTTTGGGGGATGTAACTTTAGCATGCTGATACGAAATATACCATGAATGAATATGATTACCAACATAACTTCTGTAGTTCAGAAGAAGCATAGGATATTTGAAGAGGTCAAGGAAGATCAAAACCAAACGAAGAATTGAAGAGAGCAAATTAAAATATCCAAAACTAATGGGATTTTTCTTCTTGCAATTAGTGTTACACGATTCTTCAGTGCCATTGATTTGAAAGATCAGCAATAAAACTGAAAAGGTCGTTGATAGGCTTTTAGATTGTGCTTGTGAATAATTTGGACTAGAAGCCCTTAAGTATGGGCTCCCTCTTGATCCCGCCGAAAGTTTTGTTTCATATGTCTTTCGGAAAATGGCAAAGGTTATATTATTGATTTGCTTTCATCCAAATCCACACACCCAGTATCATTTATGATCTTGAAATTAGCAGCAAAAATAACAAAAAAAAGGGGAAAGGTTTATTTCCCTCTCCAATATTAATAATATCAAGGTCACTGTAAAGCTTAACTAATACGATTAAAATTAATGACAATTATTTGTTCATTAAGCAATATTGCTTAGTGCCTTAGTTGTCTTTTGATTTTCTTATTAAGCAATAAGAACGCAAACCAACCTGCTAGTGAATTTCAGGGAGAATTTCCAAGAGCTACATGCAGGCTAAATATAACAGGCAAGACAATTTACATAAGTTCTCAACTTGATCTTGTAAACCTTGCCCTACGACATGCTAAACTTCTCTGTGCCAGGAGAGAAACTAAGGAGAATATGATGTGGCAACAACAAGTATAGGGAGTTTTCTATGCACATCGATGCCACCAGCTTCAGTCATGTCCATGTCCTCTGGTTTTCCTCCATCAGGCAAGGCAAAGTCAAATTTGTGCAGTAATTTTGCTGATGCAAGTTCATTGATAGCCATGGCAAAGGTCTTACCGGGGCATCCCCTTCAGCCGGCACCAAATGGGATCAACTCAAAGTCCAAACCTCAAAAATCTTTACCAACATTCAGAAATCTCTCTGGCGGAAATTCCTCTGGCTTCTCCCAAAGCAAAGGGTCTCCTCCAATTGCCCATGCATTGACGATTACTCGTGTTCGAATCGGTATATCATACCCCATTACTTTGATGTCTCGAGTTGATTCTCGAGGAACTAGTGATGGAACTGGGGAATGAGGCGGCAGAGTTTCGTTAATCACTGGCTTTAGCTATTGCATTTTGTCAAAATCATCCTCAGTTATCTCTGATTTTCCTTGGCCTACATCATTTGTAAGTGTTACGAATAACTCAGTCAAGTTCACAACTGAAGAAGAGCAGTTTTGTCTAGTATGTTCAATCATAAGTAAAGTCTCTTCTTCTCGAACATGTCGATAGCTTTGAACCCTTTTGCTACTTAGAAGTTGAAGCACACAAACACTTCTTACTTGTCTCCAATACTCACCATATGGTGTAAATGCCACGTCCTTGGAACCATAGATGAGTCTAGCAGCAATGCCTGATTTTGGCCTGTTCGAAAAGACCAAATCATGGTTTCACGAGCTGCATCAGCTGAAGAGGCCACACCTACAGGCTTGCCGCCCAAATGAAGCAGCATTAAGGGACCATACTTTTTTTATAACGTTTGGAGTGAGCGGTTGGGAAGCAAGCCTAATTGGTGAAAATTCCCAATTACGGGAGCTTTGGTGGAGATGGTGGTAAGTTTTTTGGGGATTGTGAAGAAGCATGGAAGAACCATTTGTAGAGGAAGAGAGTGAAGAAAACAAGGGGAAGAAAAGAGACAAGTGTAGGATGCAAAAGAAACTTAAAAAGTGATCAGTTGTAGTGTTCGCAGGATGATCCTACTTATAGACTTCACTTTGTTCGTTGTGTATTCCCAAAAAATTGCACAATGAAAGGCTCTAATCTCTGAATTGTATTCTATTTATGGATTAAGAAAATGAACTAGAAGTTTTTAATCCTTTTTTTTTGTAGATAATTGCGCAATAAAACAGGCTCTAGTTTTTTTTTTTTGGTGTGCTGACTTTTTTGCTTCACAGCCAGTCAAAAAACGAGTTACAAAGCGATATTCATATGAGCCTTAGCCTGGCTGATGAATGATAGATCAATCTATTCTTCCTGTTTTAGTATCTTCATATGCAATTAGAAGGTGATAGTTTTATGGCAGGAATCTTTTAGAGATGTGTAATATTTGTGATTTCGATTAAGATAGCCTACATAGAAAGGCCAATAAATAGGTTTGCACAACTGGATTTATTCTATCAATGTTTGACAAAGATGATAAAATAAGGTAGGGCAAAATACACTTTATCCTATGTGGTTTAGCATTTTTCACATAACCCCCTATAGTTTCAAAAATTATACATAATCCTCTTACGATTTGGATTAAAATGTCAAAATGACGGAATTTACATTCCATAACAGAGTCAACTAAAATATCAAAAGCACTTCTATGTAAAGTTGAAAATTATTTATTAACCACGGAAGTTATATATATATTTTGAAAATTATAAGGGTGTTCTATGGTGAAACACTAAATCATAAGGGGGTTATATAGTGAAACATAAAATCATACGGGATTAGAGTGTCATGTATATTATGTTTATATATTTTGATCATTTCAGCCATTTTAGTTTTTAAACAAGGATAATTTTGATATTTTCATGGGTTCCGTTACAAATGATCATTTTTATCACTTTGACACTTTAATTCAAACCATGAGAAAGTTAAATATAACTTTTAAAGCTATAGGCAAGTGATGTGAAAAATTGCTAAACCAAAGTGGAGTAAAGTTTATTTTGCCCACTAAGATATTTGAGTATCAGTATTTGGTGGTTTAATTTCATGGATTTTTTTAATGGGCATCCTTATTGCTACACTTAAATTACTCTTAATTTATCATGTGAATGCACACACTATCCTCATTTCCACATATCAACTTACCCTATTTAACTTTAATTTTTCTAAAAATTAACACATGAGCTCCACCTTAACAAGTGCCCATTAGATAGATCTACTTTCATTTGTCAATAGCTTTAATAGACTAGCTAAGATTAATTAAGTATTGTAAGGGTTTCATTAATTGGTGTCCAATAGATACTCGCTAAGAGAGTTCAAGTGCAATAAATATATTATGTATTTTCATATATTAAGTTTGGTAGAAATGAAATGTACTAATGAACACCGCTAGAAAAATCCAATGGTCATATGTGTGCAAAAATTGTTATACATTAAGCACACTCTAGCATAAACATGTACACAGTTAATGTATATTTTCTATGATAACCTGAAAAATTTGAGATTTGATATACTAAGAATATTCCAGTCACGAAACTAGTGCCTCAACAGGAGAGGACGTATAAATCATCTTTTGGTAAAGCCAATCATCTTGAAATCCCCACACACCAGGAGCATATAAACAGCCCAAATGCATAAAGAGGCGCCCTTCAAAGCTTTTGGGTGCTAATATTGTTGTGCTTTGAAATGGGAGAGTTTGGATCAAGCAAAATTAGTGGGTATACAAGATACTGAAGTTTATTGAGAAATTCACGCAAACCCTTGAGGCTTAGAAAACTCCAACTTCCATTGCTTTGATATCAATTTCTAATCGCCTATGCATTGATAAGAGTAATTCTATGTTTTGGCTGAACATTGCAGCATTGTTGCAAGTTGCACTGGAGGATCTTCAAGTTATTCAAAGTTGATTGAAATCCAGAGTAAAAGGTTTGGAGTTCCAAGTATTAACTTGCAAAACCATTTTTTTTTTTTTAAAAAAACTTTTTGGGATGTAATGTATCTGAGACAAAAAAAGAGATAAAAAAATTGGAAATATGAAAAAATGATTAGAGACATATTTAAGAAACATCCAAAAAGAATTAGTCAAAAAATAGATGTCCAGACTGAAAATTAGATTACAATAAACAAATATGTTATGTTTACTCCATTCCTACATTATTGGGTTATCGGAGAATCTTAAAGTACACCAATGTCTAGTGTGTGTAATTGATGAAACGTTAGAACTCAGATTGCCATCTTTAGGATTTTGTAATATATATATATATATATATAGTAACAATCTGATATTTATGAAATAAAAAGATGATTGAAAAATGTGTTCACAAAAAATGTAAAAATTTTCTGTAAAAAACTACAAAATAAACATTGGCATGCTTGCAATTTGCACCCAAAAATTATCAATTGATTCAACATTAATCGATTATTATCAAGCAAAACTTGAAGCCTCATAGGAGAGAGGATCAAGATTGTTAGAATATGTTCTTATTTGTGATTTTTTTTTTACTTGCACTATAAACATATTTTTCAAATGTTATTTTATCTTTTTAACCACATTTATATTTCACATATATTATATTACAAAAAAAAAGTTCTACGGTATTATTTCAAATAATCCACTGTCCAAGCACAATCCCACAATTTCCCCGTACGGGTAAACAATTGTACTACCACTTCGTAGTTCATACAAGTAACGATGGCCGGGCTTTAAAATGGAACTGTGTCCTCAAGGCCCAAAAACCATTCAGCATATTTTTTACCCAGCCCAATATGCAGATCCCAGATTCAACCCAACCTTGTCAACACCCTAACTCAACCAGGGTTAGATTCGACCCTCACCCACTAACTCTAGTTAACTCAAACCCCCAGCCCAAAGCGAATAATCCAATCCCGCAAAAGCGAAGAGTCCCATAAACCAAACCCACCAACTAAAAGACCGACGTCTCAGAAACGTACACGTGGACGGCCAGATTTCATCTCAACCGACAATGCTCATCCTCTTTAGCTTTCTGTGGCGTAGGGTTAGCCCTTCCTCAACCCCTAGTTATCATTCTCTCTCTGTCTCTCTCTCTACCTCTCTCCCCTGTTGTTGAAACTTTCTCTCTCCAGATTTCTTCAAACTCTCTCTCTCGGAATAGTTTTGCATAGTTTTTTCGATTTTTTTTCCATAGTCTGATTCTTGTAGTGATGGAGATGGAGCGCGTGACGGAATTTCCCCACACCCACATGGATCGGAGGCCGAGGAAACGGCAGCGTTTGGGTTGGGATGTTATGCCTCAAGCTCCAGTTCCGATTCATCCTCAGGTGGCTCCTAAGGTATGGGATTTGTTCTGATTTGCTAAAGATCTGTTCTTTTTTGGGGTTTTCCTTTTTCTTGATTTTGTTTTGATAGATCTGGTGAAGTTTATTAGGTTTTTTCTGATCAGGTATGCAAAAGGTTTAATTTTGATGTGTAGATTAATTGACCTAGGGTTTCGTGAGATCTATAATTTTTGATACGGTGTTTTTTGGTAGTAAAAATTTACAACTTTTTTATTTTTTTGGTTCAATTAGATTCTTGGTTTAAATTTTTCGTCCTTTTTGATGTGCAAATTGAGTCGATCCAATCTTTTCAACATGTTTTTTGTTTTCCAGTTTTTGAACGGGTTTCCCTTTAAATTTCGCTTTAAAAAACTGGCTTTAAGAACTTTTTTTAAAAACCGAGTATGTGTGGGAATTGTTCTTTGGGGATTCAAGAATGTTTTGACTGATTTAGCTGCTATTTTTATTACTCTGTTGAGTTATTTTTATCCCAAATATGCATAAAATGGGAACGAGAAGGGTAAAATTATGCTTTGTTTGGTGAGATTTGTTGTCTTAGTACTTGATGTTTGAGAGTTGACATATTTTCTGTCTTCTGTTTGTGTTGTTTCAGGTTGTATGGTATTTTTATTTGATTATTTAATCATGTTGTTCACCTAAACTCATTGACAATTTAGTTTGTTGGAAGGATAGGAGGTGTACCGAGGTAATCAAAATTAATTTTGTTATTAAATAAAAATGTGAATGGGTGCCTGTGTGTAGGCTCAGCTAGGGTTGTTTTGTGGACAAGAAGTTGGAAATGTGACAAGCTATGCATCTTCAAGGGCAACCCCCGACCATACTAGTTCCCTGTTTGTTAAGGGTGTGGCTCGAACTGGTTCTCCCCCATGGCGAGGAGATGACAAAGATGGGCATTATTTGTTTGAGCTTGGAGAAAATTTAACTTCGCGCTGTAACTACTTTTACCATCATCCAGAAAATTATGTTTATAGTTTTTGTTCTCATGTTTGAATGACTTGGTGAATTTTTGCTTATTAGATTTAGTTGTAACAAGTAGCTGTATAGTTCTGTTGGTTGGGATTTCAAATTTTGCATGTCTTTCATTTTATTTTGAATGTTTTTGGACGTAGGGGAAATATTTCTGTTCTTCAATAACATTGAGGTTCTTGATCTTTAGATAAATATAGCTTGTATTTTTCACTTCTTTAGTGTACTACACTTCTGACTTAAGATGTTCTGTTTTTTATTTCTGATTGTTGCTGCAGATAAAATTCACAGCAAGATGGGCGAAGGTACTTAGTGCATTGTGCTGTCTGTTGGTATTCCTTCCTACATGTCTATACATTTCATCTGTACTCATATCTGCGGGCTTTATTCAGGCACATTTGGCCAGGTCCTAGAATGCTGGATAGAGAAAGGAAGGAAATGGTTGCCGTTAAAATTGTGCGTGGCATTAAGAAGTATCGGGAAGCAGCCATGATTGAAGTTGAAGTCCTCCAACAAATTGGTAAACATGATAAAGGGGGGAATCGGTGAGTATCAATGTGCTTTTGTCACTCATCTCGTTTAATTGTTGATGCCATTTTAGGCTCTTGTGTAATGTGTCGGTTGTTGAGCTGGTTTATCTCTTGCAGTTGTGTGCAAATACGGAACTGGTTTGACTATCGTAACCATATCTGTATTGTAAGTATATAGTGTGATTGATTTGGTGGATTAATTTCCCCAACTTAACAATATTTCGGGGGTTAAGATTGTGGATGAACTTAAATGGTTTTAACAGGTCTTTGAGAAGCTTGGACCAAGCTTATACGATTTTCTTCGGAAAAACAATTACCGGTCATTTCCCATTGATCTTGTCCGAGAGATTGGCAGACAACTATTGGAATGTGTAGCATGTGTGTAGTAATTACTTGTTCTAGATTTTCTTTATTTATTGCAGCACATGATTTTTCACAAAGCATGATAGTTTCTTAGTGTTATATGTATAGGCATCTTAAGTATTTACATCCCTTGTTTATTGTACAGAATTGCAGACAGTCTATGTCTGCAGTCTGTCCATCATTGCCTTTAACTTTATTTTTGGCTTCAAAATTTGCAGTTATGCATGATCTGCACCTTATCCACACTGATTTAAAGCCCGAGAATATTCTTCTTACCTCCCCAGAGTACATTAAAGTGCCTGATTACAGGGTAATGATTTAGGTGTTCCCTTCTTGTGGTTGGAATGTTTGCATGGGCTTGTGCTTGAGCTAGCATTTTTCTAGTACAAAAACTGTATATGACATTGTTTTATTAGTTTGTGTGATCTTGCTTTCTACTTTTTGTGTGTTCTCTGTCTTTGGCAGTTTTAACCTATTGGATCATTAATCTTTGCAGGGTTCTGCAAGGTCACCAAAAGACAATTCATATTATAAGAGAATTCCAAAATCAAGTGCCATCAAGGTGATTGATTTTGGCAGCACAACTTATGATCGTCAAGATCAGTCGTACATTGTGTCAACTCGTCATTACCGTGCCCCAGAAGTCATTCTAGGTAAATGGAACTTTTTAATAGTCATAGGCATGCTAGTGTGTGTGTCGCTCTCAAACTCTGCAGTAATACTCATATGGGTACCTGTAATGCTGAATTATGCAGGGCTTGGATGGAGTTATCCTTGTGATGTATGGAGTGTTGGGTGCATATTGGTTGAGTTATGTTCGGTATGATTCTTTGCTAGCTCCTGGATTATGATGTTTCTCATCCGCAATGCATTTGTATGTATAATCTACCTGAATCAGACTTGATCGACATTATTTGATATTGTGCAGGGAGAAGCTCTTTTCCAAACACATGAGAATTTGGAACACCTTGCAATGATGGAGAGGGTACTTGGTCCCCTGCCCCAACATATGCTGAAGAAATCAGAGTGAGTGTTGTTTATTAGCCCACTTGAAATATCTTGTGCTGTAAGTTTTCAAGGGCCTAATCTGTTCGCCTTGTTTAATCTAGCCGTCAAGCTGAAAAATATGTTAGAAGGGGTCGACTTGACTGGCCCGAGGGAGCAACCTCCCGTGATAGTATTAAAGCTGTTCTTAAGTTGCCTCGGCTTCAGGTTTGTGTATTATCTAGAATTTTCTAAGCTTCTCAGTTTAAGGATTATTTTGGTGGTGGAATAGTTTTTGCTCCTGATTTTGAATGTGAATGAAATATCCTTCCACTTTCAGAATTTAATTATGCAACATGTGGACCATTCGGCTGGGGATTTGATACATCTTCTACAAGGTCTTCTCAAGTATGAGCCTATGGAGAGGCTAACTGCACGTGAGGCCTTGAGGAATCCGTTTTTCACCAGGGATTATCTCAGGAGATCATGACGATTTCAATGGAGTAAGACTGTGCCAGGGAAGGAAATGCAATGCATGCTGCTGTTTGTAAACCATGGAAAGTTTATTCGTGCTGGTTCTCTATTAGTTACTTCTAGTTTGAATGAAAGATAACAGCTGTTATCTATTCTACACTCCAATATCAGCAATGGAAGCAGCAGCAGTTTGTGCATATCGTTGGTAAAGATGCTGCAAAGGCAGTTGCTGTGACATCCAATTTTGGCTTCTGAATTCTGAAATTGTTCTCATTTAGATTTTTAGTTATGGGAATACTAACACTGACTGATGAAGTTGTGATATGAAGCGAGGGTTTGGATTGTCAGCTTTGTACAAAGTGCTTACCATTAACTTTCAGATTAATGTACATAGTGTGACCCTCGTGATTATTTGTAGGTTTAATGGAAATGTCTCCTTTATTTTGTCTTGGCTTTTGTTTTTCGCCCCTTCTATGGATAATAAAACTGCCGTATTGCCTCTCGTTTTAGTTTTCTTTGCCTAGTCACTTTTTTGTTATATGATGAACTGTGGCTTGGGAAGCAAACGCAATGCAAGATGCTACTCGAGGCGTTAAGAATTTAGGGCTGATAATTCACTGGAGCCGAAAAATTGCAAAGGAGAATAGAAGTGGTTATTACCCAAAGGATTGCAATGGATATTGGATTAATCTTTTATATTAAAAGTACACTAGAAAAAGAAAAAATTGGGTTCGACAGGCTATTGTGTATCTTTTGAGTTGTTCTTGAAAGAGCCATCAGCACATCGTTTTCTTCCATACAGGCCTTGGCTAAGCATGTTAAATATAAGACATCATCCACTGGATAATCCTTCTCCAAGAGAGGATCCATAAACTGTTCCAACATCTCCAGGTAGCCAGGAAATCCTTGATGAAGCTCTTTATTTGCTGCAGATTTGAGAAAATTCTTCAAAAGTTCCCCATTTGTAGCGGCTTCTTTCCCTGATAACAACTCTATTAGGACTACACCAAATGCATAGACATCCACCTTAGTTGAAGCCTGCCCGTATTTAAGATACTCAGGTGCCAAATACCCTTCTCTGCCCACTATTGCTGATTCTTTCGAGTAGCCTTTACCCTTTTCATTATTCACATCAAGCGGCTTTGCTGATCCAAACCCTGAAATCTTGGCCCTCCAATCTGCAGTCAAAAGAACATTTCTGCTGTTTATGTTCCGATGAACATAGGTAGGCTTTGTGCAGTAATGTAAGTAGTGCAATCCCTCTGCAAGGTCAAAAGCTACTTGGGTCCTTATATTCCAAGTTAACTGCTTACCTACATTCGAGTGGGATAGGCACTCTCTTAAGCTACCATTTCCAGCAAGCTCAAACACAAGATAAGGTAAGGTTCCATCATAGAATCCTTCTAGCTTCACAACGTTTAAATGATTGATCTTTGACAGAATGCAAATGATGTTATTTGCCACTTCCCTTGAACTTATTTGCTTAATTACCATGTAAGAATCACCAATTTTGCCTCTATAAACTCCTGCACCCAACAATGAACCTTCACTGAAGTACTCTGTAGCAACCATGAGTTCCTCCATGCTGAAATATGTGAATGAGTGTTTCAACTTTGACATGTCATCAAGAAATTCCGAGCCGAAATTTGACCACCTTGGAGCTCTTCTGGACAAGTCCTTAACAGTCTCTTGGCCGTTTTTCCTCCATATGAAGCATACTGTTCCATAGATCATAGCAATACAAAAGCTGGCAGCAAACATTACCCCTCCCAAAACTGCAAAGAAGTTTCTTGCTTTTTGTTTCTGTTTCTGATATACCTGGAACCAAAACTCCAGGACTAGATCCTTCATCTTGAGATGAAACAATAGCAGCAGGGTTAAGGAATGGTTTGTAAGTCAAGGGAACGAGCAAAGTTGTTTGAGGGAAAATGGCGTGAAATGGTACTAATCTGTTTGCATCTGCCAACATTTTCTGCGGGATATCAAATTTCAGACTAATCAAACTTGTATTATCATGCTCTAAGATGGGATACGTCACAAGATAATTTATGCCATTTTCAATATCAGACGTATTAGGACAAACACATTTTATAGGCACTTGGATGGAAGAAATGCTTTGATTGTCACCTTGAAAATCTTGATTATAGTCCCTCAGACTTGCTGCAGTCACCAACCCTTCAAAAGTACCACAAGCAATTGCTGATAAAGAGTCTGAGCGAGATGCATTATGCTGATAAACAGCACGAGAGAACTTGTCTTCTGAGCAAAAGCATGTAACCGGGATGACAATTTCATAGCCAGGTTGGAGTAGATTTTGATCAACTCGGGAGAAGTTGTTGTAAGATAGGATTTCTGCTATGCTTGAACTGAAAAGAGAAGCAATGGAATTAAGTGTTTGATAATCTTTTTGAGCTCTGTAAACTATAAAAGTTTCGCATGAAGGACTATTGTGCATTGGTAGTTGGAACCAGGGGCTTGGATATCCGAAGTACAATTAGAACTGTCATAGCTGTGTCGAGAAACTGCTGTTCTGATCATAAGAATCAGAGAGCAGAAGCAGAAGATCAATTGGAAGAGGGACATTATTTTTCTGGACTGGAAACTGAAGAGCAGAAGCCAAATGGTGAAGCTAAGAATTCGTAGCAGATTAGGATAGGGCCGAAGGAGTCCAATTTGGAAGTTTGCATGAACTGAACAAATCAAACTTGCCGCCTTGCCGGCTCTGCATGGGTTATTTTTAACTATTCCTTCATTCTTGTGAATAGAAGTTCAAAGAAGTTAAAGTGGAAAGAACAACTGGCTTTGCCATATGAATTTTTACCTTTTTTTTTTAAATGATTCTGCCCTATTTCACGACACTATGTCCAATTTAACAAAATATTGGTTAGTTTGATCCTAGCAGCAAAGTTTAGATAATAAAAGTTGTCTTGCTTTTATCCATGAAAAACCAATGGGGGAAAAAATTAATTTGATATATATATGCCTTCAAATATTGTACTTGTATAAATATTTGTGCTTGTAAAACTTCTTATTCCAAAGTATTGGTTAGTATAAGATTTTTTTCTCTCACTTCGAAAATCATATTACCATCTTGCCATCAGTACAGATTTAATGAAATTATAATGTGTATATATATATATATATAGATTAACTGTAAGTTTGGTCTTTTTTAATTTTTTTTTCAATACAAACTATTTTTAATTGTAAGTCTGTCTTTTGTTTGGCTAGCGTTAGCATCAAGTTGTTTTTTTTTATTATTTAGCATTAGCTTCAAGTTGTTTTTTTTATTATGATTATGCCCTTTCCCAGCTGACATTGCTCATGGACAGCTTGGTAGCTCCCAGTATCTGTCACTACATATGAAGAGAATGATTCAAATTATGTATATATATTAGGCAACATCTTTTGTCTCTGAAGAGTATTTGCTTTTCCATTAACTATTTGTCTACAAAAGGGCTTTATTCAAGGGTATATTCGGACTTGAGACAGGTGCGGTTGGAATTTTGGTGCAATTATCCGATTGATGTACTTTCTACGTAATATAATATACTTTTATATAATTTTGTTCTATTCACAAATTTTATTCACGTACACCAACTCAATCCATAAATACAATCACATCTGTACGCTAAGTTGTGGAGTGAAATACAACAACTGTACGCAATCGCAACCTAATTCAACCGTACTTGCCCTAATTCCGATATATTCCACTAAATATCCAATTATTTTCGCATTAAATTGTTGTCCCATAAATGGGAAAGAATTTGGGCTGGCATTTTACAATTTTTACATTGGCACATTTGCATTTTTTTCAGAACGGTTTAACAATAAATATATGACATTAACGTCCTTAAACGCTATCTACTAATTATCTAATTGTTCTAACTCACATGTTTTTGCATGACCAAAGGCTTAATTGAAGGCTGGCAGAAATTGTTCTTAGTTTACCTGCTTAACATATAAACCAAGTCAGGATAAGATTTCTGGTTCCAATCTCAAGTTTTCCCTTTGCTCTTTAAACCCCAAAAAAAAAAAAAAGTTCGAAGCTTGAAAGCTACTTAGAACATCGATCAGTATTGATGATGCCTAATTCTAGTAGATTGACCATGCTTGTGTTTTGCATGGACAATATGCACTATAAGAGTTTGAAGATAGTTTAAAGTTGAGTTACTCATTTTATCTAAAAGAGTAGGCCTTGGGATACCATTTTCATACTAATAAGTAATCATTGAATTTCACTTTATCAACTGGGAGAAGGAAGCAAAATCAAACTCCAAAAACTACATGCTTGCTTCTTTTGGTCCCTGGACATTTGATAATTTCCACCTAAAAGGAACTCCAAATAGGGTCCAAAGACGAATTTAAGCTGTCAAAGCTGACCAAAGCACTTGCGAATATTTACATAGCACATGATTGTCACCCAAAAGAATTGGAATGAAGCGGTCATAAGGCATCATTTTTCAACACTACTAGTACTAAAAATTCAAAGTTCATGGAATTGTCAGGGTGGAAGGAAAACCGTGGAAGGGGATTGAGACTTGAAAGTTGAAGCTATTCTATTAAGGCATGACCCAATATTTCCTAATGTTTGAGGATCAGGTGAGCTATAAAAATGTATTGGCATAGGCACGTCCAATTGCCATCGAAGAGTTTTTGGTTTAGTGATTAAAGTTATTATGGCTTCAAGAATTAAATGTTTTGGAATCAAATTTTCGGCTAATTGATTATAATATTGGTATTTGACAAAATGTTCCGTCAAATGTGGCTGCTGGGCTTTCTAGTATCAATGTATGCCCGTCGCTCCTACATGGCGCGACGGGCAGCAAATTTTTTTTTTTTAAAGTGCATCTGGCCGTCGCGCCATGTAGGAGCGACGGTCAGAGGTGTCAGAAAATTTCTGACCGTCGCTCCTATATGGTGCGACGGTCAGAAATGTTTTTTTTTTTAAAATCCTCCTGCTCATTTAAAAAAAAATTTTTTTTTTTGCCTTAAGCATCCAGACAAAGTTGATAGCTTTGACCGTGGCTCTGTATAGCTTTTTTCACGTGAAATATGGCCTCTTTCCGTGAAACCTGCATTGCCATTCGTTCATCATTGTTAGGTTGATGCATGCAATAAAAAGACAAATTGGCTCGATTATTGATGGTCCTGGTTTATCATGACTCTCTCCTTTTAGACATATCCAGCAAGACATCTGCCAGACGTATACAAAATTTATTTGCCAAAAGCTTGCAGCCTTTGACCGCCTGGGACTGCAGCTTTATTTTTATTGGCTTGTTTTGTGTCAGGGACAGGCGTATGCAGCCTTTTTTTATTTCTCAAGTTATGACTCTCTAGTCACTTCAACATGGAGCAACGGGCTAGAGAAATATACAATTCCTTCGCTTATAAATTGTTCTTCAGAGCAACTCTCAACACCATAACCACAACTTCAGTCGTTTCTTCTTTCTTTGAGACTTCCGTTTCTCCCTCTTCCCTCTAATCATAAACGGAGCTCCGCATCTCTATTTCTCATGTCTGTAAATTTAGCCTCTGCATTCTACTCGAGCTTGGCTGTGTGAAGTGTGTGATATATGAAGTTGACGGATCAATATTTGGACGGAGACAAAGATCCTTGAAGTTCACGCTTAGCTTAGCTACATTCTGAATGAGCTTAACTTTGTGAAGTCTGAAGCTATAATATTTGGACGGAGATAGAGGGCTTGGGATTTGGTCAGTAGAGGGCCCTTGATTTGAACAGTCGTGTTTGCAAGTCTCGACAGGCAAAATTCTCGCAGGCACGAGGGAAAAACAACATTAATCAAGTAAGTAAAATACTTATCTATTTCTTTAATTATTATTCATAAATATCGTTTACCATAATTTGGAACGTGTCATTCATGATTATTAATTATATAATATAGTTTTTTATGTTTTAATGTGAATTCTATTTTTGTGTTGTATTATATATTATTTGTAAAATCTAAATATGACATGACATTGTTTATATTTTATTCCGTATTAGTGTTTTATAATTGACATGGTAAATTAGAGTATTTTTTTTGTTGTTGCATGGTGATTAGTTGAAATTAATGAAAGTAGTAATAATTTAAGTGTATAATACTAGGTATGTGGACGAATATGCGATAACCCAAATTAGTTAGTTAGTGATTAGCTTAATTAATTAGTAAGGTAGATTATTTGTTTAGATATTAATTAACCATATCACTAATCATCCTATTAAAAAAGGATAAATTTAAGTGTTGTTACCAATTAATATACTTTTGACACATGATTAAAGTTACCAATAAATTAATATAGTTTTACCACGTGATTAATATTTTAAACAATAGGTGCAGACATATAGATATGTTAATAGATGCTATTAAATTTTTTAATATTACATATATATCGAATTAAAGGTAATTAGTGTAGATATTTTACAAAATTAAGGTAAAATTACAAATATATCTTAATATTTTAAATTATTTTGAGAGAATTTTTATGATTAATTTATCAATAAACTTTAGGCTCCATATTAGTGTTGTAGCATGTTAAATACATGCTTTTGAACTGGTTCATAATATAAATATATTAATTAGCGTTAAACGTAATTAACTTAATATAAAAATATTAATTAGGGTTGAACTTAATATAGATATATCACTCGACTGCTTACGTAATTTAAATAAAAATACAAAAAATTTTAAATTCTATGCATTGATTAGGTATAATAATTATGGTAAAATAATATAAAATTGTATAATTTACTCCATTTTTTTTAACAGTGATACATTTATTATATTAACAAATTTGGTAGCTTAGGTGAAACATGTCAAGCGGTAATTGTCTGATGATGCAATTCTATTGGGGAGGAAAAATTGTGTATGCTGGCGGGTCAATATCATATGATCCACCGTTGCCCAAAAAGGTTATGTTCCTCACAGAAAGGGTGAATTTTGATGGATTGATGGACATCGTATATAATATGATGGAGTTAAACCGAAATACTCATAAAATTAACTTGATATTTCGGAATTGCATGCAAAATGGTGTGTTCGGTGCCACGCCCTTGGTAGATGATAATGGAGTTGATGGAATGTATTTTTTGAAAGCCAATAGTGGTCATGGGACGGAGATATATATCGAGGTTGAATCGATTCTAGATTTTCAACATGATGATATGCAAAACTTGCATATTACAAGTTTGCATGGTAATCAAGACCCAAGCATATATGGATCGGAACATATAGATTGTTATGAGAGTCAATTGACCCAAATAGATTGTGAAAATGTCCGATCGGCTCGAAGATCTAGGAGAAAGGGTACTGAACGCCGCATGGAGGTTAATCGTCCCAGTAGTAGTCACCCAGTAATGGATACGGAACCCATTATAAATTATGGTGTGGACATTGATACGTGTACAGTTGGGGGGTTCGGGGAAGATAACGACATTGAATTTGTTGATGTTGATGTTGATGCTGACTCTGAACCGAACCAGATGATGATTCCGATGATGACAACCTGTGTATGGTTCATTTCCCCATAATGAAAAGTTAAGTGAAAGTCAGTTCACACGGGATCATCAGGATCATAATACTCAATGGACCTTTGATGAAGGACCACAACTGCGATATAAAGCCGGTGTTGATGCTGCATTAAATTTTGATCCACTGGATGCATGTGGGGTTGAGAAGCTAAAATTGTGGAATGAACGCACGAAAGAGTTAGAGCTTGGCCAACTATTTGAAACCAAAGACCATGTAAAGCGAGCAGTTAAATTGTGGTCTATAAAGGAAAATAGAGAGTTTAAAGTCCGTGAAAGCACTCCTACAACTTGGTATGTCAGATGTAGGGCTCGCACCTCTATACCTCCATGCAATTGGCAACTGAGGGCAACCCTACGTAAATCTCACAAGATGTGGATGATCGTTACACTTGCTGAAAAGCATACATGTGTCCGTGTATGTGGCAACAACGATCATAGGCAACTGAGTGGTGACATAATAGCTGAACACATTATCCCCCACATAATGAATGGGCCAGTGTATAGGATCAAAGAAATACAAACGTCAGTGAAAAAAGAATTTCACGTTGACATTTCATACAAGAAAGCTTGGTATGGCAGGCGCAGGGCTATAGATATTGTCTATGGCGATTGGCCGACGTCCGTTGCACAGCTCCCAACGTATGTCCAGGAATTACAATATACCAATCCGGGTACGGTGGTTGTGTGGGATCATCATCCACTGAGTATTCCGAGCAGTCCGATATTTGACTATATCTTTTGGGCATTTGCTCCTGCCATTGAAGGGTTTCGTCATTTAAAACCCGTCATTTGTGTGGATGGTACATTTCTTAAAGGCCCATATCGTGGAAAGGTGCTAAGTGCTGTTGCTTTCGATGCTGACAATCATTTATTTCCTCTTGCTTTCGCATTAGTAGATGAAGAGAATAATCGCAGTTGGAGTTGGTTCATGAGACTATTGCGTATTCACGTGTGTGGTGATATTCAAAATATATGCGTAATTTCAGATCGCCACCATGGAATAATCAACGCAATGAGGACGCTCCCAGAATGGAAAGAACCACTAGCAGTTCATCGATTTTGCTTGGTTCATGTGCGGAGCAATTTTACGCAGAAATTCAAGAATCAAAGGTAACATTATTTCTCAACTTGTTTAGGGCTTAATTTCGTTCATAGGAAATGAAATACTCTTAACGCCTTTTATAACCACCAATGTGTAGGCTTAAAGATCTTATGTGGGCTGCCGGGTCAGCAAATCAACCTCGAAAGTACGAGGAATACATGCAACAAATATTCACATTAAATGCAGAGGCATATGCATGGTTGACAGGAGGTTCAGTCAGACCCGTACAGTGGGCCTTATGCAAAGATGGGGGCTATCGTTGGGGACACACATCTACAAATATGGCCGAATGTTTTAACAACTTAATGAGGGATGCTCGGATGTTGCCGATCACAGCATGTATTCGGTTTACACTGAATCAGACAGTTGATCTGTTCGTCGAGAATCTAAAGATCACAAAAGATCAGGTGTACCCACTCCCAAAAAAAGGTTGGAAAAAATATTTGACGAATGAAGAAAATGGCGAGCACACTCCGTTAGAGTGTATGATCCCGTTAGGGGAGTATTTTGTATTACTACTGCTCATCGACAAAGTCATCGGGGTGGCAATGCGCAAACTGTTGACCTTACAAATCAAACGTGCACGTGTGGAAAATGGAGGGAATTACGATTTCCGTGTTCACATGTGTTCGCAGCTTGTTTTAGGTCCAGAATTAATCCGATGACTCTTGTGGCACCGGAATACACATTTTCTGCATACCAGGCTACATTTTCTGGCCATTTTTATCCGCTTAGGGACACAAAATATTGGCCGACAGCGGATTTGCGACTGCATATCCTTGGTGATCGTTTGAAACAAAAGACTCCGGGGCCTTTAAGGACGGCTAGAATCCGGAATGAGATGGATCGAAGGTGTCCGGATGCTCCACGTCGATGTAGTAACTGTTTGCAACCCGGACACACTGCACCTAACTGTCCATACTCTGGTTACTTTCATCAATAGAATGTTAGGATTAATTTGTCGTGAAATAAACACACTCATATTTGTGTACTGTCTGGATATATTAATGAAATGCATTCTTCTGTTATGAATATTAATCTTCTGTTATGTTGTATATGAGATTTTTCTCTTGTTGTTTTTTAGTGGTATTTATTTATTTTGGCATATATTTTTTATAATGCACACCTAATTCGACTTGAAAAAATTTAGTTGCAGGCATAACTGTCCATGGATCATTGGAATGCTGTGGAACCCCCGGTCAAGGGCCGATTGACCCTTCTATATTATATTTACAGCCACACCACAGGTCTGCTGCCGTATTTCATGGCATCTGGTGACCTAGATGTCAGAAGATGTGACAAAGAATTTTTTAAACCTTTATGCATATAGACCCTCGGGTATCTGACTACATCGACAGGGCTGGATTTGGCGGGGTACGTAGAGCCGGTTACGTTCATGTGGATTGACTTGTCGAGCGTTGGAGACAAGAGACACACACATTTCATCTCCCTATTATGGGCGAGGCTACCATCACTTTGCAGGATGTTGAGGTGCTGTGGGGCCTGCGTGTTGATGGCCTTCCTGTTACCTTGAATCATAGGAGACGGAATGCCTTACAACGCCAACAAATGGTTTACGATCTTTTAGGAATTTGGCCAGAGAATAGGCACTTTCGAGATGGGCGACTGAAGATGTCATTCATAAAGGCACGATTACGGGCAGCATTGGAGCCCAATGCCTCTGAGGAGATGGTTCGTCAATATGCTCGGATGTACATACTGATTCTATTGGGAGGCTTACTATTTGCAGATACCACAGGCAATGTTGTTAGTACAAATTGGCTCGATTATGTACAAGATTTGGAGGCTTGGGCGAATACAGTTGGGGAAGCGCGGTGTTGGCCTGTTTATACTCGCGGATGTGTATTGCTTCTCGAGCAGAAACTAAGAGTACTGGTGGGCCTTACTTATTACTACAGGTAAATAAAAATATATCTCATAAACTATTTTTGTTTAAACACACATCTTATTCACTGAAAATTACTTTGGTATTGACCAGCTTTGGGCGTGGGAGCGAATCCCACTTATTCGTCCTGATATACATCCTCGATATGAGGTTGGAGATTACCCAAGAGGCGGGAGATGGGCAGATGATCGTTTAGATTATGAGCCTCCTGGTCGGCCTGCGGTGTATTATCGAGAGCAGATAGGGTTGTTAAGAATGGATCAGGTATGTTATTATTTTGTGGATAATTATTATTTGCATTTCGCTAAATTTCTGATTAAGGCAATGAGAATTGAGTATTCATTTTGCCTGTTCTATCAGTTCATCTGGATGCCATATAGTGGTGACATACTGCCATCTCTACCCGCGTATTGCAGACGGGGAGAGCGTATATGGCGAGCAAAGGTCCCTTTGATATTTTGGCACATAGTTGAGTTTCATTGTCCAGATCGGGTGATGCGTCAGTTCGGCATGGTACAAAAAATTCCTGAACACATTGACACTGATCATAAGGGTTTGCACCAACTTGGTCTAGCTGGATTTCCAGGAAGAAATTGGGCTCAGTTTCATAGCAACTGGATAGGTTATTGGGATCAACGCTACGAATCTGAGGTCCAAGGACAGCCTACAAATACATTCAGCCCTTCAGAAGAGTATCTTAGATGGTACCACCGCCACACCATCTTATACATTACGTCTCCTATCCATCAGCAGACGCAGTCTGGGCACATGCTCTACGGGGTATCAGGACAACTTGAATATCTGGTAATTACTACTTCTACAATTTTCACTCCGTCAATATGTATGTTTTTTACTAGCATTTCCTAGTCAATCTTGTACACTACATTAATTTGTCTATTTTCTTTATATCAGATGGATACCATGCAGCGCATTGGACATCAGTCGCATGAACCCTCAATCTTGATGAGCAACGACATGCTATTCACCCGCGTCTTTTGACAATCATGGATGGTGCATTTGGGTCTATGCAGCACCTTCAACAATACGATCGTATGAAGGTTGGTGATTGGGACCCATTTGAGACCCAAACACAGTCTCAGCATGTTCCCTATGAGAGGCCAATTGGACGTGTCCCTCGTCAAACTCGAGCATCTACCAGCGGAGTTAGACGACACAGGCATGGCTTGCATGATGAGGACGACAACGAAACAGAGCATCGTGACCCTGAAGTGGACCCTCAAACCGGTACACATTTTTCTACATCGCTACATGCACCGGTTTCGACTTTGCCACAGTTTACACAATTGCCACACTTTCCTGCTTATGGTACACAATTCACTCCTTCCCCACACGTACCTGCGTTTGGTTCACCATTCACGCCTTCGCCCGTACCTGCGTTTGGTTCACCATTCACGCCTTCACCGCATATACCTGTATTTGGGTATGATGCCACTACATCAGGGGGTTTTACATGCAGACCTTAGCCAAATATATGATTTGATTGGTGCCACGGGAGGTGGTTCTACTACTGTAGATCTTCCAGATTATTGCACTCTTGGTCAGACTATGTTCATGCCTACTCAAACCCAACCAATAGCATGTCAAGACATGCTGTTCCAGGAAATTTTTACAACTATCGTTCAAAAGACACTGATGATAGTGATGGGACAGTTGAGTCGACAGGCGAGGATACCCTTGTCTCTGATAACGCAGATGAAGATTATGACCCATCTACTACTGTTCCACAAGTTCCTGCGCTAGTTATCGGAGAACGAGTGCAACGTAATCGTCAGAGAAGACCTGCTACTAGATATTGTTGTCCCCCGACGATACCTCAGGAGAAGGATAAGGGCAAGGCTAAGGGTAAAGGCAAGAAAACTGCGAGGCATTGAAATTATTTTGTTTTCGACAATGTTTTATATTTCATCCATTTAATGCATTTCACATGACATTTAATTTAATTTAGTTGTCTACTTTTTCTGCTTAATCCAATCATTTTCAATTTGAATAACGTTAAACATTTTCAAAATAGAGAAGTACAAGTTATTTTGTAAAACCCTATATTTGGATAGAAGGGTCCCTATAGGATAATACCTACAAAACAAATAAGTACTAGTTTGTTTTACAGCTATTTTAATTGATTAAATTATTTAAACTAATTATCGTATATCAAATAATGCCACGCAAATAATTCTTCATTTCTACAAATATGTTATTAATCTTTTTATACGATTACATTTTATATGAAAATTTATATTATTATTCGTAATTCGTATTATAATTTTTCATTTTTTGACACAATTACGATTCCTTTAACATTCTGTGTGCATTATACATAATAAAGTTAAAATTAACAAATCATAATAATATTAAGCAATACTTTCATTCATTACGCAATCGGTTAAATTTAAATCATATTATTAAATTATTTTCCAAATTTAAACAAATCATAATAGTTATGCATGTTATATAACTTAAACTTATTAAAATGATAAACATTAATTCTTTAAGAAACTCCTAAATCCATTAACAAATGGGTCAATTTTTTAAAACCTAGTCTTCTTTAAAATGTTAAATTCTTGCGAGCCCAATGTTTGTTTTTAAAATTTTGTCAAACTGTATGCATTGTTTTTAAAAATTTTGATTTTAAATAATTTTTACAGAAATTTTTTGCCAAATTACCAATTGAATTGTACAAAGATTTCTAAATCGCCTGGTTGAAGCATTTTTTTTTAAAAAAACATTTCTGACCGTCGCGCCATATAGGAGCGACGGTCAGAAGATTTTAAAAAAAAAAAACATTTCTGACCGTCGCACCATATAGGAGCGACGGTCAGAAATTTTCTGACACCTCTGACCGTCGCTCCTACATGGCGCGACGGCCAGATGCACTTTTAAAAAAAAAAAATTTGCTGCCCGTCGCGCCATGTAGGAGCGACGGGCATACATTGATACTACAAAGCCCAGCAGCCACATTTGACGGAACATTTTGTCAAATGCCAATATTCTAATCAATTAGCCCAAATTTTCCCTCTTTCCTCCCCTGGTTACGTAAATTCATCCTTTTGGACTTCCCCTCCTAGGAAAAAAAAATCTATAAAAAGAGGCACATCCAATAGCCAAGTTCTCGATTACAAGAAAATCTTGGATAATACTAGTTTATTTAGTTCATTCTACTATAATTTGAAGGTTAAGAGTCTTATTGTTTTTTTAGCATTTACTCATTATTTTCTCTTACCAATTATTTTTCTAGAATGTATATAATACATGTGTAACTTCATAATTACATTTGCACATGATTTCTTGCAAAATTTTAACTCTTTCATCAAAATCAATTCATTTTAGCTCTTTTGAGTTTTTTCATACATAAATGAATCCGCTCTGAATTTCTTAAGATTATACTGACTTCCCCTTTTATTTAATCTTACTTTGCAAGCAGAGAGCAAAGGCCATTTTAATAATAAATCAAAAACAACTTTTCCAAGAATAAGACCATTATAAATTAAAAGAAGATGTCACCTACTAAAAGAGAATTAGAGAAATTCCTTGCAATGTATGTTGCAAATAAATTCATTCACAGGTACAAAGATGATTATTTGTTGGAAAATAATTTGTGTGGTGGGGCAAGGACATGATTTTCTCAGTGAAGAGAATTTGATTGTCAGATGAGTGGCTCAAAGGCTGACAAATTGAGGCTTGTTAGATAAGAAGCTAATGGACCTGTCAATTTAAACCATGCACAGGAAATGGCCTAGCGACTAGAAAACATTTTGCTCGGCTTCAATAATCCTACCTTAAAAGAGTACATCGATATTATCCGACCCTAAGAAACTTGAAAAGGTATGTACCGACTTTTTCCTTACCAAGAAAATGAAAGAAAACATAAAAGCTTCCACCCTTTCAAATTTCAAAGGATGTTTCCACTTTTCTCAGCTGCTGCTGGTATCCATTTCAATGTTGCTGCCAAGTGTGTGCGAGTTTGCGTATCCTTTTTGTGCACCTCTTCTCTCAGGACACCTTTACTCCACAAAGGCAAATAGAAAGAGACTTCACAGTTCACAGTTCACAGTTCTAGCTAATTAAATACATGAGTTTGTTTGAATTGTAAATTATTTAAAAAAGTGCCGTAGCACTTTTTCGATGTGATGTATGTGAGATAAAAAGATGATTGAAAAATGTATTGATGATACAAGCAAATCAGTGTATATAAAGAAGGTGTAAATAAATACAATCCAAATATGTTTTTTGTTCTAAGATTTTTTTAGTTTTAGTTTCATTCTATTTTATACAGGGCTTTTTCTTTGCTTTGTAGATTTGCTTTTGTTAGACCAAGGGTTTCTTTGATCGTTACGACTATTACGGTTGAATGTACCGAACACATGTAAAATATAAAATTTAAATTTAAATTAAATTTATGTTTCATATATTTAACAGTAAAAATATACAGAAAATTAATATTTAATTTTATTAGCAAACTAAACAAAGTTTGTAACAAGCCCATAATATACATCATCATCAAATACACTTTATTAAGAATCTACCAACCCACTTATATTTCTTCCACCACCGCCTAATATGATTTTACAACTAAAATGTGCATGAGATGTTCTATTGCTTCAATTGATTTTTTGTTCAAAAATGTTTTATTTATATCAACAATAAATGAATCTTTTCCCTTTTTCAAATGGCCGTGACTGGCAGAAATCATCACCGAGCCGCCACAATTTGTTGTCATCGATCGTGCCAGAAATTTGTTTGCTATATAAAAACATTTCCACAAAAATCAAATTTGTAATAATATATTCCCTATCCAATCATAAAATAGTACAAAAAGATGACCCTTTTGGGAAAATCTAATACTATAATATGCACCACCATTCTTTGCTCGCTCATTTCCTCACCCTTTTTCCTTTCCTTTCCTTTGCGCGCCTCAATTCGTGGCGTTCCACCCTCCTTCCCCTCCCCTCCCTCTTTCTCCTCTCCTGCTCTAACTCTACTTATACTCCTCCTTATTAACTCTCCATTCCCGCATTCCCAGGGCTTAAAAAACACACACTACACACACTTCTCTGCAAATCAATAACACGCACACACACACACAAGAGAACACAGCAAACCCAGAAAAAAAGAAAAGCGCAAATTTTTATTCAAAATACATAAAGATGGAAACAGCAAGCCTAGCTATGAGGGCATCCTGTTCAAGTTTTTTCTCAAAATCGCTCAGCCCTTTTAGTGCCAATCATAGAACTCTGCAGCCCTGTTTTTCTTATTACAAACCACCAATCAGATGCTTTGATATTTTAAATTCCGACCCCAATTCACAACCCTTTTCAAATCCACCTCAGAAGACCCTTCTGGAAAAATCCCTTCTTTTTCTTGCTCTGCTGTCACCTCTTTCACTTCTCATCAACCCAATATTTCGTCCAATACAAGGGAAAAACTGCAGCTCTTAGTTTCTGAGTTTCAGGCCCTTAAGGAGCCTGTTGATCGCGTTAAGCGTCTTTTGAACTATGCTTCTTGTTGTCCATCGATGGAAGCATCCCTGAAAATAGCCGCAAATAGGGTTCCAGGCTGCACAGCTCAGGTTTGGTTGTATGTGATGATGGATGATGATCAGAGAATGAGGTTTTTAGCTGATAGTGACTCGGAGATTACTAAAGGGTTCTGTTCTTGTTTGATTTCGGTTCTCGATGGGGCTACGGCTGAGGAGGTATTGGAGTTGAAAACTGAAGATTTGGGTGCTTTGAGTGTTGTGGGATTGAATGGAATAGGGGGTTTAAGTTCTACCGCTTCTAGAGTTAATACTTGGCACAATGTGTTGGTTAGTATGCAGAAAAGGACCAAGGCTTTGGTGGCTGAGCGCCAAGGTAGGCCGCGTGGCGACCCGTTCCCATCTCTTATTGTGAATGCTGACGGCATAGAAGCTAAAGGGAGCTATGCTCAAGCTCAGGTGAACTTATCTTTCCCTTTAAGTTTTTTATTGATGTCAAATATGATGATTCGCCGATTGGATAGATGTTCATTCTTTTCTTCTTTTCTGCAAGTTTAATTGTTACTGGATCTTTATCTTGCTATAAGGATTTATGCTAGGTTAAGTTCTACAAAGAATGTAACTTTATGGTTTGCTTAGACATACCATTGAGTGGCTGGCTAGAGCATTCAGGTTCCAACATTGTTTAGAACCAAAAAGGAGCTATAAGAGGAGTGATTTCCACAAATAGTTACAAGGTTATTGGTAATTTAGTGAAAAAGTGTGGATCTTTTGGACTGATGAGATTGCAAGTTTCTATATTCAGTTTCCTCACACCATGTGATGTATATTCAGTTCTTATGCAATTGGCTTTAGAAGAATTCTAATTGCTGTATCTGGCTTTGGAAACTGTTCAAATAGCATCCGCTTAGCAGTGGTTTTAGTTGGAGGAGAGTTGAATGTTTTTCTTGAAATCTGGCCTGGTTAAACTTTAACTTGAGAATTGTGAACTGGTTTCTTACAAGGTGAACTGGTGTCTGAACCTGAATATCTGAATTTTCTACATCAATCACATAAGTTGATATGAAAAGATTAGGGAGAGATAATGTACTCTTAGACAAAGATTGGGTGATTTGATTTCTTGACTCCATCGATTGTCAGAATAACCTTTGTTTAAAGAGTGAGTTTTTCTTATGCATGATTATCCTCTGCCCCTCCTTTGAGGAGTACCATGTTGTTTTGAAAGTATGAATCAGTTCACACACACACACGCTCTCACTCAACTGCCTCCCCATGGTTCGGAGGTGTAACAAGCATAAGGCTGGAATGGGCAAGCATTAGATAATTGAACCGTTTAAAATTTTTAAAGCTGGTGATATTCAGGAGTACCATTAGATAATATTATATATTTTATTATTGTTGATTACTTCTTTAAGTCGTCCTTAATAATGAATATGAAATTCTTGGACTGTTAAAAGCCTAAGTTTCATTGTAGTTCAAATGCAGGCTAGGTTTTTGTCTCCTGATCCATTAAAAGTTCAAGAACTTGCCAATTTGCTTAAGGAGAAGAATATTGGTGTTGTAGCACATTTTTACATGGACCCTGAGGTCCAAGGTGTTTTAACTGCTGCCCAGAAGCTGTGGCCTCACATCCATATATCTGATTCCTTGGTTATGGCAGATTCAGCTGTCAAGATGGCAAAAGCTGGATGCAAATTCATAACTGTTCTAGGTGTAGATTTTATGTCAGAGAATGTACGTGCAATCCTCGATCAGGCAGGATTTACAGAGGTACTTCCTCCTCCATTACATTCTCCCAACCTATTTTGATTTACATAATCTATGATGCAAGCTTTAGTTTTACATAGCTGTGGACGTGTGCCTATGGCACATGTACATTAGTTAATTTTGCTTGTGTGGACTGTAATTTCTTACTTTCCTCCCTGTATGCAGTCAGAAAGTGCTATCACCCTGAATTAGGTATCTATCAACAGTACCCCAAAAAGGGGGAAGAAGAAATTATGCATCTTCTGAGGGCAAAATTTGATTCATTTAAATGCACAATCATGACACAGTTAGGAGGAGATCTCAAATGGGAACAGGAACTATGAACTTTGTATTAGTATTCTTTAAATCTGTTCTAACTCCATTATGGCCTTTACATATTGTAAAATATCCTTGTGGTCAAAATCAAGAACCTATGATAGATCTGAAGACATATTGCTTATAACCTGGTATGTAGTTAGCGAATTACTCCTTGTTCTATCAAACCATGAGGTGGGAAACAATTTGGTAAATTTAACTTAGAGAAAGGTACTTAGTTGTTTTAAATAACTGGTTTGTTTTCTGTTTATGGAATAATTATCATGAGATAACATAGCTAAAGACAGAACCTTTGAAGTTCTGGATAAAGGAGTGAGTGATGAAGACTTTTTGGTAGAGATTTGAGAGAGAGAGAGATGGAGAGAGATAGATTGAGATGGAGAGAGATAGATTGGGATATCGATGAGGTTAATATTTAGCTTAACTGGATTATTTGTTTGTAACTTTTTTCTGATCATTCTGACCTTTGTTTCCATATATGTTTTTCTCATACGTAAGCTTCCAAACCATTTTGATTTCAGACGCATCAGATGCAATTGTAGGTTAAGTTTTCACCAATAAAATTGGAGTAGTTGACATTCTTCCCATGGATTCATTTCCTTTGTAACTTACTACATTATGACAGAATTAGTCATGTAGCAGAATAAAAATTTTGATGTGGCCTGTTATTACTGTCATTAGCTGGAGTGGTAGAGAGACATAGCATATATTAGGAATTTGCATTATGTTCTTGGTTAGGAATGTTATTTGATTTTCTACCTGCCATAAAGGGAAAAGGGCCCCCTCCCCACGCAGGGGGTGGGAGGGGGGGGGGATGACATGTTATAGATTCTTACGAGCATTTTACTAACTTTTTCAGTCGTTGCTGGTTAAGTTCATTATTTCCTATTAACACGTAGGACGCTGTAAGCTTTAATGAGACAGGAACAGCAGCAGCGGGAAGATATTGTAATTAATTGTACTTGTTCTACAAGGATCATTTCTTAACTATGATATTTGGGTGCCTAAAGATATAAGATTTAGTAGTTGAAGTTTTTTTTTTTTTTTTTTCCTGAAGTCAGCTAGTCAAGTAATGGATGGATTTACTAAGAATTAATTCTTATTATATTGAAACTTGCTTGATCACAATGACACTGAACAAAACATTGAGTTGCAAAAGTGAAGGACAGGTCGAGAATTGTGAAACTAATCGTCCATGCTGATCACAAACACGAAAGCCAAACACCATTGAGACTAAGAATATCCAATATATGACAGGGATCAAGTAAGTAACAAGAATTGCTCCTCATATCATTACGTGGTGAAAAGAAAGAATTTGAACCTTGTTATTTGGTTTTTTATTGCTTAACATCTACCGTTATAGATGGACCCTTGTTATATGGTTTTTTATTGATTAATATCTATCGTTGAATTTGAACCCTTGTTATTGGGTTTTATTGCTTAATATATACTGTTTGGTTAAGTAGCAGAGCCCTGGTTGATGATGCAGAGGTCTTTAAGATCAGTTTGTATGTATGTAGAACTGTCATTGACTTTATTGTAGGTTATGTGGATGAGTGTTGTACATGTTTCAAAATGTTGATGATCATCTACCATTTGCAGGTTGGAGTGTACAGGATGTCTAATGAACAGATTGGTTGTTCTTTGGCTGATGCTGCTGCCAGTCCGGCATATATGGATTATCTTTCTGGGGCTTCTGTTTCTTCTCCACCACTGCATGTAGTTTATATAAACACTTCTCTGGAGACAAAAGCATATTCTCATGAAATTGTGCCTACAATAACTTGCACTTCTTCAAACGTTGTACAAACAATTTTACAGGTCTGATACATTATGGAAATATTAGTATATTTTCTTTACTTTGCTTTTCTATTCAATTTTATGTACTCTGTTAAACCCTGCTGCCATTATATGTATATGCAGGCATTTGCTGAAGTGCCTAACTTGAGTGTATGGTATGGGCCTGATACCTACATGGGTGCAAACATCGCAGAACTGTTCCGCCAAATGGCTGTGATGACTGATGAAGAAATTGCTGAGATACATTCAAAACATAGTAGAAGCTCAGTCAAGTCTTTGCTGCCTCGCCTGCACTATTTTCAGGTGTTCTGAGTTTGGTGCTCGGTTATACTGTTGGAACAGATGATTCTATTGTAGTCATTTTAAGTAGAGTTCAAGTATTGATTCTGAATCAGTGACAAGTACATCCGTCTTAATGTCAGCGCCTGCATGCATAAGAAAGGAATTAAATAGAATGGCTCAAGAATGATATAATAAATTAGAGGGAAAATTTTGATAATTCACACCAAAAGTCGGATTAGTTGGCACTCTGATTAGATATGCAAGTATTAATTTCTTGACTATCTGTTTTTTCTGATATAGGATGGAACGTGCATCGTTCATCACCTTTTTGGTCATGAAGTTGTTGAGAAGATAAATGAAATGTATTGTGATGCATTTTTAACTGCCCACCTTGAAGTTCCTGGTGAAATGTTTTCTTTGGCGATGGAAGCAAAGAGACGGGGAATGGGAGTAGTTGGTTCTACCAAAAACATACTAGATTTTATCAAACAGAAACTGCAAGAGGCTTTGAACAGAAATGTTGATGACCATCTTCAATTTGTATTGGGGACTGAATCTGGTATGGTGACTTCAATTGTGGCAGCAGTGCGCCAATTATTAGGTTCTGCCAACTCATCTTCTGACAGAGGAAAAGTTAGTGTTGAGATTGTCTTTCCTGTCTCATCAGAGTCGGTGACAAGAACAGCTCCAAGTTCATCTGTGGGTCTAAATTTGGGTGATTCAAGGGAATTAATGGGAGTTTCAGTTATACCCGGTGTTGCAAGTGGAGAGGGATGCTCCCTCCATGGTGGCTGTGCCTCCTGTCCATATATGAAGGTTGGCATACTCCTCATTTTTCTCTTATATCAATTGCTTTTGTCATAGTCTGTTGATTAAATGCTTGTATCGTTAGACACACTGTGTGTTTAGGTTGCAACATTGGGCTTACCCTTTTACCTGTGCCTCCACACATTTCACGCCCATTATTCAGCAGTCTTAAGAGCTTTATAGTTGGAATTTAATTGACATGAGGTGGCTGTGGTGACCACCACAACTGGCTTCTGCCTTCTTAATTTTTGGCTATTAGCTATTGTCACCATTTTATGTGCATAGCGCTAGTGAGTATTCAGCCAAAATACGCACAAGATAGATGCAATTGATATTTTTGCATCGACTTTTGGGATGTTAAAATCTTTATTGGATTGATGCACCCTATGAGAATGGATAGTATACTCTTCATTTCTTGAGATAATGTTGAGGCAACCAAGAGGTAGCTATTGGTTGGGTATACTATTTTCCGTTGCATTTTTCCCCGTGGAACTGGCTTTAAAGCATCCTACCGCCAGGTGTGGGGTTCTATGAGAAGCTTTGAATATTCATTAAGATCTGATTTCTGCTACCCCTTTTTTGGTTCCAAAGGCTGGCTATTCTGGACCTGCCCAAATTTTGTTATGTTGTTAATTGCTGCGGCTAAGGTTTTCTGTTTTGGTCTACATATGAGCAAAATGGAGGCACAGTTCTAGATGTCAATGTGTCTGATCATCAATTTAATACATCCTTCGCAGTTCGTTTATTATAAAATTTGGGTTTCTTACCTGTTATTATTCGTTGATCTGATAGATGAATTCGCTTGACTCGCTGCTAAAAGTTTGCCAGAATGTGCCCAACAATAAAAGTAAACTGTCAGCCTATGAGGCAGGTAGATTCAGTGTGAAAACTCCTAATGGAAAACTGATCGCAGATGTTGGTTGTGAACCAATTCTCCACATGAGACACTTCCAGGTATATTTCCTTAACAGTTCTTACAGAGCTATTTATGTTGTCTGTTATTAACTGGCTCTGGTTGACTGCTACATGCAGGCAACAAAAAGACTTCCAGAGAAACTAATTCATCAAATCCTTCATCACTCTGACAAAAGTACGAGTTACTGAAAGCACGGGTGATTGTAAAGCAACCAATGGCTATCCTGTATTGAATGCGAATTTCAGACTGTTCTTTCTTGGGATGTGAAGGCCTTCAACGCAAGCTATCCTCCAAAGAATTTTTGCCGTAGAGAATGTCTCATAGAGACTGGTTGTGTTGTATACAAATGCTTCTTTTTCTTTTAATTTATTTCTCTTTTTAGTTTTGATTTTCAACTAATTAGTTTTGACTGAAGTTAGATCTCTAGCATATAGATCAGGCCAGGTATATTTGTTTGCTTACATTTCCTTGTTTCCTTCAGAACTAACTCTGTGATAATGATAAGAGTAGCTTTTTGACAAAGCTGTCAAAGATGGCTTATTTGGAACTCAAAACAGGTTTGAAAGAAAAAAAACAGATTCATTAGCAAAAAGAACAGATTCATGATTGAGATTAGCAAAAAGAACAGAAGTTTGAAAGAAAGGATCAGGCAGCTATTATCTTGTTTTTGTGAAATCAGCAATCATAATTTGGTTTTGCTTTTTCTACTTGTGTGAAGTTAAGTTCAGGGAGTAAAAGACCAGTAAGGAAAAAAGCGACAAAACTCCTATCTTCAACTCAGGAGATATGCATGAATCGGAAGCAGAAATGACCATTCTTGAGCAGTTAACACCAAGATTGACCAAAAAGAAAACGGAAGACTTAGGTCAGTGCATGTATATCATTTTCAACGTCATACATGGGATTCATAAAAATTTGTTTTATAATAACTTTTTGTTAAAAACGATTTATATCTTGTGGAATTGAACAAAATCGGAACAACAAAAGATTGATCTGACTACTGTTTGTATCCCAAATTCACATGAATCATATGGTTATCCAAAAAAAAATAATAATCTTCAGTGTTGATTCTCAATGTTTTGCACATGTGCAATTTTAATTCATAAATATTCAACAGAAACAAATTAGGTCATTAATATTTGGCATTCAAAAACAAAAATTAGTCGCTAAAGTTTTAACAAAAACAAATCAAGTTCCGGATTTTCCACTTTAAAGCAAATTTAAGATTGTCGAGGATTTTTTTTAATTATTGAAACAATTAGTCACGTGTTTATTAAATTGAATTTTTTAAAGAAGAAACAAAATAGATGCTAACGTTGAATAATAAAAATAATTTGCATGACGGTACAAAAATTAGTGTTACAAATTTTTTACTTGGTGCGGTGGAGATAGGGTGGGTGCTCCAACCTGTTAATTAAAGGTAGACTTTATCGGCCTAGCATTATGTGGGGACTTCCACAACACACGGAACTTGTGCAATAGACAATGGCATCTAACCAACAGTTGGCCACTAGAAGTCCCTTCTTGGGCCTAGGTATACATTTTCGTTCAGAATTTTTTGAAACATTTCCGGAGGTAACTTAGTTCCATTAGAATTCTCAATAACTTAATGGAATCCATCTCCATCTCTTTTCTCCCTCCCCTGATATAGGACCAGTTGAGGTAACTTAGTTCCTTTAGAGTTCTCAATAACCTAGGTGAATCCATTCCATCCCGTTCCTCCCTCCCCCAATATAGGACCAGTTGTAAAAATGTTGCACTGAAAAAAACAAAAAAGGACAATAGTATCTGTAAACTAAGACGAGGCAATTAGGAAACATTGGAATTTGGAAAGTACTAGTAATTATTTTAGTACTCTAGTGGCTTTTGTAAGTCAGTGAGAATTATTACTATCTCTCGCTTATGATTTAGAGAACTGTATATAAACATTAGTATAAAATTGGGAGTGGATATGACAAAGTTCATGTTTGATAACTCAGTTCAGTATTTAAATCTAATGGATTTAGATCTTAACGGGTTTAAATATGTTTGATAACAAAAAATTGAACATCTTAATAAATTAAGTGGGCCTAAATTGTTAGACAAAACTTATTCCAACAAATAAGTAATAAGAGTTCATTTTTCACTTAATGTAAAATACGTTCAAATGATAAGATTTCAGTACTTAACAATTCAACAACTTAATATCTGCAAATTTCAGATTTCAGATTTTAGACTTCATTTTTGTTAAATACACTGATTTAAGAATAATGAAAGATAATGGGTAGATGATTTAATCACATCCCAATATAATTAGTTGTTGAAAATTGTCCAAAAATTTTCAAAATATTTTGTGATTTTCATTATAGGTACTAGTGGGTTAAAAGTACAATTCACACCCAATGGTCTTCATTATATACCTGTAGCCCTTACCGGACTATATATACCTGTAGCCCAAAATATAGTTTGAGTTTTTTTTTCAAAAATGCTGATTGAACCGAAAAATCCAGTTTTTTTTTTCGGTCAAACTCGGTTCTTGACCGAATTTGACCGGGTTTTTACTTACCCGATTTTTTTAGTATAACTCGAATCGAATACTTGACCGGTTTTTTATTCGACAGGTTGACCCGGCCGGTCCGGTCCGAGTTTTAAAACACAGACCGGCTGCCCAAAGACCGAATATGTCATGGAATCAAAATCCTGTCTCAAAAAGTCAGGCAAGAGCCACGTGGCCAGTTTTTGTTGGGCAGTCAGAAAAGCAAAGAATCCCAAACCCGCAATCAACTGCCACTCCCTACACGTGGAAAGTTCCAGAATTAAAAAGAACTAAAAAAAACCACCAACAAACAACTCCTTCCTCAAAAAGGAACCAGAAGTCATTACTACGTCGTCGTTTTATCGCCCTCCTTCGCTCCCTCTTATATTTGTAGTACAATCCTTCATAACAATAGAACCAGACCTCCCAACCATCATCAGAAAAGAAAACACACACCAAAGCCTTCATCAGATTCGCTAAAAGCGGTACGTATATGAATTGCATATTTCTTATTTAATCTCTCTCTCTCTAGAAAAGGATTTTAATTAGGCTTTTTTTTGGGTACTGATTGTTGTGTGTATTAATCTATGATCATGTATCTTTTTTCATGAGATTTATGATTCACATTAGTCTGGTAATTCCTTAACCCACTGCAGAATGTTTGTTTTTAAATTTATTCAAGAGCCCACATGTGAAAACAAACCAAAGAGGGAATTTTTTGCTCAATTTTAAATGTATTGTTCTGAAGAGAGAATGCAGTTGAATAATGTGTGTTCTATCAACGTTTTGTTGCGTAATTTCTGGCTAATTCTCTGTTTGAGGTATCTTTGGTTATTATTTCTTTATTTTTCTTTTTTGTTTCTGGGAAGTTCTTTTATCCCTTTCCTTTTTGATCAATTTTATCAACTAATATATGGGAAGTTGGAAAAAAAAATTCGAAACTTTTAGCAGAATTTTAGACTTGACTTGTTTATCAATTTCAGATAAGCTGCCTACAGGTTGTTTTAAGCTATTGATAAGAAGCCCTTTTACGAATTGAATCACAGTGTGAGTTGCTTTAGTACTTAGACACTGGCCCCTTATTTTCTCAAGAACACTAGGTGGAGGCAGGTGTACATCTGAGAAGAGATGAGGTAGTGAGGAGCTTTGATGGAGGATGGTATTGTAACCTCAACTGGAGTTTGATCCTTCCTAATTCCTATTGGACCTATTGGGGCCTACTTGCAATGTGTAAAAAAGTCTCTTGTTACTTTAATTTCGTTGTGGAACAGACATTAACTGTTTTTTTTTGGTCTACATGTTACTTCTTAGTTTTACAGAATTTTCCCTGAATAACTTCCTAGTTTTATTTTATATCTTTTTTTTCTGTTGGGTAGACTGGACAAATTCCTAGTGATGTAGGAGATGTAAAATGAAATTTGTGACATAGAAAAAACTATTTTGAAACTTTTTTTAAGCCATTTGGTGGAACCTTTACTGGAGGCGGAGAGAGAGAGAGAGAGAGAGAGAGAGAGATTAGTTGATTTCCAATTGGAAAGCACTTTTCAGGATCGAGATGTAAAATTGAGAGTGATGTAGGAAATGTGGAATGAATTTTCCTAGTTGGGAGTAAACTATTTTAAACTTGTTAAATTGCATGATAAAGCCATTTTGTGAATCTTAGTTGAAACGAGAGAGAGAGAGAGAGAGAGAGTTATTTGATTTCCAATTGGAAAGCACACTTCAGGAACTTTATCAAGATGTTATATTGTAAAAATGATTTTTTACCCAGAGTCCTTTGTGTTTTCGCATGCTCATGACATTTTCGTATTTTACCTTAGTTGCAGATAGTTCCACATCATTTCAGAGACTCATAGCTGTTTTAACACAATTTTTAGCTCTTGTGATTTAGTTTGCTGACTTGAAGTCCCAATTCAAGCTTCTAGCCATCCTACCTACCGTCCACTCTCACACACTCTGCATATGCTAATAGAAGTTATGGGAGATTTTGTAGTTTATTCCCCTGAAGTTTGAGGGCATTAATGCAAGTCAAATTTGCTGTCCAAATTGTCATCCTGCCTCTTCCCCTGCATACTACTAGTTTAAGTTATATGTAGGCCAAACATGACTGGATAAGTACGGCTTTGTGCTTTTAGATGTAGCTTGCTTCCTTGGTTATTCTCCATGAACTCATTTATTTCTTAAATTTTTATGGAAGTACATTTAGCACATGTAAATATGTATTGAAAGTGGTTAATCATCTCTTGAGATTAGCTAATTGATTGCCTGATAGTGTTATATTTTCCTTGAGCATGAATTGGCACATAGTGTGTGGCTATATCTTTTATCTACTTGAGATCCCTGCTGACTTCTGGTGGAACAAGAATTCTGTTTGAGTTTCTGATTTTGTGTGAAGTACTCAATTGTGATGATACAAATATCTTAGTGCTTTTGGAAGATTCAGGCTACAGAATGCATGTGCTATTATTTCTCTGTTGCATGGTAGCTTATTGCCACACTTAGACATTGTTGCTGTTTGTTGAAGAATTTCCTGAAGTCTCTGTCATGCAATGCAAAGATCTATAACCAATGATTTACAACTTATTGTCTTATAATGCCAGAGATGGAGAAAAGAACAGCAAAAGCGGAAGATTTATGCATGATTATGTTTGTAACCTTGTCTTGGTATTTAATATGCTGGTTTGTTTTACCTCAGGTTGAAGGAATATGATTTTCCTTATTTTATGGTTTTCCTGTAATTCTGATTGGAAGCGGTGTATGTGATAGTGATCCTAAGTTTCTTTACTGGAATATTATGTGGCTTCTTGTTGCTTCAATTTTCCTGTTATCTTTTTTATGGAGCACCTTTTCATTTTTTGTTACCTGCATCTTTCCTTTTGCAATTATGAAATGCTTCTTACATCTTGTTACTGCACATTCTCAGGATTGGGGCTATGGGTTCTGCAAATGGCCTCGTGAATGTCCAAAGTAATCAACCTCTTTTTTCATTTGGGGTCATAACAGATGTCCAGTATGCTGACATTCCCGATGGGCGTTCATTCCTTGGGGTTCCACGCTATTACCGACACAGCCTTCTTGTATTGCAAAGGGCTGTAAAGAAATGGAACCACCAAAGGCCTAACTTCATAATGAATTTTGGGGACATTATTGATGGATTTTGTCCCAAAGAGCAATCTCTTGATGCTGTGAAGAAACCGGTAGTGGAATTTGATAATTTCAATGGTCCCGTTTATCACATGATTGGTAATCACTGCCTCTACAATCTCCCTCGAGAGAAATTGCTTCCCCTTTTGAGAATCCATAGCCACAATGATCATGCCTACTATGATTTTTCTCCAATTCCTGAATATAGATTTGTAATCCTTGATGGCTATGATATCAGTGCCATTGGCTGGCCAAGGATCATCCTAAAACTTTGAAAGCCTTAAAATTTCTAAATGAGAAGAATCCCAATTCAGACAAGAACAGTCCAAATGGGCTGGTTGATCTGGAGAGAAGGTTCCTTATGTTCAATGGAGCTGTCGGGAAAGAACAGTTAGAATGGTTGGAAAATGTGCTATCAGATGCAACAAGGCTGAATCAGAAAGTAGTGGTGTGCTGCCATCTGCCTCTGGATCCTAATGCATCGTCTCGTGAAGCTCTATTATGGAATTATGATGAAGTGATGGAAGTACTACACCGGTACAGTTGTGTCAAGGTCTGTCTAGCAGGACATGATCACAAAGGTGGACATTCAGTTGACTCTCATGGTATTCATCATCGGGTTTTTGAAGCGGCATTGGAGTGCCCTCCAGGTACAGATGCTTTCGGGTGTGTAGATGTTTTTGATGATAGGTTATCACTTTCTGGCACTGACAGAATGAAGAGTACAGAAATGATTTTCTGTCGTTGATTTTGAAAGAACGGCAGGTTATAGAAGTTATGACCAATTCTGAGTTGAAGTTTACTGATACAGAATGTAGTTAGTATTCACGGAAAAACCGTTATTATCTCAGGAAAGTGCAAGATTTTTACGCTGATCTATATTAATCTGGATTTCCTTCCAAGAAGTCCACCATTGATACTATGATGATCCTTTTTCTTGTTCGTGGAGCCTTTGATTGAACCAAAAATCAATAAATCTCAAACATTGTTGTTAGTTCAATTCAATTGTTCATCAACCCATGATGTAAGAAGAATAAAGGATCAATAAATCTCTTTGGTTTATTTGCAACAGATATATCTTGGTACATTCATGAATTAGCTTAAGGCCTACAACATAAACTACTTGCTGCTTTTCATCAATTATATATTATAGCTAGTTTGGGAGTTGAGGATAGAAAAGAAAAGAAAGGATAAAGATAAACAGAGGAGATTTTAATGTTGATTGAGAGTTTATGAAAGAAGGAAAATGATTTTGAACATCTAGGTCAATAAAATTTCATTCAATAGCTTTTCAAAAATAAAATGAACAGTTTAAAAATTTTTTGTAGGCATTCTACAACTTTCATTCGTATTCTGCCCGATTTTGGACGGAAAATTTTTTAACTGTAGCTGGCCTCTGCTTCCCCCCAAATCAGTCAGTTTCTTTTCTTTTTTATTTCACTAAAATTTCTAAACATTGAAAACACCTAACTTTCTCTTCTCTTCTTTTCTTTTCTACTCGAATCTCACCTCCCAAACTAGATAGAGTCTATTTGCATCTTTCATAGTTTTTGTCTATTCGCAACAATCATACATTGGGATATTCACGAATTAGCTTAAGCTCTGTCGGTCTGCTTAGAATAGTTATGAGTACAGTTGCTTACTGTAGCTTACCGCCCGATACACCAATGTGCCATGCGGTTAGGAGTGGGCAAAAATATTCGTGGACTCAAAAAATCCACAATATCTGATCCAATTTGTTTTGAAGAATAGGGTATTCGATTCAAATTGTTTAACTAGGTCAAAAGAGAATCGGATACCCACTTATATGCGAGGCGGATGAGGGTTACAGGATTAAAAATTCGTGAATACCCGACCTACCCTACATATATATTTTTTATTTTTATACACATATTATAAAATAATATTTTTTGAATTAACTAAATAATTTATCAAACAAATTGCACTACAAATATATGAAACTATAGTTTGCATTGCACTACAAATATAAGAAACTATAGTTTGTTTATAAGATTTATTTATAGATGTCATGATCTTATGTTTTTAAGAAAAGAGTTTAATTGATGTAGAATATATATTAAAAAAAGGGAACTACTTATTTTAAATTTTCATTGATTTTGAATTATTTAAAATTTTTCCTTTTTAGTGTATTCTCTTTGTATATTTGTTTCTTAGCAAGAAACTTTTTTTCTAGAAAAAAAAAATCTATATTGGGTTTTAGATGAATATGTAAAATATAAAATTAAATTAATATCAATCATTTAAAAATTAAATAATGAGTGGGGTAGGACGGGTACTCATTGATGTAATCTCTTTTTAGCAGGTATCTGATAACTAAGTAACCACTCATATGCAAGACGAATAAGGACCAAAAAATAATTTGTTGGTCTGAGTCAATTAAACGGTGCACAAGGCGGATATCGGACCGCGCTAAACCCTACCAACATGTGGTGGCTAGGGGATTTGCTGTCGCCTGACCTCTATACGTCTTCCAGTTGACTTATCTCTTCCCATTTCGTTGGAGACAAGTTAGAGTTGTCATGCAGAAAAAAAATAAGGTAACTGTAGGATGATGAGATATGCTGGTCGGCAAAGTTGTTTTACTTGTATAATTTTGGAGCACTGGCACCATGAAGATGGATAAGCACTTTGGAAGGTTGATATTTTGTGATCAGGATATTCATCCACTTCTGTCCTGTCAGAGGATTGTGACTAGATACTCTGCTTCCTTTGGATTAAGGGATTGGACGATGGAATTGAAATCCATTGCTCTAATTGTATGGATTGTTTAAGAGGAGTTTAAATTGATAATTCATCAATTATTAAAATACATTTGAAACACTATAATAGTTGGTGATTTACAAATTCAAATGTCTTCTAAATAATTGTAACAATTAGAGATATTTGACAGAATTTCAAAATTTTTCATCAAATTTTTTTTCATCAAAATTTCTCGGCCCAAATGTAACCTATAATTGTTCAACAATAATGAATAGCTTTAAGCAAATAACCATAAGTCCTGATGGCTGTATCTTCATTTTCATTTGAGTTAGATGGCTACTCCAGGATTTTGGATACTGCTGCCTCCTTCCAATAGATTTCCTCATCCAACCCAACCCAGTAAAGCCCTCTACCCCTCGCCTGTGGCTTCCAATATTAAACATTTTTCTTTCACATTTCACTTTCTTCTGAAAATAAATTTCTTCTATATTCCCTTTCCAATGGGACTGCAGCTCTTTCCTTTTCTTGTTTTCTTCCTCCTATTCCTTAGTGGTGGTTTGGTAATGACGGAGGTTCTTAGTTGACTTTTAATGTCCACGTGCATAAAAGAACATTGCATTCGTTGTGGAAAATACAGATGCAATCTAGCCGTCTGTTTCAAGTCATTAGCCTCAAATTTGTCACGTTAGGCCGGCCGACTATCTTCTTTCAATAAATTCATACAGAAATTATTGCAGAGGAGTTTATTTGAAATAGTTATTGTAATACTTTTTGTGATGTGATGTATGTGAGATAAAAAGATGATTGAAAAAATAAAAAATTATATTGAAATTTATGTTACAAATTATTTTTTCTCAAAGCATTACAATCCAAACACATTGTCTTATTCTCTTTTTCTTTACTTTTACATAGTCCCTCTCATTTTTTGAATTGAATCAGAAGGACATTATGGCTGCAGTGGGTGAGAGGGGAAGATTATTGAGGCTTTCAAGGGGATGGGGTTCGCGCTTCAAATGCTCTGTTCTGAAATTACCTTTTGTTCTGTTTGTCCCGTGTTTATATAGTTGTTATGTATATTAATGCATTGATAACTCAAGCATAACTCAAATCCTCTCTCGATCGCCGGTAGAACTAGTGTTCAAGTTAAACACATAGACCTGGTTCCTTCTTGAAACGCAGGCAAATTTATGCATCAAATGGTCAACATAGAGGCGGACACAAGGGAAAAGGGCGGGGGTAGTTGCCCAGCAACCAAAATTTGAGAAATTTTAAAATCCTTCTTATAATTTTAGTTGTCAATTAAAGTTGTAGTACTTTGGCCTCCACCTATATATAATTATCAATAGTTTTTTTTTGTTATTTTGTTTAATTTCTTTTGATGAAATGTCCTTTACCAAACTAACAATTAGTTTTCTTATAAAAGTATACCATTAGTATCTACATTACCATACTATTAATACTATTTTTGAATAACAATTATAAAAATATTAAGTTTTCTTTTAACCAAATTTTATACGAACCAACGTTTAATTTATTTGATTACTATAACTTCAAAATAGCAAGTAAGGTAACACTGTACATGTTACATATGAAATCAAAGATAAAGAAAAGAAAAAAATTATGTTCTAGCTATCATACAAATTGAAAAAGTTTCAACCACAATTTTAAACGCATCACATTGATTGTAAATAAAATGGTATAAAGTCTAATTTTTACTTTTTTTTTATACTTTGCATTTATTTTTTAAAATGTTCTTATTTCTAATTATAGGCTAGTGAACTTTCATTTTACATTTAGTATACTTTTTTTGCTATAAAATTCTTTTGCTTTTATATCATTGATGATTCGCCCCCTCCCTCTCCCCCACCCACAAGACCAAAATCCTGGGTCCATCACATTGCAGAGAGAAATTCTGCGCATCTGGAGAGAAGAAGGGGGAGATAGCATGTATGGCATGATAAAAGGGTGTAAAACAAGAGAACCAAATAAAACACCAAAATTATTCACCAAATCTTCCCCATTAGCCAAATCTTGACTGTTTCAATACATGACGAACTTCGTTGATCCCCAAATAGCAATTATACTGTATTGACACATATGACATATGCCTGTCAAGCATTTCCTTTCGCCGATCCTAGTCCCACTCACTTTGAAGATTGATGTTCCCCACTCACCCAAGATCCTTAACTATTGCATAGGCATCATGCAGTTAAAAAAGTAGTTAATTCTGCTAGACAACAAATGTTCCAAAACATGAACATCAAACTACAATAATTAGCCCATGATCTGAAAACCACAAAAGTTTTTTAACTCACTTTTGTCGGGATGCTTTGCCTTTTCTCTTCTCAATGAAAAAGAATCCAAAGAGGGACAAGATAGAGAAAGAAGAGAAACAGATGGCAGCAATATCTAACGACGCATGGCGCCCGGAAATTGCCTCAACCTGAAACAAGTTTGTAGTCTTGTGTGCATCTGTGGTTTGGCCAAAAGCGACCTCTTCCTCTGCAGAGTTGAATGCGTAGGCCCTGACGAAATATGTAGCGGTGGGTATATCCCTCTCTATTGTCCAAGTGAAGGTGCGGTTAGAGGCACTGTACGGCTTAGCAACAATCTTGAATTGGCAAGTCTTGTCCTTAGCCAAATTATCCACAGTTTTCCTCCATGCACGATCTACCTGGCTGATTGGTGCATAGCACAGCTTTAACCTTAATAGTCTTGTAAGTTGAGTCTGTCCCAGGTGCAAAGGTGTTGTTGTATGACCAAGTCACCGTGATTTTGTCTTCCCCAGCTTTTAGAACTGCCAATATTTTAACAAACAATCAACAATCTTCAGCCTTCACCGAAAAGGGAGGAAAAAAAATGGATCTTGAAGCGAAAGAATGAAACTCAGGAAAAGAAAGGAAGCCATATTGCTCTTTACCTTGACCTTGTGTAGGAGAAGCTCTGACAATAAGAGTTCTCTGAAGGGAAGAGAAGGTGACACCATTGGAAGAGGCTGCCAAGCAAGAAAGCACAAGCAAAGCAAGCAGGAAACCACCAGCTGCCATTTAGCCTTTAGAGTTGGCTCTTTTGAAGTTCCAAAAGTTAGGGATTGAACAATATATGGTGAATGGTGGTGATAAGATTTGATGGCAGGCTACCACTAATTGTGATGCAGAAATAGATGTAAAGATGGACCAAAACTAAAGACTTTGCTTGTCGGTTGGTTTTTATGGAAGGGGAGAAGTCACGAGTGGGGTACCAAGACACTTTCACATAGACAGCTAGACAAGCGGTGTAACTGGTTTTTCTACTCTTTTTCGGCCCTAAACAAAGGAGAGTCAACGCCCACCGGTGGCTGCTGCTTGTGAAGATTTACTAGGGACTGGCGATGTTGTCATTCACTAGATATTTAGATTCTTGGAATTTTGGATTTTTTTTTAACATATGAAAGTATACAAGCCATATATGATATACAACATGGTACCAGAATTAATTGCAAAAATCTACGTGAAAATGTTCTTCTGCTAAAATGGTTTTATAGCCTTGCAACGTATTGTACTCTCTCAAAAGTTGCTTTCCATCAAGACAAGACGAATAGATATCTAATTTAAATTTAGTAAGAAAAAGGTGGGATATATGATTTGCATATTTAAGTAGTATGATGGTAAACTACTATACGATTCTGGTAGCATCACAGATTGAAAATTTATAAGCATGCAAAAATTCTCTCAATACTTAATTTATGGACATGGAAAAACTAATGATTAAAAGTTATCTTTAACTTTCAAAGTTATGATAGGTATAATATTCCTATTTTTCAAGGCTATATTCTTTTACCGTTATATTCAAATGAAACCATGTTTTCATGTGTAGTTTAGTAACAATTTTTTGTAGATGTATATAAGAGGTATGATAAACTCCTTTTCATCAGAAATTGCATCTAAGAAACTTGTATCATTTATATGGTTTTGCAATCAAAGCATAGTCTTTAAAATCAGGAAGTATCTCAAAGCATATGCAAATGGTGATAGAGAATTTTATTAGTTGACCCTATGAATAAAATATAGCTCAATTAATGTTTATTGAAATTTATTATGAACAAAAGATACGTGTAGATTAAAGTATACTGCAATTTCATGCATTCCGAGAGATAGATTCAATTGAAGGTACCTTGAAGTTTGATATCAAGTTGTTTCTTTATGGGTTGGTCAGTCAATGCTGCCTCCTAATGGACTAGAAAAAACAAAGATGAGCAAAAGCCATATGAGAAAAAGCTGTCCGAACGGCCCTTGAATTATATGAAGCTACAGGGACAAGACGGGTTGACCAGCCTCACTGGTTATTGATTACCATCCACAAATTTTGGTTCCTTCATTGGAATATCAGCAGTACGAAGAAACTATAGAGTGAAATTGTAGCGTTGGAAAAAGATAATCTGTGCATCAATAAATATCATTCTAGATGTTTTAGATGTATAAGCATTGGAATAATAAATTAACCTTTAGTGATGATATTTGGCTGCTGTACGCTACCCACCTAAACATTTACCACTCCCAAGCATAATAAATAAATGAAGGGAGTATCGAACCCTTTGACTTAGATAGTTTTTACCATGTGGCAATGTACAATCTGTACAAGTAACTTGGCAGATTTTGCAATTTCATTTTCCTTTCTTCCCTGACGCTTTTGTTGGTGAATGGCCAAGGGTTTGGTTTCTTGGCTCCTGTAACTGCAATATGATTCTTTTTACTTAGACATCATCACTATGCATCTGTTTGATCCGATAATGAGTTAGTCCTTTTTAATTTCTTGAAGGTTCAAATCCAATTATACTCGTTATCTACCCCGTAAGTTAGTAACAGTTGTAAATAAGTGACGATTGAAAAAGAAAAAAAAATCTTCCTTCTCAGGGCTCTTGGATCTAGAATATAGTGATCTTCCTCATCATATTAATTATAGATGGATTAATGACCCTTCTCATCATACTAATTTAGTTGTAAAGGGTTTTAAGTTCTTTCTAAAAAATAGTGTAATAGTATTTTCATTTGAAGAATAGAAATCTTTGAATCATATATTTAGCTATTATCTCTGACTTATGGGACTTAAAGGTATATTAAAAAAAATTAGTATCAGCATTGGAAGGAAATAATTGATTTTATTGATTTTGACTACTTAATGACCAATGGGAAAGTCATATTGTCTGCGTTTGACAATATTTAAACATAAAGAAAAGGTTTTTTGAGATGGTCCCTTTGTTGATACGAGACAACATTCAGAATCTGGGATAATACGTACTTTGATTCCAACTTCAAAATAAAAAAGAGCTTCTTCAGCTACTATATAAATTTTTTTTTGGGCTTGAGTTCAATTAATTAAACTAGAATATCTCTCTCATGAAAAAAAATAAAAAAACAATTTAATATCTTTTTTTTTCTTTTTGATCTAAGAGGAGACTCTAAATCTTACAAAGGAGAAGAGGGGGATTGAGTGTTGAATCGGAATGCTTGGATTACCTAATTATTATCTCTACCAGCTAAACTGATTCTTGAGAGAGAGAATAAATAAATAAATAAATAAATAAATAAATAAATAAATAAATATATATATATATATAGCCGCCTCATATTCTTATTTATTTACTTGCTTTGCTTATTCTGTATTTATTTATAGATTATATATATAAGACAGGCCCAATTATATCTGTCGAATTAGGTCGATGATGGGCCGGGGATGGGAATTGCGGTTGGATAAAGTACTGGGGGGACTCTGTCCTCAGAGCGAAGCTTTTAATGACTGTACCATATTTATCAATATTTGTACCCTGTAAAAGCTGTTTTAAATTAGCCTCTTCTATAATTGCAAAGATTTTTGTACAAAAAAAAGAATAAAAGAAAAAGAATGAAACTGCAAAGATTTTGAGAGTGCCAGCCTTTGGAGTTTGAGATAGAAATTGCATGCCAATGAGGAGATGATGATATGAAATTTGCAAAGAAAAGATAGCCAATAAATGAAACAAAATAGTTAGACTTTTGAGATGATATAGCAAGGAAAAAAAAAGCCCAATTCCAAAGTCTTAAATTTTTTTACATTTTGGCATCCCTAACATTCATTACGTGAGTGGCTTATATGATCCAATCCAAAACAAATACTTAAAATCTGTAAAGAAATTTTACTAACAATTTCCTTGATTGCCAATTTAATTCGGGGGCTGATAGTGTAATATTTTGGCCAATTGCAGTATGGAACAAAGAATACATTTCACTAAAACATAGTGAGTTGTGTAGTTAGAACGCTCAACATTGTCAGTCAATCAGTCACAAGATAAACATCTTTGAGGCAGAATATGATGAATTAATGTTCATTCTAACATCAATATTAAAGACGTAGTATATATCTATATTTCACTAGATATAAGAGTTTGAAGGTGTAAATTGTAGTATGCAACACTTTTTTGGGCAACAACAGGAAACTTGCATAATACTTTAAAGATAACATCAGGCACTTCTTATCTCGATAGGACCTATGCATACTACTATTTAAAGATACAACTAGTGAGATTAATTCAAAGTTTAAACCTTCCTTGATAGAACTGGGATTGATCCAATCATATTATGGCCATTGAAGTTAAAGAATGGTCCCTTGATGCATACAAAAGTTGCAAAACTTGGGAACTTGGAAAGAACCATTTTCTGATCATTTCTGCTCGGAAGCTCTGGCCTTTCTTTTCTCGATGAAGAAGAATCCAAACAAGGACACTACAGAGAACGCAGAGAAGCAGATGGAGGCTATATCCAGGGAAGCATGGCGGCCCGGAAATCGAGTGAACCTCAAACAAGTTGGTAGTCTTATGAGAATCTGTGGTTTGGCCAAATCCTACCTCTTCTTCTGCAGAATTGTAAGCATATGCCCTCACAAAATATGTAGCAGTGGGACTATCCCTCTCTACCGTCCAAGTGAATGTGTTGTTAGAGGGATTGTATGGCTTTGTCACAATATTGAATTGGCAAGTCTTGTCCTTAGACAAATCGTCCACTGTCTTTCTCCATGCTCTATCCACTTGGCTGATAGGAGCATAGCAGAGCTTGACCTTAATAGTCTTGTAAGTTGAGTCTGTCCCCCGTGCAACTGTATTGTTGTATGACCATGTAACTGTGATCTTGTCTTCTCCAGATTTTAAAACTGTTTTCAATTTGGAATTTCAGAAAGTGAAGCAATCTAATGGAATTACAATCATTGATTTAATTGATAACCTCAAAGTGTAAACTTATCCAATCAAGAAATCAGATTGTTGATTTTTTTTGTTACCGTGGGACATATATTTTGCCCCATGACAAAGGCTCAGACACAACACTGAAACATTACGTACAATGAATCATTCAAGTAGTTCAAACGGACTTAATTAGAGTTACGAATCTTAAATTTAAGTTCGATTGAAGCAATTTATGTTGAGCCAATTGTGATAACTTCGAGGTGTTACATTGTTGGTGTTAAGAACTACGTGTAAAGAATATAAAGGAAAATGAAATGTGATACCTTGTCCAGCTGCAGGTGAGGCGGTGACTACAAGAGTTCTCATAAGGGACGAAAAGGTCGCTCCATAACTAGTGGCTACCAAACAAGAAAGCAAAATTGAGGACACGAGCAAAGCAGCACGAGCCATTGAGTCTTTGTATCTTCTTTCAACGCCAAATGTTTAGGAAGCAAAAGATGATAGATAGAAGTGATGAAGACGATGCAACAGATGAAGAGATATGGATGAAGCTAGAGATGGTGGATGGAGGGTGCTTAGACTTTGAATATATATATATAGATCTCTAGGGGTCTCCCAAGGAGAAGGGACATGTTTGAGTGTAAGTTGGAAATTGTCAAACAGCCTTAAGCTGGCTTTTATGTACGTACAGGATATAGAGAAAGATGGAAATAAAATTCTATGCATCAGTTTAAGACTTTGTGCAGAGATAATGGTTTTTTAATGTGGTGAAATGGCTCCATAGCATGTTCAAAGGCTAGAGTTGCGTGAATTGGATGCTATGAATGACAAAGACAACTTAGGAAGAATGTGTTTGGGATTCGGTTAATTGGTTGACTTTTATGCGGCTGATTCATATCCTTTAATATTTAGAAGATGTTTAGAGTGGAAAGGGTGAATAAGAAAAGAAACATTTCGCAATGACAACAAATCTCTCCTTTCAAGAGAAATGTACAAGACCTTTTGAAAATTGATAATCTTGAAGATTCAAACTCTATAAATTGTTCATTTGATTTTAGTTTTTTGAAATTATAGAGTCATAAGCTGTTTGCTTTTTAAAGAAGTCCAAATATCAAAAGTTTGCTAAATTAAAATAAAGTATATACAAGTCGGAAACATCATCGGCAAAATGCAAAGAAATAAACTTGTATCAAGCAATGGGTCCATCAATTCTATTAACACTGCAAAGAAATAAAATTGCAGTTGTTTTTAGAGCTTGGCATTTCTTTAGTTGTGTTTGCTCCAATTTAAAAAAATCTTGTATAGGTTAGAGGCATTAGAATTTGACTGTATGTTTTCTTTTGGTTGTAAATGCTTGGGGATATTCCAAACTTGTGTACTCGTTCTTGCTCATCAATAAAATTCTGGCACTTATATATATATATATATATATAGGATAAAATATAAAAAAGCCCCCTATAGTTAAGTTAACCTACACAAAAGTCCCTTAGAGTTTCAAATTATACATTTCGCTCATTCATGATTTGAACTAATTTGAAATAGCAACAAAAATCACCAAAAGTAACAGAGACGAACAAAATGACACAATTATTGTAATATATATAACTAATAACAAGCCTTCTAACAACCATCCTATTAAGCAAGCTTACGAAAAAAACCTCCTGTGGTTAAATCAACCTACGAAAAAACCCCCTATAGTTACATGTTGTTGACACCACCATTCTCCATTTTCTACCGCCACCTTCCACTCGATCACAACCCCTATCCCTCTCCTTTTGTCTCCTTTTTCTTCCTCCTCCTTTCCCTCCCTTGCACCCGTTCCCTCCCATTGCGGCCCCCTTTCTACATCTCCTCACCTCTTTCCCTTGACCAATCTATCACAAGAGGAAGGGAAGAAGATGCAGGGAAGAGGCAATTTGGTTTGCGACCTCTTACCTACACCCTTTTCTCTCTCCCCCGCAACTAGTTATGGTCATTGAAAGGAGAGAAGGTGTGGGGAAATGGCCGTGAGGGGATGAGAACGAGCAGAATGCTCAAAAGAGGAGGGGAGGAAAGAGAAAGGGAGAGAAGGAAGAAGGAGAGTAAAGGGGTAGTGATGGAGGGGAGAATGGCGGTAGAAGGTGGGAAGTGGTGGTGGCAAGAGGTGAGGGTAGTGGTGGAGGAAGAGTTGAGAGTGGTATTTTTATTTATTTATTTTGTGTATAGAAATACGATGAGTTTATTTAGGAGTTTTTATTTATTTATTTTGTGCATAGGAATAAGGTAAGTTATATTTGAATGTTTTTATTTATTTATTTTGTGTATAAAAATAAGGTGAGTTTTATTTGGAAAATTTTATTTATTTATTTTATGTATAAAAATAAGATGAGTTGTATTTGGGAGTTTTGGGTTGTTTCTGAAAAATTTATGAGTTCTAAGGTGTTTAATAGGTATATCAGCTAAAATTTTCATTTAAAAAATTATTTTTCATGTTAAGCAATCTCAAACTCGTTAATTTAAATGAATTTTGTCAAATTTTCACATTAGTTTAAACCACGAGATATTGGATTATATGATTTGAAACCATAAAGGACTTTTTTTGTAAGTTTGTTTAACCATAAGGGCTTTTCTGTATTATAAAACTAAGGGTATAATGGGTATATCAACTAAAAATTTGTTTATTTTCAATACAAATACTCGCAAAAAAGCGCGTGTATTTCAAACTTGTTAGTTCAAATGATTTCTATTGCTTTTTTAAATTAGTTCAAACTACAAGGTACTGAAGTGTATGTTTTGAAACTATAGGAGATTTTTTTGTATGTTCGTTTAATTTTAAGAGGTTTTTCTATATTTTACCCGGTGCATACAAATGGCAAATCTGTATTGGGGCACACAAAAGCATAGAAAGAGAAAACACTATTTAAATGGGAAGACATTTCCTTTAACATTTTTGTTTTGGGGTCATATTGAGTCCGAATTTAAATTACCGAGTTGCCAAGTCCCAAGGATGTAGAGCTGCAATACCTATCGTTTTAAAGAATTCTACTAGGCCTTGAACTTGATTAAGCGTAATTGCATAAGCATTTTGGTTTTGTCCCCTAACGCATTGAAAGGAGCAAATTACAAGAACATCGAGAGGATTTAGCATATACCAATCACCAAAGCAGCACAAATGCAACTTGGCTGCATCACTGCAACTTGGGAAATGGGATGTTTGACATCGTAAACGGATCAAATCTACTCCAACTTTTAATTGTCAGACTGGATTCAAAATTTTGTACTCGAACTCAATTTCGACCTTGAATTCTACATGAGTTTAAAGTTTAAGGTTGAGCTCAATTCAATTCAAATTCGACTTGAAAGTTGAATTTTTTTTCATACAATTTATACATAATATTAAACAAATGCTAGTAGTAATTTATTAAAAAAATACCTCGTTCTTCTTGAGCCTTAATGAGTCACATGTTTACAACTTCAAACTCGACTTGATAAGTTAATCGAATTCTAATTTTGGTTCAACTGCGAGTTTGAAGTAACTAAAATCAAACTCATAACGAAATCTTGATATATCGAATTATACGTTAAGGGCATAATTCATTTACACCCTGCACGCTCATGTGTGTTTCATACATTTTTGTGATTTTAAAGTGGAAGGGGGGCCTGAGAATCAAACATGTGTGCTGAATCATGATGACATAGTTGTTGTCAACTAGGTTAACCTATAAATCGAAAGTCAACCATTGTCTTCCACGACAAAACCAACGAAGGAAACTTCAAATGCTTACCTCATGAGCATATCAACGAGATTGAAATGATTTAGGGTCATTGCCAATTTATGAGTCATCTGAATTGGTTTATTCAAAAAAAAGAGTGTAGCTTTCAAACACAAATTGATGAACAGAATATTGAGAAAAACATATACCATATATAATATACATAGTTGTTGCTTAGCTTCCACGGTATGTTGAAACCTTACCTGCACAGAATATATTGCTTAGTTGATATCCCTAATAACGGGAAGGATTAGGGATTTCGAATTGGGCTTTTAAACCAAAATATTTGGCACAATCATTTCATAGTTGATGAGGTTATTACTATGTATTTTCTTGCAATTGAGCGAAGGGACAGATTCATGTAAGTAATCAAGAAAATTTCTAATTGACTGTACGGAAATTTCGTGCATGCTGCAGGTTGACTTCAGCAAGCAAGCCACCTGCTCTTGTAGCCATCATCAGAGGTCCACATGACACATCAAAATTAGAAAAAACTCAAAGTCAACGGTATGATTTAATAAATGATGTTCATTATTTCACTCAAAAACAAGTTCTTATCACTTAGATCATGGCTTTATGGTTGTTGGAACCTTTATCATAAAAATCTTCTCACATTTTTTTTTCTGTTTTGTAAATCAACTATATTCTAAAATACCATCAGATGAAAATTTTCATAAAAAAGAGCTGAACATTAATGTTCAAGATGGCTTGGAAGTGATGAAACAAAAAGATGTATGATAATGGAAGCATGCTGTGGCTGCTGTTTTATTATTATGCAATTTCTGCTTTAATTACTTATACAAGAAAGAAGTCAGAATTCAAATAGAAAGGGCAAGGACATTGTTAAACAACACACAGCACATTTGAAAAACTCATGGCACCTAATTAGCAGCCCAGGGTAGTTATCTGGTTACTATACACGAAGAAGTTGGTATATGCTACATAGAATTAGTGATATATGGAGGCTGCCAAAAAAAAAAAAAGCATCTCTATAGCCCTTCTGTTTCAACAAGTTCCTGGTTCATACTCTTAAGTTTTTTTGTTTTCAAATTTTTTTTGGAGGGTGGTTGGCCAAAAACCTTGATAGACAAACTGTTCAAAATAAAAGTTTTAAGCGTGCCACTGGAGGATGCACATTTTCTATAACTCCGAAAATTTGCATCGAATGGCACTCTTAACAATGAATAGTAGAATCCAAGTGATTGCTGGCAGACTAAATTGGGATAAATGATAGAAAACAAATTGATTTGGATTCTATTTACAATGAAAATTAAGAAACCAAACGTACAATAATCCATGCATGCATAATTAATCAAAATAGTTTCTACACATATATGACTTTTATTTGAGTGAAAAAAGTTTGGGTGAATTCGATTCCGATCATTACCACAGGTGAGGACAGGCCTCCGAAACTGTAGGCCGGTTACAGAGGTACTTACAGATCGTCCATCAATATAGATCTCACATCAGTAGCAGAATTCAAACACACGACCTTTCGTGAAAAAGTGACTCATCCTTACCAATTGAGCAAACTTATATTCGCCTATATATAACTAGTATCTATTTCTGCCTTTGTTTAGTTGTTGCTTAGGATCCATGATCTATTAAAGTCTTAGGTGCAGGTAAATCATGAGAGGGGCAGCTGGGCAGGTTCATGTACGGAATGCTAAAGAGTTTACTGTACTTTTTTAGGTGAATGTACGAAAATAAGGATCAGCATGTGCATCTTGACTTGTCTTGTGATTATGTAATCTTCCTTGACCCTTCCTCTTGTATTGATCACCACATGACACATCAAATTAAAGAAATTAAAGAGGCTTGATTTCTTCAAGAAAAAATGATTATATATGCTAAGGTTTTTGTCACTTATATCATGGCTTTTAGATTGTTGCCTCATTCATTTTGTAAATTTTGCAGTTGAGGGTTTGATACGGATCTTCTTGCTTGTCAAAGTTGAAGGTTTGATACGGATCTTCTTGTTTGTCAAAGTTGAATCACATGAATAGATACAAATGTTTGGAAATGCTGGTATATATTGTACTTAAATCTGTCAAGAGTCTCAGTGGTTTTGATCCAGTCCAACATGAAAGAAATTTTAAGTCATTAGTAGTTTTGATTCAATCCAACTTGAAAAAAATTAGGGGCTGCTTGGTTAAAGGGTTTGGAAATCACAGAATGAAATAAATCCCTTATTTATTGCTTGAATTAAGCCTATTGGAATGCAATTTTTGGAATCATTTCTAAAAAATCGCACTTATCCTATTCCCGAGCAACTTGGGAGGTTTTGGACAAAACCCTCAACTTATTCCCTTAGACAACATTTATGACGGACCTACCCTCTCTTTCTCTCCATCACAAGCCACACCTTCTATTCTTCGTCTTCATCAGATTTCCTATCTCTTCTTCTTCATCATATATAGTCTTCATCTCTTATCCAAAATTTCTTGAAAAAAAAAATCTAAAGTAGATCTAAATGGGATAGGAATGGGCAAATATCTTCAGCGACAAAGAGGCACTCGATCATAACAACTCTTGTTCTTCTCGAATTGGCCTACATCTTTTGGCTGATTGTGAAATATCCTCAGCCAACAAAGAAATGGACGATCTGGATCGAGTCAAAACTTCTGGTTTTACATTTTACCAAATTTTCCTGACTACAAAGTACCTTTAGAAAAGCGAACGCAATCCCTTTCATTTATAAACTGCAGATAGTTTGAATTTACAAGTTGCTTGGGGTTAAATCATATATGTATTGTTGAGGTCTCTGAGATTTTGACTGATGAGCCGTTCATGTTTTGGAAGAGGGAGGACTCCACAGGCCAACTAAATTTGTTAAATAGCACATTAAATACAAAACCTGCTAGTTTCCCATAAAGAGCTGGTATGTTATGAACAAAATTTTTTTTTTTTACTTTCACATATTTAATTTATGTTAAATACAAAACATACTAATTTTTCTTTAGGCGCTATTTAATCAATTTTTCCCATAAAGAGTTGGTATGTTTCCCATAAAGAGCTGGTACAAAACATAGTATAAAACCTACCAGTTTCCCATAAAGAGCTGGTATATTATGTGCTATTTAACCAATTTTTCATATTTAAACAAATATATGAAAATTAAAGTAACGTATTTGAAAGTTGCGTTTTTATTTGGAAGAACGCATTCCTTGGATGCGTTTTTCACCCTTTGGGAAGAGACTCAAAAATCGCTACCCTTTGGGAAGTTAGTTTAAAAAACTCCTTCTTTTTGGGAATTTACTCCTTGTTAATACAGCCACTATATTTATTTTCTGGTATTAATTTTTTTATGGTTTATGATTTTCTTATGTTTTATCAACAAAGTTAATAACTATTGTAGTTACAATTATGGAGATGTTAATTTGTCGTATGTGTAATTCTTTTGTTTTATAAGAATTGTTATATCATGGGTAAATTTGAAATTTAATTGCATTTAATTCCGAAACACTCATCAAACCAAGCATCAAGAATTGGAATGATGCTAATTCCAATGTGTGAACCAAGTTAGATATTGGAATGAAAAGTTTAATTCCAAAACCAGAGTCTATGATTCCATTTCCATTTCCGATTCCAATATGTGAAACAAGCACCCCCTTAATCTTCCAAGTATAATTCTGCAGTGAAGTTTGACATTGGAGTTTTTAAGCATGTTTCCAACTAGCAAATACGTTCCGTTATCTCCCTTTTTTTTTTTTTTTATAAAACAAGAGAGGCACACAGTTTTTGACCCTTAAATGCTATCAAATTTTCAAAATGGACTGTTGTTAATTCTTCTTCTCACCAGCTGCTCCAAATCCTCTCATTTTTCTGTCTAGTTTAGCAATTAATTTCTCTCTTTCTTTTTATACATTTTGCGCTTGTAAAAGATTTAAATATTAGTTTCCAAAAATTTCAACTTAAAAAACTATTTTTGGTTAATATTACAAGTTGGGAATTTTTTCTGTACGTGATTTTATCTTTCTTTTTTCTTTCAACATATTATGGTGGCATTTGTTATTTTTTTTTCTTTTTCCTTTTTCCAGTCACAACATGAGAGGGAACATACATTTTTTTAAAAAAGGAAAAATCGAATCCCTATCCCATAGGTATTTTTATCTAATTCAAAATACTCTTTGTACTGACAAACGTCACAGCCATGATAAACCTGTAGCATAGACTATTACTCTAGAGACTACAATGGCACAAAGATAACATAAGGGACTCTACTGCGAAACATGCCAAACATTAGGGACTATATTGCAAAACACATTAAGTGTATTAATATCTTTGGACTAACAAATACTTCAACTGTTAAGAACCTTTAGAATTAATCATTAGGGACTATATTGCAAAACACATTAAGTGTATTATTGTCTTTGGACTAGCAAATACTTCGACTGTTAAGAACCGTTCGAATTAATCATTACTAAAGTGGCAAAACAATAACATTAGGGACTATACTGCAAAATACCACAAACATTGGATGGAGTTATTGCGAATATGACCTAACCCGCGAATTTTTGACAAAGAAACAGAGACGCTCTTGAGGTAATGAAGATATTTCTCCTCTTTAGGAAATGTTTCCTAGGAGGCATTTGATAAAAGCTTAAATTGAAATCTAAAGATTGAAATTTGAGTACTGAAATCTAATTTGCAATCAAACCTGTTTGATAACCTATTGAATTCGAGCACTGAATTAACATAAAAAATTTATTGTACGTATATTATATAATTTAATACTAGTATCTTGTTTATTATTATAGTAAATTAGTTTTTTTTTAAATATCAGCCATAGTATTGTTAAACTAAAATTCTAGTATAAAAATCGAATTTATGTATGTGTTTATATATCCAAATTTGTGTCTGAGAAAAAAAACATGTCTATGTTTATATTAAGCAAATTATGTTTGAAATAAAAAATGTTAAACAACGTGTGTTAATATGTGTGAGAGTGTGTGTATACATGTGTGTGTGTGTGTGTGAGAGAGAGAGAGAGAGAGTATGCGTATCTGTGAAAGTGTATGTGTGTGTAAGAGAAAAAGAGATTAAGTATATATGTTGAAAGTACATGATAGTTAAGTGGCTCTTAATAAATTCAGCAAATTAATTTATCAAACTTTACTTCAAATTTTGTATAGAAATTAAGTGGCTCCTAATAAATTCACAAGTAAGAAAATTTTATTGTCAAACAAACTTAATAGAAAAAACACTTAATCTGTTAAAAGTTTAAATGCTTAAGAAGATTATCAAACACTGCCTTAGCTTTGTTCTTCCATTAACTTTCCAAGTATTACCCTTTTAAAAATAAGTTGCATCTGATTCTTCAAATAAGATATATGTAGTGCTCCATAATAAATGTAGTTCAGCATATGGCATCTATATTGAACCAAATAAAAGTTAGACATAAATAATTTTGCAATAAACATTTTTCAAATGGACCTTCTTGTTGTTTTTTAATCTTAAGACAATAGGTGAATCACATAAATGTTTACACATGCTCGTAAATAGTCTAGTATTTCCTGCACTAGAAATTGTTGACAGTTTTCAGCAATTATGGTCCAATTTAACTTGAAACAAATTGATCAATCCCAACTTATCTATATCATTGGATGGAAACTTTTTTAAGAGGACTAGTACACCTTCTATACAGTCGACCCTATTCTTTTTTTAAAAAAATCTTTAGTAGCTCTATCCAAACTGGAAAATGTAGGCAAATATCTATGGAAAGTGCTGGACTAATTTTCTTAATATTGTTAGTGGTGGGGTAATCTGTTAAAAACATTAGGGTTTTTGATTGTTCAAGATGAAAGTTCAAGTTTTTAAGTGGGAATGTATGAAAGGAAAAAGAAAGAAGAATGGGATGCTAAGGAAAATAGTCCAAATAAGAGGAACTTCTTCTTCTTTAGATCGAAGGGTTTATATATCTTCAAAAAGTGAGTATTCATGAATGAATCTCAACTGTCCAAAAAAAAAAAAACAGATATTAGAGAACATTGTTTATGAAATTGTCGAGGACAAAAGGATAACCTAAAATGATCCAAAAAATAAGAGGACAAATCCCTCTTTTGGATGTACACATGATTATATGATTATATTACTTTTGTGCTAAGAGGGGAAAAAAACAAAGGCTGAACCAAAACTAGGAACTCTGTCGTTGGCAGGTTATCTGACTAGATTATGTTCGAAGGATCAACCCTAGCAAATAGAGTTTTCCATATCCCTTTCCCTGCTGGCATGTCTCATTATTTTCTCTAGTGATATCGGGTATATATTAGGGGGTTGGTAGGAGCTCTCTAAGCTTCCTACCCCACTTCTAAAAACAGTTCTCTTTTTCTGTGAGGAGGCAAATTGAATAATAGATGAATAAATAGTCCTTCAGGTCCCCAGAAGAGAAGTAGTAATTCAAGAATAAATCCTCCTATATGAATATGGTATCGGTCTAGGGAGAAAGTTTTTTTTTTTTTTTTGTCACGAACTCTCTTTTCAAGGCCTATTGCAAATTTAGGCACCAAATGAATTAATCTTTTATCAATCATTAATGAGACAAGTCTTTTTACATTTTTCTACCTCAAATTAGCAGCAGCACCAAGTGATCATGCTTTTCTGAATCAAGAAAACATTACAGTTGCATAATTCCAACGTATTCAGGACGAAATTATTCGGGAGAAACTCAAGACCAAGAAAACGTTTTAAAAATTCCTCCTCCAATTTGTTTTCTAGTACATAAAAAAAAAAAAAAAGTTAAGCAGCCACATACTTTAAAATTTGCATAAAATCTTTGCTAGCTTGGACATGATTTTCCTGCATGCAAGTTGCAACCGCTGATATTTCCTTCAAAGCATAATGTCAATTGACTAGAAGTATAGAATTCTTCAACCCTATTAAATTAAATGATCGACCTAATGTTTCATATTTCCATACGAATTCAAGTTCCCTAGACTATATTCATCTGTGGATGCTGCAAATGATGATTTTGGCAACGACTAGGGACAATTTATGATGATAATTGTACACAGAATTTAGAAAAAAAAAAATATACAATTATGTTTTTACTTGTGCCATATGATACATCTGTTACCATTCAAATTCTCCTTGAGCTCTTTATCCAAAAGGGCAAAATATTTCAAACGTCAATGTCAATAACATTGATGTCTTTGACGACCTAGGTCGTCGTCTTTTGATTTCTTTAATTAGCAACAAAATGCAGCCAGTTTTGGACTCGCAGGACCTTGGGATTGGTATTCTTGTGACAATGTCATATAACTACACACAGAAAAGACACAAATTTAATGCCGGCCAAATTTTACAATGCTTCTATGAGTTTAATTAACTTAATCAATGTCTCAAAAAACTATATGAATCAATTATCCTTGCTCTTTCAGTCAGGAATTCGCCCATCACCTTCCTCTTGCCTATAGTCTCCTATCCATTTATTCGTCACTGTAATGTGTGTAATGTGCTAGCTAGGCCACGAATTTTGGCCTGACGCACAAAAAAAAAGTGGGAAGAAATGGAGAGAAGGTTCAACAGAAACTTATCGAACAACGGCAGAGGGGGATCGTTAGGTCTGCAAAAGCAAGTATTAGAGAATAGGCGTAATCGCAATGAAAATGCCCCCGACCTGACCGATTTTATGAATGATATGTTCTTTGGAACGGCTAACACAGAGAAAAAAGTGGTACAATTTGAGGGGTGGTGAAGGTTTGGATGATGATTCAGATAGTTTTTGACTTCCAGCAGAAGAATGTTAGTAGTAGATCAACTCAGGAATGGCTTGAGGAAGCTAAGAGGATGGTTGCTCAATCTCCTGCTAGGTGTGAGTCACCTTCCAGGCTTGTTGGCTCCCCTCGGTTTGCGACTGCTCAATCAACAACTCCTCTTGATAAAAGAGACCCTCTCTCGAGATCTGCTAGAAGGTAACACTAATATTTTGTCCCTTGATCATTTTTCATGTCAAATTCAAGAAATGGTTGAATTAGGATTGCTGTTGTTTCAGTTTTCATGCATGTTGACGCCTTTCTGAGCTTTTTTCCCTCTTGGGCTTATTCAAAGAAATTTAGTGCTAGGATTTTAAAGGTCCGTCCTTGTATATTTATATACTTTGACCACATATGGTCCCTTTTACAGCTCGAAATGGTTGTTTTTGAGAGTTGATAACCGGGTAATTGAACAAAATTAAAAATCACGACAAGGATTAATATCGTTCTAATTTGTTCAATCCGAAATAAAGACTAATTTAGTTGGACCTATTTGATCCAATTTGGTTTCATCTCCAAAATCTTCTAAATTTCTTTCGACTCATCTTGGTCGCTTTACAACCCTAAAAAATGACATTTGAAAAGAATTAATTACCCCAAATTTTGAAAACAATGTACGATGATTTTCTTTTTGTTAATACAAGAGTGTTAGGGCGAATACAAATGATTACTTGTAAACAATATCTATACAATATATAAAGTCAGACAGGTGACAGTTGGTGTAAATATTTTTTGTCATGTTTTAAACTTTCAATTTTATGCTTATAGAAACTAATTTTTTACCCTAATTATCTAATTATATTTTACTAACATAACTGTTTATAACTACCTTAAGTACTATAACTATCAAATTACTCTATCCTTATAAATCAAAGTTCTTTTAATTAATTTATATAAATTGTATTTATGTGAAAAATAAAATTCATATAATATTAATTTATTTTAATTATTTTTAAATTGTACACAGATCAAGTGTGCCCTTAACACTAGTTATAAGTATTCGAACAACATTCCACACAAATAGTGAAACAATGAACCTACACAAATGATCTAATTTGTTGTGATTGAAAGAAATAAGATTAAGGAGCACATTAAGAACATAAGTTCCAAAAATTAGACTCAGATTTTTCCCTTTTGAAATGCATGCAGACATAGAACATTGGAGGGTGTCAGTGGAGAAATTCTCTCAAAATCAGCAAAACACAATCGCAATAAATCACAAGCCGATTTATACTCTCCATCAGAAGCAGAGGAATCCCCTGCATCAGCAGTCCAAAAATGGCTCTCCAACATTCTCAAACCCCAAAATGGCTCCACCGTCAATCATAACCCCACAATCCCATCAGACCCCACCCCACGAAAAACACTCAACAATATAGGGTCCCCACCCCTTCCACCCCGCCAATTAACACCCAGAAAATCCCGGTTCCAGAAAGACATTGATGGATCTCAGCCACACTTGATCCCACCTCCGTCTAGCCATACGTTATCCAAACGAACTTTTTAAAAGTCCCTCCAACATCAATCCTTCAGCTACAACAAATTCAGCAACCATTTTGGACACCCAAATGCTCTCTCCACCCAAAGCATCTCGTGGAATCTGCTCAACGGAGATCGATTTCGGCGTCTACTTGCTCAGTACCGAGACTCTGATGGCATCCAACACGGCCGTGTCACCACAAAGAAGATCAGTATCAGTATTCCCCAATGACAGACCTTTGACTAGAGATAATTTGATTGAGCAATTACAATCCCAAGAATCGATAATCAAGCACTCAATAGATTTTTGAAAGAGCAGAGGGCGACAATGAAGAAAATTATGAGTGGAGAGATCAATGGGAAGGCCAGATTGTGCTCTCTGGACCTTCAAACAGTTGAGTATAATTTCATCGTACTTTCATATTCGACAGTAATTTCTTTGGTCTACTTGATTTTGGAAAGAAAAAGTTTTGGATACTTGTCATGTATGATATGTGGCACCGAACTTTCAATACTATACACTATCAAGCTTTAATTATGGACACTTTGTTCGATGTATATTAGTGGAAGTGTAGCGTTACATGTCATAGATGACATGTATCCAATATCTTCTCATTTCAAGAACTCTTTTTTAATTTGAATTTGAATTTGAATTCTCACGCAACAAAAGTTATTCTCCCATGCATCCTAAGGACACTTTGTTCGATGTAGATACTAGTTCAATGGTGGCAGCAATATGTTATACATGGTTGATGGAGAATAGGATGAAGGCAGATAAAGAGGGAAGAGGGAGAGAAGGAACTAATGGGGAATTACTGGTGGCCTGTGATGAATATGAGGAGAGGGAAAATGTGGAAGCAGAAGCAGGCTGCCTGGCTTTTTCACCATGTTGGTATTGATGCTTCTGCTTTGCTTTTCTCTGATGAGGTAATTCCCTTTGTTTTCTCCTGGATACGTTTAGTACTGAATGCCTATTTATTGTGTTCAGAAAGCTAATTTCATGATCAAGGAAAAACAAGTAGCAACTGCAGGATTAGAAATAGGTGATTCCACATTACATTGAAAAATTATGGTTGGCTAACAATCGATTTTGGTTCATGTTACAGTTGTTTGAATTTTCAAGGTCCAATTGTTTTAGTCATTGGACTAAGTCTCTAGATAGGCCAGGATACAACAAAATATTTATATGAATGCTGGAATGTCTCTGGAATCAGACTGATGAAACACTGTGATAAAATTGTTTGCGCAACTTCATTCGTTGAACCCCTAGCAGAATGGTTCTCTGATTTTGTCACCGCCAAATGATGTCAGGTGGATTTGGAAACGTTAGTGATGACTAAGAAGTTGAGCATCCTCATCATTGGCGAAGACATTCTCCAAAAAAATGGCGAGGTTAATTTTATTATGTAAATGAGTTCGAGTTCTGCAAAAAGGTGATTTCTGTTGAAAGATAATTCATGACCTGATTTTCTTCTCCTGGCGTTTTTCTTTTCTTTTCTTTTCTGTTCTAAATCTATAGGTTGGATCTGCATGTACCATTCTTACAGACAACTACTGCGAGGATGCCTATGATTTGCTTCAAACCCCCATGCTGAAGAAACTTCTGGTAGAGCCAAATGATTCTTTTCTGACATGGCTGCATTTAGTCTTTCCACTATGCTATACATATTTTCTACTCCTCTGAATTCTTTCAGGCACAATTGATTTCCATTTTTTGAGACTGTATACTCATTAGCATCTCTTTGTCAGCTTGCAGGTATTCTATTAGACACACAAAACTTGAATCCATCTGCTAAGTTGTCTATGACTAGAGATTCAGAGGCAATTCAACTGCTCCCTAGTAGGATCAGCCCCCACTTACAGAAATTCTCTATTTGATCAATGTATGTCCTACTTCACTTAACTACTGAGAAAAAATTTCATCATGGTAAAGTAATTGAACTGATAACCTTGGTTTTTCTTTCAGTGATGCAAGATCAAAGAGATGACGCTTTCTCTGGAGTTTTGCAGAAAAAATTATGGCAAGCCTCCTACTGAATGTAAGCCACTAGCTTTACTATCGTGGATCTCTACAGAATGCTTCCTAGTGTTTTCTTTGTAGAATACCACAAAATTCTGCTTTCAAAATTCCAAATGTCTCGTTGGCTTCATTAAATGGCATAGATTGTGCGATCTTTTTCTTCGAGTTTGTAGCCATTTGCAAGTTATTGAAAGGACTTCACTTAGTTCATCTAAGTAAGACAAATACACAAGGATAAGCAGCAATATTACCATATCGTTGCAACTGTCTTTTGTTTTGTATTTTTGACTGTTCTTTTTCTCACCACCACTTGAAGATGGAGGTGCTTGCATTGCAGTTCTTTTTTCATCTTAATGCAATGGCGTTGTAAATTATGCTTATGCAAGCTTTATCGTTCCTCCCCAGTGCATATATTGTAGAGATGCACAATAAATTGCTCTTAACTGAAAACGGTAATGTTATTTCAATCTTAGACTTTTCACTGATGAATATAGGTAACAATAGGCAAGCGACCAACACCAGATCAGCAAATTTCTGATAAAAACACAGATCAAGAAGGGGTAGCCCCAATTGCAGATAAAAAGTCCTAAGGACGCGCAAATTGCTAAAGCAAACACAGTGTCACCAAAGCCAGGTAACTGTATTCTGTTGCTTTTCAATTTTTGTGTTGTTTCTTCTCAATTTTTAGCTTGGATTGTCCTTGCAACTTCTAGAAAGCAATGAAATTTAAGTGAGGGCTGTTCATATGAATTACACCTATGTTAATCAATGTAAACTCTATCGCAAACTTCTGTAAAGAACTTGTACTGATTTCAGAAATTTTCTGCTCTGAGAGCTTGTTTTTTTCTATATGAAGTGCCCATATTGATGGTCCAAAAGATAATTTACTAGGTCATGGTTTCGAAAAATATCTATATTCTACTACGTAAAATTATTATATAGGTAAGTTTTCCATGTTAGCGAAGATCATCAGTGGCGCATTGATTAGTAAAATATAATCAGTCATGTGTTGATTATTACTGAAGATTATAAAAATTTCCATGTTATAATTATAAATGGTTAATAACTTTTGCAATGACATTCGCTACATTCTCTTGTCAATGTCTACTTTTCAAATGAGAATATTATTAATAAGAAGAGATATATTAAAGGCATTATGAAAGATGAAAAAACCCAAAAATTTATTCTTCTCAATTCCCATGGTGGTCCAACTGCAAGTAATAATAATCCTCCATAATGCAGTTTCTGAACCCAAAAAAAATGTTGCTCTTATGTACTGCACTTCCAAATTGTCAGTTCAATTTTTTTGATTCAACAAGTTCATGTAGTCGGATCATATGTTTCTAGCTCATCAAATTGGCTGGTGACCATCATTTATTTCTTTTTAACAGGGTAAACCTGTACCGACACCTACAAAATCTCCTGCAGTGGCACCCAGCTAAAGCACCTGATACCAATCGTGGAAAGAATACTTTCTTCTTGGCAAAATGGTTCGGATTTGGCTCGAAATTGAAAACAAAAAGAGATGCATATTCTCATTGAATTGTCGGTGTGATGGTGTGCTGTTTAAAGTTTTATCCAGAAGATTCTTTGTGAAGCTGGTGAGATAGTTTTTAGAAGTTTGTTGTGGTTCTACAAATATATATTTATTTCATACCATATTTTTTACCAAAGACAATATTGGGGCCAAAGTTGGTCGATTCTGTGATCAGAGTTTCTAATTGAAATTGATTTGTTCATTATTTATCTTTGCTACTGCTGCTAACTTGTAAGGTTCATTGGATCTTTTAAGGTGAAGACCCCTTCAATTGGTTGTGTATCCTTAGTTTTATCTTCCTTAGCTCAATATTATGTAAGGCGTGCAGTCAATAGTAGGTTGCCGCATTTGGTAAAATTGAAGTATGAAAACTGAAATATAAAATTGAAATTTGAATTTATTAAATTATTGAACAATTAAGTATTCAATTTGATATATTTGAATGTAATCACATTAAGTGACAAGTGAATAACTTATCAGTTATTTTTAGGAACAAGTTTTGTCTAGAAAATTCAGTATCACTTAATTCATTCATATGTTCTATTTTTGTTATCAAACGTATCTGAATATGTTAAAATCTTAATCCATTAAATTTAAATATCAAATCAGATTATCAAACAGATCTTGCAATAATCAAGTGGGCTATCGATCTTTTCAGGTAGACATATCACTAAGGCCAAGTAGTCAATGTTTTTCATTTATGTGGTAGGTTTTTCTTGGTAAAATTATTTGGGCCACAAAAGCAATGGTAGGTTTTCTAGAAAGGTAAAAGCTTTTGGGCCACAACAGCAATGGAACGCTTCTTGTTTAGAAGCTTGTAATCTTGTATTGTTGAAGTTAACTAAATTGAAACATCTTGAATTGTGAAGTTAATTTGATACCATATACATATCAAGAGCATGTATCTCCACTCTACTTTTAACATATCATCCAATTTCAGCTGAAGAAGAGCTATAATTAATTGAAGGGGAAAGGTTAGGAATTAGTGTACCTCAGCACATTTATTTTTTTTTTTCCGCTTTTCTTGTTTATTCCTTTCATTATCCTTTTTCTTTCTTTGGGTGGGTGTACAAGCTTTTCTAGTTTGTTATGTGATACACATGACAAAAAGCTCCAAAATATGCATCACATTCACAATTGTTTGGCCAAATGAAGTTTGACAACATTGAAAAATATTCTGTATACAGAATTAAGAAATCACAAAATATCACATCTAAGTGCTCACTTATCAAGGTCAGATCAAGATTGGCTGTAGGAAAACAATATGGAGATGCCTCTAGATTAGGAATAATTGGCATGTATGTGTGCAACCTGTCTTTTCAATTATGCCACTTGTTCAATCCCAGCTGTTAACTAAATTCCAACCCCTCTTTGGACCCTACTTCCATGCCATGTGCTTGCCTGTTCTGTCTCAATCCAGTCTTCATCCTCACCACATTCCACATTGGCCCGCATGACTTGAGTCTCATCTGATTTTCCCATGGCTCTTTGCTTTGATGATAATCATGATAATGATGTAATGAATTAGCATTGGACTAATTGTAACTTTCTTACTCAACCTTCCAAGCATAGAGAAACAGGCAAAAATCAGATGAACCCACTTGCACTAAACCCCTCCAATGAACCAGAACTCACTTTTTGTGAAGACAAGGAAGTTGAAAATGGTGGAGAGGATGATGTTGATACTAATGAAGGAGATGATGATACCAGTGTTGGTTTGAAGATGAACAGTGCATGCCTTAAACCAGGACTAAATAGCCAATCATGAACATCCCAATACACTTCTAATCTTACTTTATTCATTTTAATTGATTCATTGCCTCTGAATTTCCACTGCAGATGTTTGACATGAATAACCAAATTCCCATCTATCCTTATCTCCATCTCAGGATCAACCCCATTTGGAGAATTTCCATTACTGAGGTTCCCACTGTTGTTGCTTCTGCTTTGCACTCAATTGCAATCTCATGTATTCTCCCCTTCTCATGAAACTTAACTCTAGTGAAAAACTTCTTCTTACCAAATATATGTTCTTTCCTTGATACTAAAGGGGATCAATAAGAGCTGGTCTGCAGCCTGTCTTCCTATAGGCATCCTTCTTCAAGTCACCAATAAGTAGCACAACTTCTTCATCATAAACTACTGCAACATAATACTCAGAGCTTGGCTCTGTCTCACCATTAAACTTTGCAGCCTTCAGATCCCAAAAGATGTCAACAGGCTTACCATCAACAAGAAAGCGTTTGATCCTTGTTTTCTCGCAGAAGTACCAAGGCTTCAGCTCAACTTTGCATGTATACTGGCTCTCTCCTTCAGGCCCTTCAACTGAAACAGAAAGGCCATGGAGTAACAAATTTTTGCACCAAGTAATGGTGATCAACCTGCATTGATCTGCAATTTTTGTTCGATAAACCGACATGAAAACACTCTGCCCTGACCTGGTTACTCCAGCTGAATCATCCATCAGCTTCTCACTGGATGAAAAGCAGGCAGGAATGAGAACTTGGTCCTGCATCATTACTGACTGGAGCTTTTCAAAGCTTGAACACAACACTTCTGTTCGAAATGGAATTAGCCCACAAGATGAGGAAAATGAGGGGTTTGGAGTAAAAGTACATTGACATAGAAGTAGAAGAGATCTTGGTTACTAAATGTTAATAAGTTACAGATGCTGCCAAAGTTGTTCTTGGCAGCATTAATGAAACCTCAAAACCAAACAACGTGCCTACAAACTGGCATGTAGATGGCAGATGAATAAGAGTGAGTGAAGAGCTACCCTTTTTATATTGAATTATCATGTGTCTTCTTTACCTGGCATTATTTTAATTTTACCTGGTAGTATTATTGCTTTTTGTGTATCATTGGTTTATTGGAGCATAATCTATTCAATATTCTTTTCAAGAAGACAAATTTTCTGAATCCAAGGTATGCTTGATTCTGTTAACAGTTAAAATACTTACTTCCATGCATGGTAAAGATGCAGAGAAGTAATCTTCATCAGATTATGGGCATAGGTTTCTTGCGTACAATTTCAACTCCTCTTCAATGCATGACAGCACATGTGTGAAGTTGAGGGTTAATGAAGACCAGTCAAAATTTATTAAAGGTAAAAGGGTTAAAGAAAAGGATGATAGTAACATAGAGTTTGTTTTCCAATGTGACACTTCAAACTTTTTATTAACCTTGTTTGGAAAGTACTACTAGTAGACAGTTGGCTGTACCAGCATATAACATAGTCAAATTTTTACTTGAATATCCACTTTTAAATGTTTGATTTCATCTTTCAAACTGTGCAATCCTAATACAATTCCAATTGATGAATAACATATAAAGTTAGAGTCAGTTTATAATATTGAATATGTAATACCATCAGATTGCAAATTGATCACTTTGGGCTAATCATCAACTCTAGGTCATGTATAGGCCTTATTAACTGCCTATCATTTAGGTTTAAGCTACATTCAAATGACAAATTAATTCTATTTCACTTTAAAGAGTTTACTTTCATACTAAAGTTACATTAGACTTAATGAGAGATTTAAGTGCGAGTTAGCCATTTATTATCAAAAATAATCTAGAGAAAGTCACTGACCCAAATTGGTTGACAATTTGTTGGAACTATAAAAGGCAGATGGCAGTGGTTGCATACAACTTTTATTGTTTGGTTGCCAAATGAACACAAGACAATCATCTTCAAGTGAAGGATGAGAATTTTGAAGCAATGAAAATCATAACATGTGTGTGACAGAGATTATATAGCTACATCTATCCTTGACCGAGCTGGGGTAACAGATAAGTAGGAGAGGAATCTATAGGGAATGGTACTGGCTGACTAAGTCTGTAAAATAAAGTGGTAGTTGCAGACCTGGTCCATACTTTAATTATCTTCTGAATTTAGTTAGCTAAGTCCAGGACAAACTGCAAATAAAAACTAAATGACCAGCAACCGTTAGATCTGTCCTTTCTAATGCAATCGGTAGTAGATTAACAGACAAAGGTTGTGAAATCCCACGAAATTTCTACAGCTACTGATGTAGGTGGACAAATTTTTCTTTGAATACTCCTTTTTAATTTAATTCAGGTTCCATTTCAGAAAGAGCAAGAAAGAAAGAAAGAAAGAAAGAAAGCTTTCACATGGTTGTTCTTTTTTCTTGGACCATTATGACAGTTAATAGGGTTGGGGCTCCCGGGACTTGACCAAAAACAATGTGGGGATGATTAATAATGGACTTATCTGTGTGGACTTATCTGTGTGGACATACCAATTTTTGGAAAAACAAAATTAGCAAAAAAAACAGCAGAAAATTAGTTATCCTAAAAGGAATGGAACAAATATGAAAAGATGAAGCTACATGCAGTGCCTTCTAATGGTCCCTCTTCTCCAAACACATTTACATGCCATATGTTGTTAATAGGTAGACAAGTGCTGTGTATTATTTTCCCTTTTCAAAAGCTTTTGGTCCATGGCCATTGGTTCTTTTCTTCTTTCTCATTCTTCAAAACTCCAATAAATCCTACTCCTCCTCCTCCACTCAATATAAAGTTCCCACCCTCTCCACCAAAAACAAAAAATAATAATGAAAACAAAAATAAACCCCATTTAAAACATAGAAACAAGATTATCTACTTATTTGTGTTTGCCATAGTCATCCTAAAGTATGCTTATCAGCCTAATAAGTGATGATATTGGCACTCCAATTTTTATCATTAGCAATCCATTATTTCTATAGTTCTTATAAATAAATATGAAACAAGTATAGTGTCAAAGATAAGGGAAAAAAATGGAGTTCCAATGTCGTTATCTTTGCTGCTAGTGCTATAATTTCTACTGTAAAATTATTTTACACGAACAAGATTAATTCAACAAAAAAAAGCAAAAAAAAAAAAACTTGAGCCCAGTTCCATAACGGTTTTCATTTTCTATTTTTTAACAAAAAGAAAAGAAAAATCTTTTTTGGCCTCTTTGAATTGAGAGATTTGACAAAAAATTTAAAATTCTCTCAAATGTCTCTAGGTTGTATATATGAATCAAGAGGTATATAAATTTATTATCCACCAATTATTTAATGTTTAAATGTACTTAAATAATTGGTGGATTACAAGTTCAAATATCTCCCAAGTAATTTAAACAATTTAGCGAAATTTTAGAGAATTTTAAATTTTTCATCAAATCTCTCGATCCAAATGCAACCTTTAATAATTTTTAGTTAACGATTTCAAGAACCGTCTCGTAAGCTGTTTTAGAAAAACAAAAAAAGAGAGGGCTTTCAGGTTCATTCATCCATTTTTGTGATAAAAGATGAAAAAGATGTGACTCATAAAGGAATTGAATCCGTCTTGATGATGAAAATTTTCAAGTTTTCCTAAGAGATTTGGATTTGTAATGTTCGAGATAAGGCCAGGGAAGACACAACAAACAGAAAATTGCAAAGGGATATGGTCCCTTGGCTGTACAGATAGTTCCCTGCAGCTTTGGTTAGTCCTAGAAGCACTCAACAGAAAAAGTTGAAGTCAAGAAAATGATGACCTAGGATTCCTTACATTATTGCTGTCTACAAATTTTCAGTTGACCTTGAATCCGAACTAGTAATCAGGAAATCAAATATAGATTTTATGTCATGTAGATGCATGAAAATTTGTACTACGAGGGAATGGGTCAACGCAAATTTGATGATTGAAATGACTTTTAAAGTTGAAACCAGAAGCGTCAAATGATTGAGGATGCATCAGTTAAGAAATCAATTGTACTTACTTTGGGCGTGCTTTCGGTAGATTATAAACTAATTGTAAATTCTGATTTTGAATAATTAATTTTTGTATTATAATTATAGATTTTATAATGATCAAAAAATTAAAATTTATAATCACCAAAAAATAACTTTTACTGATTTTGATTATTCTCCGTAACCAATTTTTATAATCAGATTTTGTAAAATCTAAATCAACGAGAACAAGGCCTTTCTCAACAAGTTTTGGAAGACACGTGCAATACATTTGGGCCTATGTTTTTAGAATCGGACCGGGTATCGACTCGGTCAAGCTCAGGGGTCAGGGGTCAATGGGTTCAACCGGATTCGATAGGGGTTGAACCGGATGACGTCATAAATAAAAATTATTTAAAAATTAAAATATTATATGTAAAATACCTAATAACATGTTAATATTAATAAAGGTATATTCATATATATTTGATGTTTCAAATATATTTAACAAGAAAATACAAAGAAATTAGAACAATCAAGTAGCAATTTATATTATTTAATAAGTATTAACAAGTTTAGAATTAAAATTATGGACTTAATTAAAAAATAACACCAAACTTTAAGAAAACATTGATAAAGTATGAAATATTTGAGGTATATTAATAATTTTTAACAATCTAGGGGTCAAAATATAATATTGAAAAAGTTTGAGTTTTTTTTAAAAAAAATGCTGTTTGAACCGGAAATCCGGTTTTTTCCCGGTCAAACCCGGTCAAACCGGGGTCTTGACCGGATTTGACCGGATTTTTACTTTCCCGATTTTTGGTATAACTCGGACCGGACACATGGCCGGTTCCCGGTTCGACCGGTTGAACCGGCCGGTCCGGTCCGAGTTTTAAAACACAGATTTGGGCATGTTACCTTGTAAAATGATTATAGGTGGATTATGGAAATGACCAAGGAATTATAGAGAGTTATTTTGAAAATGATCAAGAAATTCATTTTCACAAGACACATAACACTTGATTTTGTAGATATTCATATTACATATTTTGCATTGCTTTCTTAACTTTAGTAAAAGTACTTATAATATGTTAATGCTTAATTTATTTGAACTAGTCATCAAAGCATACTTTAACATGCGTACAGTTAATTAAAAAAATAATTATCAAAATCATTCTGCCACAAAAGTCTTTCTACTGGGTCAGATTCCTTTATATTCTAGAAGTTGAGAAGAATTCGTGATTGTTATGTGAGAAGTTGTAAGTAATATCAAGGGATAGCTACATGTTAAGTGTGGAGGAGTTTTTTTTTTTTTTCCGGGTGAAAGTTATATTAGTGACTAATATTAACACAGATAACAGCGTGCATTATGAGGGGCTTTTTTGAAATAGATTGGGAAAAATTTACCTATATAATTGAGAGTAAATTAGGAACTGTAAAAAGTGACACTATTGCCAAGAAGTAATGCTATATTGTATAGATAATTCATGTTTGGCTCAGGACTTTGGGTTTTATATTTAATTCATTGCAGTTTAAGTTGCATCCCATATTTAGAGAACTAGCAAGGCTTGTATGCACAGCTAATGTCCACCCTAAAGTGTTCAAGGGTAACAAAATTTGAAGGATTGTTTATGAGTTGAGTGTCATGTGTAAATATATTATAAAGAGCATCTTAATGCATTGCTTTGGTTAATAAAGGAAAAAAATTCGTTGTAATAAAAAAGCAAGTATTAACGCATAAATAAAATAAAATAAAATAAAATAGATAAGAAAAGTGTATATTGTGGTTGGTGGCAATTCAAGTTGGTTTATACAGGTTTAACTGGTACTAAATATTTTAAGATAATTTAAAATGTCGTTAAATATTAATTTATTAATGAATAAAAGTAAAAGAGAAGAATGTACAATGCATTTGGCAGCAATAATAATCTTTGTCTTTGTAATAAGTTGCATTCAATTTTAAATATTTTTTCCGTTTTTGAAATTACATCCCTTTTATTTATATGCAATAATATAAAGTCGAAATAATTTAATAGACTTTTCAAACTCTAGATTTTGGAGAGATATAATTCAATTGGAGTACCATTATATTTGACAAATTAACTTAAGTTTTAATCGAATTTCAATGTTCATCACCAGAGTTTCCAATCACAAGTTACACAGCGTATATAATGCAATACTAAAAGCTAGTAATAGTTTACTTTTGAAACTTGTGAATATCAATGAAACTTAACCAGTATTTTATCAAACATTAGACATTCTGGTTATAAGTGAGTGACTAACTTGGAGTAAAGTGACAGACAAAGCAAAAATTTTGAGTACCGAAAGTAATGCTGTAAAAGGAAAACACAAAACATGCTAAAGAAAGCATATGTTACTACAGCAAGATGTAAATGCATAGATTTGCCGAAGTAAAAAGTAAGAAAAATTGTATTACCAAATGTGAGAAAACAAGAAAGTGAAGAAAGCTTTCTCTTTTCTATGTGAGAACGAGAAGGAAATAAAACAAGAAAGAAATGAAGCATAATAAAAGTTGGTAGTGTATGTAAGTGTCTATACTATACTATTCAAGGTTAGTTTGTTGATAATAATTTTATCTAAAAAACTAGTCTATGAAAGTTAAATTAAACTAGTACTTTGTCTTTCAATCTAATGGTTATAAACAGATGAAGTACAATTGATAATTCATTAAAAAGTTGACTTTCTTGTGAAGGACAACGTAACATTAAAGAAAATATAAATATCTAATCTAATTAGGTAATTGAAAAAAAGTTGAGTAGTTGAATAATGATTGTATTATATGACTTATAACAAGCAAAGTAAAGGAAAAATAGGAGAACCAAGCAATCTATAAGTTGAGTTGTTGAATTATCTAATAATGCAATAAGTTTGGAAAAACGTTTTCTCTCCAAATTAGAACTTATAATAAATACTCCCTCCATCCCAAAAAGTGTGCAAGACTTTTAAAATGATTTGCATTCCAGTAATACCCCGCTTGTCTTTCAATGTATTCAGACGTGGTTGAATGATAAAAGGGCCACAAGGTGTGATAAGACATGTGGAACCCAAAAGAATGAAATGTCTCCATACTACTTTAGAGGAAAATGTCATGCACAATTGTTATTTGCATATCACGTGGGAGTCATGAACTATTAAGTGCAATGTTGGTACTTGGTAAGTGCATAATTGGGCCTACTAAAATATAAGAAAGGGGTATCACATTGAAGGGTATGGAACAGAAATATGTGAAAGATTTCATTGCCAATTTTAGTAAGTGACAATTATTTTGGGGACATATAAAAAAGAAAAGTATGAAACTATCAATGGGATAGAGAGAGTAATAGTTTTGTTGAATAATTTAATAATTTAATAGCATAAAAATTAAGAAAAAAAATGCAAATCTAACTGTTACCATGAAAACAACAACAAAGAGCATTTTAGTGAAATATAATAAAGATACACATATTTTTGACATTTAAATGTTAATGCATTCCTTTGATTAAGAAAGGAAATAATTAATTGTAATAAAAAACACATATTAAGGTATAAATGAATTAAAATAGAATTGATAACAAAAGTATATGAGCATAAAGTCAAACGCTACCAATATTTTACTATGAACAAATTAAAATAAATTTGAAATAGGAAAATGTACACTACATTAAGTAGCTGTGATAGTCTTTTTCTTTATAATAATACGAAATTAGTTTTAAATAATATTTTTCATTACATTAACAAAATAATAAAATGCCAATGAATATAACAATTTGAAAAAATTCATGCAATTCGACAATTTTTAACAAGTGCAACTTAATTTGTCAAATATAACTTTAAATGATAATTCATATTAAAATAAATATAAATATAAATTCAAATAATAATGCTAGTGATAATAACGTTGTAATCCCATTAAAACTTAAGTTAATTTGTCAAATATAACTTGATATGATCATGTAAATAATATTCCAATTGAATTATATATCTCCAAAATCTAGAGTTTGAAAAGTCTATTAAAAATATTTGAACTTTATAACCGTAGGTAGAGGACCTTATTCTCCTAGTCAACCTTATGAAGCAATACCAAGTTCATAGAGAAAGCAAAAGAAAAGCTCAAAATTCACCCATAATGTCACGTGCTAATAAGGGGAGTTGTTACAGTAACTTTGGGTTTTGCTTATCTTATAGTAAAATATCTAAAAGTTGTGAAGTTAGTCAATTTCGTACTACCCAAATCCCAAAGGTGAGAAAAAAATGTACAAAAACAAATATTATATTAGTTCCTTCACTTAAATATTATATTAGTTTCCTCGCTTTATTTCCTTCCTTGACAAGATTCATCATAATTTATTTTGATTCTACAGGAGGCTCCAAATTTTACAAAGAAAGAAAGGGGAGACTCCAAACCATATAGCTAGTGTCAATTCACATGCGTGGCAGATAAACCTTTGATTCTCCGGGAGACTCCAAATTTTACAAAGAGATGAAGGGGAGACTCCAAACCATATGGCCAATGTCAATTCGCATGATTGGCAAACAAACCTATAAATGAACAATGCTGAAAAGGTGCCTCAACCAAATATAGCCATCTTTTTTGTTTTTTATATGTATAACTTAGAGAGTCTAGTTAAAATTCTCGAACGAATTTCCAGGACTTATATTAAATTTATTTTATTACTACAACAACCGCAAATGGCAAATAAACCTATAAATGAACAATACCAAGCATGATAAACGTATAGATGAACAATGCTAAAAAGGTGCCCTCAACCAAGTATAGCCCTCTAGAGGTAGTTAAAATTCTCTGCTCCTCTCATGATTTGTTTAATAAACTAGTTCTTAAGTTTACATAAAAGCAACTTGAAAATACAAGTTAACAACATTCACATTTTCTTTGCTAATTCGAATTCTTTTTTTGTCATTCATTTCTTAGTCATCATTTTAATTGTCTGACCTCTCATTCTTGATGCTTTGGAAACTACTAGTAGTGTCGTGTGTCGACTACATCCACCTCTTTCTTGAAGAAGCTTAGTTTGTTACAAACTCTCATTCCTCCGCTCTGTATCAAACTGCCCTCTTTTGTGTCTATAGATATTTATATATCCTTCAGCCCTCTTATACACAAACTTCCTGTCTGAATTAGTGTCTGATAATTTATATCAACCAACTTCTTATACAGATTTTTCTTCGAAGAATAAATTAACGCTATGACAAAATCATTATTCATCCTAATCCGCTACTGCCTAATATGTACCTACTTTTTGAGCCATCTGCTACAAAATGCCATCATGGTCTTCTCAATCTCAATCTCAATTGACTGCTACAAAGCCACACAGTCTTCTCAATCTGAACTCCATTTCATTCTTCTCAATCTCAATTGAATGCTGCAATTTCATTCTTCTCAATCTCAAGTGACTGCTGCAAAGTCACACAGTCTTCTAAATCTGAATCTCAATTTCAAGATTTCAGGCTCCACAACTTTCTCAACCTTCTCAGCTCAATTTAATGGAGCAATGAAGGGTTACACGATGTGATTCATTGTGTCCTCTCTCCCCTAAATGATATGCAAAGTTAATAAGATTGAGTTATTATTTCGTCCCCTTCAAATCAAATTCCTTGTTCTGGATGCGCTACTGAAACTTCAAAACAACACACTTTTGGATTTAGAGTAATGTCCAACCACATCTGCTTTTGAATCTAGAGTAAGACATTAGAGTAATGTCTTATTTGATAAGTATTTTTGAATGAAGCGTTCAGTTTTGGTGTCATTCAGCTTACCATGATCACCAAGAAAAGTTAAAGCAGAAGTAACTCTTAAAATTCTACCATTTTCAACACATACATATACATCTAAATGATTATATGTCAATCGATTCATTATATTGGATATAAATTTTGGATTCCAATAGTACTCTGTTGCAAAATACTAACCACTCGATTATCTCTTGATAACAACATACAATTCTCAACGTGAAGATAATGTAAAACTCATACAATTTGCCTTACCCAACTTTTTGTGCCCCTACAATTTGCATTACCGAACTATTTATACCCCTTATGGACGTCGTAGATTCGAGTTTACTTACTTTTTTTAATATAAGTAGAAGTTTACTTTTAATCTACTTTCACAATCTACATGTATGCCTTACTACACAGCACATTGAAAACGGAAGCGAAGAGGAGGTAGGGGGTTAGAACTCAAGACTACATTCTTAACTTTCGAGATTTTAACCTTAGTCACTAAATCATAATGTATCCTTTTTATTATTTCATATGCCATTTAAACTACACTCTTAACTTCTGTTTTCCCACCTAACATGCTTGATGTAGATAAATAATGTCTAATATTTTGAAAAGTTTATTTTTGAAGAATAAAACTAAAAGCATTTTGAAACAATGAGAAGATGGTTATTTTCCTAAAATTTCTTTTCAGGACATAAATTACCAAAACAATGAAATATGTTTTCACAGAAAACAAAGTCCTCCCCGTAACGTCATACAACTAATATTTTACAAATCGGATATATAAGAAATCCAAACCAACAAATGTATTTTGTATAAAATATATTGTTATGACAAAGTAAACATCTAATAGCTATTGGGAAAAAAAAAAGAAGAAGAGATGATTTCTTATGTTTTTATCTATATCCTTATATATCTTATACTAATTCTTTTCAAACATATACAAGAACATAAAGTTTACTATTTTGTTGTAGTTTTTAGAGACATTATTGTAGAAATTCATTTGCAATCAATGAAAATTTTAATACAACATGGTTTTATCAATGTTTCCACCATAGTATTTTGAACCTCACACTTTCCATGTATCATACAGTAGAGAAAAATATACATTTATAAAATCCCAATTATTGAATCATTAAACTAGTATATTGGGTTTAAAAACCACATGATGCATGTATAATTTTTAGAACTTTGAGGGCGCTGGCAGATATATCATATGCCTCAGTGGAGGTTTGTGAAATTATATCAAACAAAATATCCCATAAACTTGTTGTAAGCGCTCAAAGCCCTAAACCCTGCCACGACCACCCACCACCACTGCCAGCACCCTGAAGATTTCATTTTCCCAAGTATCGGATCATCCTCCTTTGTTTCCCTCCTCTCCTTCTTTTGTTTGTTTTGGTGAGTAACAGTGCTAGGCCATTCCCTCCTCAATATTCTAATATTCTGTAGGCATTTCCTTTTTCCTTTCAATTCTTCTATTATGCCCAACCTGATAAAACCCACAAAAAGCACAAAAATTTAAAGAAAATCTTTATTAACCCATCCAAACAATGAATAGAATCAGACCCACTTACTTTTTTTCAATTTCCTTTAGATTTAGCATAATGGGTTGCTCCAATAGTGCTTAAAGATTTAATCTTGTTAGTGTGTTGATTGAATTCAGCTGCCGTGGTTTCTTGGGAAGTAAATGAAAAAGAAAAAGCATTGTACTTTTTTATTGATGTTCTATTTTTTTGAGGTTGATTGTAGGATAATAGTGTGGAGAAATGCAAGCTATTCATGGAAAGATTCGACTGATAGGGAGGCTGACCATCAACAATTTTAAAAATGTTGATCTCAAGAGAGCTGTAAGGGACAGTGCTGTCACTAGCTCAAGCACTCATTTTGGTTCAAATCCCTTATGGTTGCAGGTCAGTTGCAAGGTTTTTAAGATATTTTTTTCATTGTATTTTTGTTGCTAAACTGTTTTATTTTGAAATTCTTTTGTATGTTGTATGTTAGTTGTTTTTTTTTCTTTTTTTTGCTGCTTGTGATATTTTTCATTTTTCCATAATTAACTTGAGAAAGATTATTACTTGTGTCCCGTGTAGGAAAAAGTATTCTAATGTTGAATGTGACTTGGGAGTACAAGAACTAGACAGCGAGGTCCTCGACTACACAACTAGTTGCGTGTTAAGAACTTCCATTTAATAGAGGAAGTTGATGGTAGAATGAAAAGAGTGGAATCTATAATTTAAATGATGGTCAAGTAGGATACTTTAGTGATTTATGTAGAAAATATATGAGAAGAGATTAGCTGTTGAAGGCTTTAGGTCTGCAGAACACAGTTTGATCATGGTACTGAGGGAGTTTATATGGGTATGGAGCAGAATTAAGTTTTGCTTTTGGAGACTATGAGATAGTTGTTCTGGCATTTTGACAAGTTAAATTGGATGACTGGAACTGAGTCAACTATGTTGCCCACTTTGGCCTGTAAAATATAGGATATTTATAGGCCCTCAGAATTCAAATGGAATGGTTTCGCTGTTCTGTTTAGTTCTCCATTCTGTTGTTCTAATTCTGTCTGCCTGCAACAGGGAAGATTGTTAGTATTGTAATAGTATAATCAATTCAAAGATACTGATATCTGTAACAGTAACTAAATTGGGGCACCAGTTGGAGTTCACTTCTGACTGACATGTTGCATTGTAACAGTATATCTTGTCCTTAATTTTTGTTAAGACAAGGAAACAAATGCTTATGTTCTTAAGAGGGGGAACGTACATGGCTTGGTTTTAGTATGGCCAACCTCATTCTCTAAAGCATATGTAAGGAGTGTCCTAATTTTATTCATTTGGACATCAGTGAAATTTACTTTCAGGTGTACATGCACAGCATCATGGCCAACCTCATTCTCTAAAGCATATGTAAGGAGTGTCCTAATTTTATTCATTTGGACATCAGTGAAATTTGCTTTCAGGCGTACATGCACAGCATCATGCTTCTAAAAAAATCTTTCTACAATAACTTTACTTTTGAAGACAACATACTGAGCAAGTAAAAAGAGTGAGAAACTATCTTGTTCTCAGTAGTAAAATATTGGTGAATTAACTATGTTCCTAGCTGCGGCTAGTTTTTCTCAGTTTTCAGCAGCTTCCTGTGCATAATCTGGTTTATCTGAATTAACATTCAAATGCTGTTATGTTCTTATACTATTTCCAATGTCTTTCTTCTCACATGTCACCGTTTATATCCGCTTGACGGTGAATCTTATTTGTACAGTTTTGATATTATATTAGATGGTATCTTGAGATTGCCTTAAAAGCCAGAACTTTCTTTTGATTGTCATGTTCCCCGTTGGTCAAAAAGGACCAGAGGTAGGCTATGTAGAATCCTCTTAACATCCAAAAATGTTGGCTCATGGAAGGAATTATGTCACATAATTCTGTGGATCATTTGGAAAGACATTATTGGAAATGTTTTTGAGGATGCCAATATCCAAGATCTAAAACCAGGTTTTGCTGAATCTTTTATTTGCATTGTGTATGCACGAAACTCTTGAGGGGCTGGATGTTTTTGTGCATTTCTTTAGGTTTTTTGCTTTCTCTGAACATAATTTTCCTTACTCCTTTACTGATTCATGCTCATTGTTATGTGGGTTGCAGCACTTTGAGCCCTTTATATTATGGGATCCTTATCTTTATCCCCCAAGAAGTTCTAAGTCGTGACAAAATTGGCATATTTGTTGAATATTGTCATCCTAAACTTTCTTGGTAAGCCAAAATAAACTACAATGTCTTACTTGTATGAGTTATGCCCTAATTAAGCAATATATGTTTCAAAAGATACTTAAGATCACTGTAAACTTGGATTAGGATTCTTAATCTTGTGCATTACTTAGATTGGCCTATAGGAAAATAAGTTCCTTAGGCAAGCTAAGACGTATTGCTATTCTTCCATTAAAAGAAGGTGGTAGTAGGAGAGAGAAGCAAATGTCTGCTGTTTACTTCTATGACATGCAAAATGTGTAGATAGAAATACAGATATAGATATAATGGCTGTCCGTTTATATTGGAAAATGGAAAATGGAATTCAAGACATTAGGAAATTAAAAAAAAACTGACCTAATTTGTTCATACAAATAATAAAACCTGAAAACTCAACTATGAAAACTGTTAGTTTGACAAAAATAGTCTTGTAATACAGTATGACAATAGAGAACTACAGAACGAGAACACTGCCTGAGTTTGATAAGTTCACTTTCTTGCCTTCCGGAGTGATTTGGAATTTATTTGTCCAAATTCCTTAACTTGTATGGTAACAGTTGCCTATAGTTAGCTTGGTGCCTGCTTATTCATTGTTGTTTCTGCAACTAAAAGTGAAGTGATGTGATATGCATATGTCTACATGATGATCTATAATACTTTCATTGGAAGTCATGCCGCAGATGTGCATTTGTGCATTATCTGGGAGGAACAGATTTGAATCATCAAGTAACTCATGTCAAAGATACAGTGTGTTTTACTAATATATCCTTTACAGGAATATATCTAACCAATTGCTCATGATGCTTATAACAAAATAAACATTTTCTGTATTTTAATATTGTTTTATGCTGATGATTCTTTCAGCTCAAGGAGTTTGGTACAGAAACTGGCTTCTTGATGTCATTCAAGAACAATGGCATGTCTAAAGTGGAAAAATCTTGGACTGGGCCTGCACCATGTTTATCTCGATTGGTTAGACTTGTGCCAACCAACAGGTGCTTCTCAACAATTGGAAATTCAGTCGAATCTGCTCCTCAAGACGCTTCTGTTACTACATCCAACATACCTACACGGATCAAATTTAAGAGGCTTGATAAAACAGCAAGGCACATAATGCAGGCATGAAAGTTATTGATCATGTTTCTAGTAATTTTACTTCCATCTTTTATTATTTTTCACTAATTATATTCTTCTCCTGTTATGCTTATCTCTACTCGTAACTCTGTTTAACTTGTGATTGTGACAGATTCTTGATAAGGAAGCAGTTGAGGAAGTGAAGTCAAAGAGAGAGATTCCTGAAATTAAACCTGGTTATATGGTCCAGCTCAAAGTGGTATGGAAGATTTTGGTTAAAAGAAAATTATGGTTTTCAAATTTTTTTTGGCCTCTTTTCCTTTGCAGATTTGACATCAGGTCTCTTGGCGTCTAAATGCGTATATTTGCTGACTGATGGTAATAAGATAACTTATTAATTTCATGTGATTTCATTAAAACAGGAAGTGCCTGAGAACAAAAGACGTGTTTCAGTAATTAAAGGCATAGTGATAGCAAGACGAAATTCTGGTATCAGTACAACATTTAGATTGAGAAGACTTGTGGCTGGCGTTGGCGTTGAATCCCTTTATCAACTGTAAGTCTTTAGTTTATTGTCATTGAGATTGAGAACCAAATGACCTTCTGCATGTCAACAGTGAAACTCTTCTTTGTTTACCCTTTTGTTTTCTGCTTTGAGGAGAATGTCCTCCTTACACATAGCATCCAGAACAGATGTATGTCTCTTCCTGGGAATTGTGTAGAATTTAAGCTGTTTGGGATCATCATGGGGAAACTCTTTAGGTGGTAGCCAGTATATCTGGTAAGTGGCAGCAGTGCTTTATTTGGCCACCTCTTCAACTTTAATCCACCAGGTGCCTGGGATTTACATAGGCTGATAAAAGACTAATGGTTCTCAAAGTCAGTTTCTGAGTTGGTAGGTTATAAGCTGGATCATGTTGCCTTTGGTCTTATGTTAAACTTTATTGTCCCACCTGATAGAAGCAGAATATGGTTGGTAATGGCATTTAATTTGGAATTTTGTATCTCTCAATTAGTTCTAGAATCTCCCTGTATTGCATATATCTGGGTTTTCAACCCGGTTGCCTTTTCACCCTGAAACTAGGTGGTTTGCATCACATCTCATCACCCTTTTGATCATTTTCATGGCTTCACCTCTTCTCTGGCTTCTGATATCTATACTCTCAAGTTTATGAAATAATTTGTGTGAAGTTTCAATCATGTCCCATCACATTCTCTTCTGGCATGTGCTTATATATATATATATATATAGCATGTGCTTCTCTACATCTAATTGTGATGAGCTACTTTCACTGGAATGGTGCTTCAAGTAATGACTGAATGGGTGGTGATTTCAGGTACTCACCTAATATAAAGGAGATTAAGGTACTGGACAAAAAGAAAGTGCGGAGGGCCAAGCTATACTATCTCAGGGACAAGATGAATGCACTTAAGAAATAATAGCACGTTGTCTAAAGATGAAAAGTGTATGTGAATTCAGAAAATGGTAGGGCTCCATTTTGTCTTCTGCAGCCACACTTCGACTGACTTTATGCAAATAATTCTGTATGCAAAGTGATTTTTCTTTTTATCAGGGTTTTGTCCATTTATCTTTTTGATTTGATTAGTTGGTTGGAAGAGGCTGCATTGGATCCGAATGCTTGACTAACTGCCTAAATTCTTAGAATATACTAACTCTTCTATGGCAGCATTATATTAGAGCTATGGCCTTGTGATTTTCAGGGCAGTTAAGTGGCGCAATCCACCACCTTTATACCATCTGCATTCTTTTTCTGTTGGTACAGATAATTTTGTATTAACATGTCATAAACAATACTTTTGTGCTTCACTCCATTAAACTGGTTAGATCTTTTGCTTCATTCCTTGTAGATATGTTACAAAATTTCTTGCAGCAGAATATTCAAAGTACTCTATGAAGAATGTGAAAGGCCAACTAAAGGATTTGTTCAAAAGATAACCCTTTAATTTAGCTTTTTAAAATGGTTTGCTTCCAGAAGCAGTTTTACTTGGTATTTATAAGTAGATAAATATTGTTAATTATTCATCAGACTAGTCACCGTTGAAGGTCAATTGCTACTGCTTAGACTGGCCGAAAAATTATAATATCATACACCAAATGTGAAGTATTCACAGTTGCTTCTGCAATCCTAAAAGCTACTAACTTTTTTTTCCCCTTTTGAGGAAAAAAAGATACTAACTTTAGGCAAGGTATAATAATTCTATTAACCCTTGGTCTACATCTGAGATTTGCGTTATATCAACTTGTGCTAGTGGACCTCAAAGAGTAAGACAACTGTCGCATGCTTACTATGACTGTGATCTTAAGATTTGTCAACTAATACTGCTCTGTTTGTTTAAGTTTGTCAACAAGAACTAAAAATTTGTAACGTTGCAGTGTTGTTGTCCTGGTTATTCTTGATTGAGCCTTGACTTTTGGATGTTCGGTTAGGAGGTATCTGCTGACGACAAGGTCAATTTCTGCAGAAAATATTACTTGGCTTGTACCCATAACTTCATCAATGAACTTGAGAGGCAAAACTGAATAGTCACAGGCTGACGAGACTTTGGTGTAGTGGCTAAAGTTGAGGTTCCAAAACTTGGGAGATTCTGAGTTTAAATTCCCTCTCCTTCCACCCTCTTTCTGTTTCTTAAATCTCATCCCTTTTTTGCTAGGAGGAAAAAGGGAAAAAAAGAGAATAGCCATGTTACTTATTTGACAATTTTATAGTTTAGTGTCATAGTCATTATATGGTTAAGCAGACAGTAGATCTCTTTTCTGGATAGCTTAAAACATTTTGCTTCCCATTTCTTGAAGCATAATGTACTTCTGAATCAAGCAACGAGTATCCTGGCCTTGTGTAATTACTCAAATTAGTACTAATCTGCAGTTCCTCGAATACAAATTTGTGCTATTTGTTGAGATGCGAATGAATCATTGAATCCAATTGGATTCAAGATGGAGGGGCTCTAAGTGAACGTGAAGAGGCATTAAATGGGAAAAATGGTTGGTGGGCTGATGCTCAAACACGAAATTAGTGACTTATAACTTGTTGATTGTATGAAACTTGAAGTTACTGAATTTTAAACACCTCTTTGTTTTATTAGTTATAGTTTGTTCTATTATCACATTGAAATATAGCGATAGATCTTTCCAAGTAGAGTTGAATGCATCCTTTGGTCAAACTCTCTCTTTCTCTCCTCATGTCTACTCATTCTCCAGTAAAATTTGAAGAAATTTAGCATTTATAATTGACAAGACATTACAATTAAAGCGACAAACGTAAATGATCCCCCGTGTAGTTTTTATAAAAGCTAGGGATCTTCCCTCATTTTGCAATTTTGGTGTAGAATGAACTTGTATGCGGAGGAAAATAAATTCGAATGCAATTGCCATTTTGATTGTTGTAAATCCAATTCAAATAAAAGCAACAATTACAAGTTAGTCATTATCATGAATATTCGTTGTAAATTGGCTATCGTAAAATGGACCTAAAAGTGCGATTAATCTCTTATTAAGGTAGAGAATTTTGCCATTCATGTGCAAGTATAGTTTAGACTGATTGTTGAAGGATAACTTCTTTGTAGAGGACTAAAAGCAGCAACATGCAAAAAGACTAAGAGGTAAAGTAAAACGAGAACAAAAGTTTGGGGTCGTTACGTGCAAGTAATCTCTTTACCTTTTTGTTTTGTTGCCGCCCAACAATCTTGTGGCTTAATTTGACCATTCATTTTTTTTTTCCTTCACTTTTTAGTGGAAATTTAGGTGGTCAAAGACTCAAAGCTTGTGATCTTTATGTACCAAGAAAGAGAAAAAGAAATCTTTTCACATTTAGCAGCCAACCTCGTGAAAGCTAGAATAGTCTAGGAGGCTGCCACTTTTTCTTTTTTTTTTGCTTTTTTTTTATAAAAATATTTTCTAAAAAAAAATTAATGATAAAAAGTTTCATCCATGGAGCTGTGAATAAATACAGAATTTGTCTAAACCTGTCTCTACTAGTCAAGTGAGGTTTTAAATTCTTATTTAAAAAGAGTAAAGTTAAAAAAAAAAAGAAAAAAGATGGGAAGAGAGAAATAAATAAGTGTATGTGCACTATAAATAATATAAAAAAAAAGCATGTGTGCTGACTGATATATGATAAAGAAATTAGGCTCCAATAGAACTAAATGTTCAAACAATGAAAGTAATATGAAAGCTAATACAAGGGAATTGTAGAAAAGTCATAAAACGGCTGAATCTATTATTATTGGTATTGGTTTGGTAGGATTATATGTAATTGACTATTGTGAGATGAATTAAACGTGTCACAAACTTAAAAGTAATGAAGACTACATCACTACAAGTAATCCGCATTTAGTGAAGTAAATAATTAGTTATTTTATCACGAAATCAGTGACTTATTGGCAGAATCTATTATTTGTATATAAATAATATCATTAAATTAACATTATGTAAAAGATGATAGATTAATCAATTAGATCAATATTATGATGCATCATTTTACAGATGATATGCTAAAAATTGTTTCTACACGAAACATTTGCACTCCGGATGAATCTAATGAAAACTTGATAAATACAACAACCAATCAATTATGTTGCAACCTATATTTAAAAATAATTTCAAAAGAAATGATATTTTAAGTTGAACTTTATAATTAACCAAAAGGAATACCCGCTGTCAAATTTAGGATTCGAATCCTATACCTGTCAATTAGAGGTGGGAAAGGTGTGGTGAAGAGTGGGAGGATTAAAAAAAAACCTCATTTATGTACTTCAATCTTAATTCAATAATTTGTGATATGATATATGTAAAATAAAGAAGTGATTAACAATAAAAATCTGATTATAAAAATATATTTATGATGCAACATATTTTTTTTCCAATAAATAGGCTATCCAAATAAACTCACCAAATGAAAAAAGAATGCTAAAGTGCCGTTTTAGGTTTAATTTTGCTTTTGCCAAAGTACCACAAAAAGTTAGCAGAAAAGTAGAAAAAGACATGTGATCCTGAGTTGACTTTTGAATTTCATGATTAGACAAACAAATAAAAATAAAAAGCAACTTTTCTCCTGTCATTAGTATTACTTGTATAACTAATATATAGTGTCGAATATGATAAAGGCGTGAACTAAAGTTCTCAAACTCCACCTCACTTGTTATACACGTTTCTTCTTCCCCTTTATTTGTCTGATTTATTCTGAACAAGATATAAATACGTAGTTCGAATGGGATTCCTATACATACTATAAAAATTCGATCTTTTTCTGTAATCAGTCCAAATTTGTCGAATTTACTGTTGAAATTTGAGTTTCCTAAGTGGATTTTGATTGAATTTGGATTTTGGAGTTGAATTTCTCCAGTTGATCTGAGTTTTTTTGTCTTTTTGGGGTTAAAAGGGTTTGCGTTATTTCCTCCAGATAGAGAGAAAAATCTTTCATTTGGTGGATTTGATTGGATTGAACTCCAGCTAACTGAGACAATGGCCCAGGATTCTGCCTCGGAGCAAGACCCGGATGAGTCTGATGTTGAACCCGAATTTGTTGAGGTGGATCCTTCTGGTCGATATGGGCGGGTAAGTATATTTATGAGTTTAAGCATTTGGGATTCTTTAGGAGTGTTTCATAACTGCCATCCGAATGAGAAGCATACTGGATTCATATTAGAAAAAGATTTAATTTTGGGTATTTTCTATTGCATTTGGCAGTACAAGGAAATATTGGGGAAAGGAGCATTCAAGAAAGTGTACGTCTTTTTCTGAATTTTTATTATTTATTGTGTAAATATGTTGTATATAGGTGCTTTTGAACGCTTGTTGCACAGGGTGAGTGGCTGTTTGATTAATTTTTTTAATATTTTTTTCTGGATGATGGGAATGTAGATATAGAGCGTTTGATGAACTGGAAGGGATTGAAGTGGCATGGAATCAAGTGAAGGTGTCTGATCTTTTAAGGAATAAGGACGATATGGAGCGTTTGTATTCAGAAGTTCATTTGCTAAAAACCCTTAAGCACAAGAACATTATCAAGTTTTACAACTCATGGGTCGATTCTAAGCATGAGAATATTAACTTCATTACAGAGATTTTCACTTCCGGGACTTTACGACAGTATGTTGTAAATAATTTTGTTTATGTTTGTGGATATGGAAATGGCTATTTAGCAGCTAGGATGCAATTAATTTTGAATGTGCTGTGTAGGTACAGGAAGAAACATAAAAATGTTGATTTACGAGCATTGAAGAAGTGGTCTAGGCAGATATTAGAAGGGCTTTTTTACCTCCACAGTCATGATCCACCAGTTATACATCGGGATTTGAAATGTGATAACATTTTTGTTAATGGAAACCAAGGAGAGGTGAAAATTGGTGACTTGGGACTTGCTGCTATCCTACAACAGGCTCGGTCAGCTCACAGTGTCATAGGTCAGTCTTGATCTTGTTTCTTCATTTATTGTTCACATTCTTTACATTGGGTCTACCTAAGTGCTCAATGACATGTTGCCGTTGTAATTTTGCTCCTTATATAGGCACTCCTGAGTTCATGGCGCCAGAATTGTATGAGGAGGAATATAATGAGCTGGTAGATGTATATGCATTTGGGATGTGCTTGTTAGAATTGGTGACATTTGAGTATCCCTATGTTGAATGCTCTAATGCTGCCCAGATATTTAAGAAGGTTACATCAGTAAGGCCTCTATGACTTTTGCTCACTATTTTATGTTACATGGTGCTTCTTTTATTCAATTTAATGAACTACTTTTCTTATGATCTTTTTTTGGAGTGGCAAGTGTGATGAGGCAAAATCTGGGATTTTCCAGCTGATGTATATTTGTGGACATGTATGTGCAATATGTTTATTATATGTACATGCTTGTTCTCCTTGGAGTGAAGCAGTATGTACAAAACAGTGCTGTTTATTGCATTATTGATAGCTTGAGGCTTCATATTCTTGGAGTAAGCAGTTGTGATATCAGAAGGGGATATACAAGACATGCCTCTCTGTGGGGATGGGTTAAGTTCAAGATTTATATATGCTAGACCCTGTACTCATAACCATCACTGTAGATTTACTAACTTCTGAATTGTTTGGAACTTTGAGAGCTCAGATTGTTAGGATCACTGAGGTCAGTCCATGCATCTGATCTTCTTATGGCTTTGAATCAATTTGCTTTAGTAACTTTTGTCGGGCTTCTTTTTTGTTCTTATTTTTTCAGATCTCTTACAAAGCAATGTGCAGGATTGACTTGCCTTTGTTAGTTGATATCTGCTTTGGAAAATTCTAAGCTTTTTTTGTTTCTTTTAGTGGTGCATCTTTTGAACCTACTAGTTCTTTTATTAGAGAAAAAGAGTGTTACAACTTTCATAAAGCCCTTCTTCACATCCTGCAACTTCTTCACCAAAGAACTATCACACCAATTTGCAAATCAAAGGACTTCATTTTGAATTTTTATTTTTTCTTTTTTCAGATAGTTACGCAGAGACCTTAGGATAAAAAATTACCTCCTGTGCGCAATTACGTTGGCTTTTGTGATATAAAAGGGGAGGAGAAGGGGACAGAACATAGACATAAGATGAGGTTGATAGATTGATAATTTATTTTCCAAGATAATTAGGAGTGTAAAACTTTAGGGTGCTAACTAATATGTGATTTGAAGTGATTCATATTTTCTATGCTCAACTTCATTCAGCTATAGATTTTATGAGAATATGCTTTTTACCATGATACCTGTCTATTGGGTTTGTGACATGTTGATATGCTATTGAAAGCTGTCTTTGTTGGCATACCATCTTCTGTTTCCAGGTGACTTACACATCATTTTTACATGAAATGCTGAGTCCTTGGCTTTTTTGTTTGCTTTTTGCATCTTAAACCCTATGTTACTATGATGGATGAATTGCAAAGACAGATTTTGGTGAAATCTCATTACCTGTTTTGCCATAAAGATGCTCATATGAGGCTAAATTTCAAATTTAATTGGTAATTTCACCTGGTTAATTTATTGACCAGTTATATGTCACAACCATACAGTGTCCTCACTAGTTTCCCTATAAGCACAATGCTTATCCACTCTCATCCTCTTAAGCACACTAATGGGTATGGAGTCACTATGTACTTAAAGTGGAAACTGTGGGGTGTATTTATTCTTGTGATTTAATTTGTGTATGTTTGCTAACATTGGTATGTTAAGTCGTGCTCACACATTAAGATCATTATCCAACTCCTGCGTTGTGTAGATGCCCGGTGCCTAGGGAACAGCGTACTACCCTTGGATTTCTAGATCTTTTTGCCTGAAGGTTATAAGAGAAGATTCATTGATATGTGGGTCCTATATGGGACCATGTTTTCACGATACCTAACCTAGAGATACGGCTTAACAATACCGTTTCACTTCTCAAATTATTTTTGTTGCATTTTGTCTATATGGTACTACACTCTTTCTTTGTCCATTACTCACTATGAATATTTTGACCATCTTGATCCACCTTCTCCCCAAGATAACCTTGCCATAACCTGGAACGTTCTTCTATGTGCCAGGTTGACTTTTTCTGCTTATGAATAGCTGAAGTTTGCTTTCTCAACACATGACTATTTTTCTTCTGCAGTTATCATTGAATTTTTTTTTTGCCAGTTTTTGCTCTCATTCTTGTTTGGGTTGCTTTTTGTCTTCCCCTCTGAGACTTCTTGGTTCTTGCACCTGGCAGTCATCATTGTTCTATGTGCCAGCTGCATTTTTTTTTTTCCCTACGGCTTGCGGAAGTTTGGCTTTTCGGCAGAGAGTTTTTTAATCTTCTGAGTACTTCTTTACCATTTTTGAATCTCTCTATTGTTCGGTTGCTTTATGTCTTTTGACTTGGACACTTCCTCACTTCTTTACCATCTATCTCTTACACTAGTTGTACTCACTGACAGTAGAAAGCAAATATAGTTTAAGTTGAAGATATGTGCTGCCTTATGCACAACGATGCAACCTCTATTTGCTCATGCATGTTTAATGTTGTTATCAATTTTCTTATGAGGAAAAAAGTACAACACTCACTGCATTTGTGTGAATGTTGTAGCATAAATTTTGGTGCCACAAGTAATTCATTTCAATTTATTTTCTAGTAAGGCAGTAGACATGCATTCCTTCTTGATTAAATGGTTGAAACTTTAAGAAAATGTTGAATCATTGTAAAAATTTAGAAGAAAAATTTGAACCAGATGTAGTAATATTAGCTTTTCAGCATAGCTGAAAATTGCACATCATTCTAGAAGAGTGGTTCTCAGCTTCACCTATGAAAGAGCACCTTCCAACCTTGACAATACTGTTGTCAGGGCCAACATTTAGGTGGACTTTGGGTTTTTGCTCTACTGTGACTCTCTGAAGGTCTCTACCTTGATCAGGCCAGTTGCTTAACATCATTAAGTTATTCATGGTTAACTTGGTTGCTAACACCTTGTTAATGGTATATTATTACTTTCCGGAAGCCAAACAATTAAACATGATTCTTCTGAGAATTTGCTCTCAATTTGTTATATGACAAAACTGAATCAGGTTTGCAGAGTAGGTGAAATTTATTATTGTATCTCAGTATTAACCAATGTGCTTGTATCTCTTAGTTTTGCTTTTTGACTAAGATTTAAGATCTCAGGTCATGTTTTTTTTTGGTTTCTTCATAGGGAATCAAGCCAGCATCATTAACAAAAGTAAAGGATCCTGGAGTTAGAGAGTTTATTGAAAAGTGTATAGCAAAAGTTTCTGATCGGCTGTCTGCCAAAGAACTATTGTTGGACCCTTTTCTCCGATCTGATGATGATGGTGGAAGTATAGGTCGATCCTTGCATCCCACTCCCCAAGGTTTGGGAAGCTTTGTGAACTCTTTGTATCTTTTGGCTGTTTGAATTGAGATATATTTCTACTCTACTTTTTTTTTTTAACTTTTGCAGATGGAAGTAGTCGTCATTCTGATGGTGGTCAATTTCCTAAGGAGCACATCCCCGAGGGAAGTCGAGATTTCACTGTGCAGGGTCAAAGGAAAGACCAGAATACAATATTTTTGAAATTAAAAATTGCAGACTCCACAGGTTATTTGTTGTTTTCCTTCTCACTGTGACCAATTACTTGATGTATGTATGCATTTGTTTCAAGGCAGTGATCTGGTCAGTAGGACTAATAACAATGTCTCTCATACTTACTTCACATGTTCAGGTAATATTCGCAATATCCATTTTCCATTTAACATCGAGGTGGATACTGCAGCAGCTGTTGCTAGTGAAATGGTTGAAGAGCTAGACTTAACAGATCAAGATGTCTCAGCAATTGCAGAGATGATTGATGCTGAAATTCGGTCATATATTCCAGATTGGGCACCCCAAGAAAATTCCAGCAGTTATAGCGGTGAAGTTACAATGTCAGATAGTGGCACCTTCGAAGTTCAGGCTGGTGCTTCCCCCTCTATAAATGAATGTGTTAGTTCTCCTGGCTTAGTTTTGGAAAGACTGCCTTCAGGCCGTAAATATTGGTCTGATTCACCCAAAACTGTGGTGGAAGCTCTCCTCTTGGACCACGGCCTTCGAATTTGTCAGGGTCAGACTCAACAACTCCTGGAGGCAGCTGGACTGAAGAGAATGAGCTCTCACCTGATAGCCATAATTATCACTGCAATTCAGATGTTGCTGAGAATGATACTGAACCTGATGATAATGTGAAAGAAGATGAAGCTTCCAAACTCCATCATGCACCCTCTGATGAAACTGATCATTCTGCAGATTTCCATTCAGCCAATGGGCCGCCTCATCTGTTGGATGTTAACGATTCAGTTAGTGGTTGCTCCCCTGATTTGAGAATAATTGAAGAGAAACTTGAGCAGCTTCTGGTTGAGCAAAAAAATGAGCTAGATGAACTTAGAAGAAAGCATGAAATGGCTGTCTTAGATCTTCTGAAGGGCCTACCTCCAGATACTTGTTCTAGAACTCTCAGTAACTGCAATTTGAAGATCTCTGACTACAAATTGCAATATGATACATATGGTTCAGCCAAAAGTTCTACATATCCAGTCTCCCGCTGGCCGATGTAAGTGTTGCAGTCTTACTTTCCCAACTCACTTGTGGATAATAATGTGGATTGCTCTTCGATTGCACCATTCATCTACTCATCCTTGAAGGCTTTGAGATATTCCAGAATGCTAAGGCACCATGTTTCAGGGAAATATCACAAGCACACAACCATAGCTGAAAACCGTAATTGTGGGCTTATTTCTAGATACAGCTTCAGAGCAGTCAAGTGGAATTTCAATTCTGGCACTGGTATTGCAGCAATTTGTTCTGATGATGTGCTGGAATAAAAGCTTGTGGGCAAGGTCTGCATCCATCACTCCATCTCTCGCAGTAATGTAGATGGTCATATGCTGCTGTGAGATGAGGTGCGGAGTTAACTGAAACTTGTAAATCTTTGTAAAAGGGTTCATTACATTTCGTTTGATTTAATCTAATTATAATTTACATTCCATTCACACGCATATAATGTTTCTGAATGTCAAATCACAGATAAAACAGGTGATTGATTTTTTCTCTTATGATTTGTATACTTGTACATATGGACATGACATTCATTCCCCAAATGTTGTGCTGTCGAATAATGTTTTTAATATAAATGTTGTTTGTTTCTCTTAATTTCAAGAATTTACCTGTGTTGCCTGCTTTGCCAGGCTATTTATATTCTTGCTGTAGGCTTGTAAAATGCATGCATTCCCTTCTTTCCACCAGTAGTTTTTTGCCTTTGGGAATACATTTACTCTTCTACAGAGTACAAACTCCCAGCTACACTTAACATGAGGTTCCAATATCAATCATTTTACATCCATTTACAGAAGAGATGATCTATTGAGGGGTTGCAATGGTTTTTCAATTCAATTGGAAATGAACCAATAAATAGTAGTAATGGTTAAGTCTTGACCTTCTTCCTTTTCCTTTCAAAAGGAAAAAGGAAAATGAAATCATCCCACCGTCAATAAAGAAAAAGGTCAAAAGGCGGAGTATACAGCAGTGGCTTGGAACCAAAAGCTCAAGAGATTGTTGGTACCACCTAGGGCTGCAAACGAATCGAACCGTTTGCGAGCGGCTAGAGTCAAACTCGACTCGAACTTGATATTGAGCTCAAGTTGGTCGAGTCAAACTCAAGCTCAAAATATTAAGCTCCTTAGCTTGCGAGCCGGTTCGCGAATTTGAGTGTATTTATATATATATATTTTTTAATAATAAAATTACATATATATCTTTAATATTTTATTATTTATTAAAAAATTTATTTTTTTATTTATTTTTTTGAGCTTGAACTCGAGTTTTATAATTGTCAACTCGACGAGGTTGAGTTCCAGTTTGAATTCGATAAAACTAAGTTAAGGTTTGGCTTGATTAGGGCAAATCTCGACTCGTTTGCAACCCTAATACCTCTTGGTGGGGATGGGAGACTAATGGTTCCACCCTTGTCTCCCACCTTGCCACAAGTAATCCTTGCCTCCCAACTTGCCCCTTAATTAGTTGCCTTCGATGAGAAAATTCCATCGGCTCCCTCTCCTCTTAGACTAGGCTAAAGTAAATTATACAAAAATTATCGTTGCGACAATATATATATATATAGCAGTGACTTGGAGCAAATGAGAGCATTTGAAGCTCACAACGTGGCCCAAACAGCGACTCATTTTTTGCTTCTCAAATCTGGCCTTGAATATGTTGTCAACATTTAGTATTCACTATCAATCATTTTTCCATGGTATCAGCCACAAAAGTTCTTTTAACAAAATTATTGGCTTCACGGCTCTTTTAGCTAGTACCATCGAATTAAGGGAACGAAATTACAGAATCAAAAGACTTCCAAGATTTTAGATACATGCAAGAACAAAACAACATATTGAAAGAATATACTCTAGGAAACAGTAGGTCAATTCAATAAGATCAAGACGCAAATGTTTCTCAACATCTTTCATTACAAATCTTTTTTTGACATCATAGTGTTTTAGTTATATAAAACCATTGAACTACAAAATCAATAAGCTTTTGAGTTCCGATCTAATCCCTTGTCCCTCTGTGCTTTTAAAAATCTCACTCTTTTTCTATTGAGAAAAAAAAAAGGTTTTTTCAAAGAAAAAAGTTTCCAAGCTGGAATTTTTAAACTTATTTTTCACAATCTATTTTTCTGAACGATGAAAATTTGGCTCTTGAATAAGAATATGTATGCATTGTATGACAAATGATGTACATGGTCGCTTAGCTAATTATAACTTTTGTTGAGACCGCAACGTAATACCAAGTAATGCTAATTACCCTTGTCATTGACATTTTAGGATCAAATAACATGACAAAAGACTTGATATATCTTATCTAACATAACCAAGTTTTTCTATTCAAGAATATCATCTGTTTTCTCATTTCAGACATATTTTAATACAAAAATACTAGAGATATTTTGCAATTGAAGGCATTTTTATAAGAATATATCAGTATTTTAATAACACATTAAGTGAATACATTAATCATTAGGATCGGTCTAGTGATCAGAAAGAGGGCGCTTAGAGTCTTTCTTGATATCAGGTTTAGAGTGCCAATAAAAGGATTCAAAATCATTGACCACCATTTTTTTTTTGTTTATATTTTACAACCTTGCCAATAAGAGTAAATCACAAAACCTCAAATTTGAGGGAGTCAATTTTCATTTGACCCAATTAGACCTAATTTTGCCAGGTGTCGCTCCACAACCCCCATTTCACAGAAATCCCATACTACCGCACCCTGTCAAGCGATCCAACGCAATGAGGTTAGAAAAGGATAGCACCAATTTTGAAAGGCCCCAATTTTTCCTCGGCAGAGATAACTCTCTGTACTCTACAGCTCTACTTCCCGCACCACCCCTCTCCTCCCCATTCCAAACCCCTTCAGCCACAGCAATTCTTCCTTCCATTCTCAAGCCCCCCAAAACCTCTCAATCTCTCATAGCCCACCAACAAAAATGGCTTCAATTTCAGCTACTGCAACAGCAGGAGCAGCAGCTACAGCAGCCTCCACAAAATTCATCCACCCTTATTCCCCTTCCCCTTCTTCCTCTTCTTCTAGCCCTTCTTTAGTTTCAATTTCTACTCTAAAACCCACTAAAGTTATCTTATCCTCATCCTTTCTTTCATCCCCTTCCACCCTTTTCATCAACTCCCCTTGCTCTTCCTCCGCTCCTTCCCCCCGGGGCGGCCGGTTAACGGTCAGGGCTGCCAGGGGGAAATTTGAGAGGAAAAAACCCCATGTGAATATTGGTACTATTGGACATGTTGACCATGGAAAGACTACTCTCACAGCTGCTTTGACAATGGCTTTAGCCTCCATGGGAAACTCCGCACCGAAGAAATACGATGAGATTGATGCTGCCCCTGAAGAGAGGGCTCGTGGGATTACTATTAACACTGCTACTGTGGAGTATGAGACTGAGAATCGGCATTACGCCCACGTGGATTGCCCCGGGCACGCGGATTACGTAAAGAATATGATTACTGGTGCTGCCCAGATGGATGGAGCGATATTGGTGGTTTCTGGGGCAGATGGGCCGATGCCGCAGACGAAGGAGCATATTTTGTTGGCTAAGCAAGTTGGGGTGCCGAATATGGTTGTCTTCTTGAATAAACAGGATCAGGTGGATGATGAGGAGTTGCTTCAGCTTGTGGAAATGGAGGTAAGGGAGCTTTTGTCTTCTTATGAGTTTCCCGGTGACGATATTCCGATTATTTCGGGTTCTGCTTTGTTGGCTTTGGAGGCTTTGTTGGCTAATCCTGGTATTAAGAGGGGTGAAAACCAGTGGGTGGATAAGATTTATGAGTTGATGGATGCTGTTGATAGTTATATTCCTATCCCACAAAGGCAGACTGATTTGCCATTTTTATTGGCTGTTGAAGATGTTTTTTCAATTACGGGTAGAGGGACAGTGGCTACTGGGAGGGTTGAGAGAGGGACTGTTAAGGTTGGGGAAACTGTTGATATAGTGGGGTTGAAGGACACAAGGAATACGACGGTTACTGGGTTGAGATGTTTCAGAAGATTTTGGATGAGGCAATGGCTGGGGATAATGTGGGGTTGTTGTTGAGAGGTGTGCAGAAGGCGGATATTCAGAGAGGAATGGTGTTGGCTAAGCCTGGGACAATTACGCCTCATACTAAGTTTGAGGCTATTGTTTATGTGTTGAAGAAGGAGGAGGGCGGAAGGCATTCTCCATTTTTCTCAGGGTACAGGCCTCAGTTTTACATGAGGACTACTGATGTGACAGGTAAGGTGACGCAGATTAAGAACGATAAGGATGAGGAATCAAAGATGGTTATGCCTGGTGATCGTGTGAAGATGGTGGTTGAGCTCATTGTGCCTGTTGCTTGTGAGCAGGGAATGAGGTTTGCTATTCGCGAAGGAGGGAAGACTGTTGGAGCTGGGGTTATTCAATCTATCATTGAGTGATACAGGCCTCTCCGTGCAAAATTGGGATTCCAGTGGCATATATGATGAAGTTTTGTTTACTTCTTTATTTTTAGTGCCTTAGTTTATTTCAAGAAGTTGCTGTTATGATGAATGGAAGAATACTTCTTATTGCCTTTGCTGATTTTTGTTTTCCTTTACTATATCTCTGTTTAGTGGCTCAGCTACCATTTAGCTTCTATTGACCATTTTGATATAGTTTTTGCTTATTTGTTAATAAGAGTTTCTGCTGCTATTTACAAATTACTGTTCCAAAAATGAAATTCATGACTTATCTTGTGCCAAGTATCTCTTTAGCTATATGTAAATCAAAGTTTGCACACCTTGTTGTTGATAAATAATAGTATTTTACAATTGAATTTTTTGGGCTTAGCTTCAACATTGATATATGTTACTGCAACCATAGCTGAACACATTTAAGCATTCCAATAAGTTGGTTTTTTGAACTCTTGGATAGGCATTCGATGGAGCTGCCAGGAATGTGTTTTGCAAATTGAGGCAGTAGAGTATGTCTGGTTCACATGTAATTTTATTTGAAGTGGGATGGCATAATGAGTTATCTCTAGGTTGTTTGATTTCTTTCTTGCTTTCTGCTATATAAGATTGCTGATCTAGTTTGCTAACTCTTTGCTTATTAACATGCTCAATGTGAATTTCTGTTCTTATATCTGCAGGCTTCCGCTTCTTTCTTTCAGTTGTCCATCTTATATTCAGTTTGCAAAGGGGCGTCAGTTTCTGCTTTGCTTTTGGTGAAACTTGTCTAATTTAGTCTTGCAAATATTCAAAAAGTTATACATAATATTCAAAAAGTTATACATTCAGACTATGTAACATTTCTACTTTTGCATGTCATAAATAAACTAGTATTTACCTCATTGACACTCTTCCTTTTTTTATATTTCTTTTCCCTCATTCCTTCCTATGTTTTTTTGCTCTTCAAAGCTTCTGCTCTCACAAACTCAGTGCTATTGCCACTCATAACAGAGCATACAATCTTGGCAGCAAGTTTGAATATTTCAAGTTAGGATCTAGAATTAGTACATTCATTATGTATCTTGGTTGTACATGCTCTCTCTCTCTCTCTCTAGATGGCTTTTAGGCAGGGTGTAGAAAATTATGTTCTTTTGCTATGATAGGAATTACGAAGCGAGGGAAGATAGCAAATTCCCCAAGGAAGCGGATGAAGAGGATAGGAGGAAGGTCAGTCTACATAAATGGTCAGGTGGTGAAGGGAAAGGGAAAGGCTTATTGACACGACCCTGTAGGATGGACATGTATGGAGATGGTAAGAGGGAGGATATTGAGGGGAGGGTTGGGGAGCTTCTGTCAAGTGCAGTCCATAGCTACAGGTCTTAAACGCCCCTCGAAAAGCAGGGGGGGAGGGGCATTTAGAGTTTTGGAGCTTCTGTCAACTCTTAGGGAAGTTGCTAGGGTTGACAGATTTAGAGTTTTGGAGCTGCAGGGCAACAAGGAAAAGAGCTGTGCTAGTGCAGGGTGATGTGGAAGAGGGGAGAGAAGAACAGGAGGTGGTGGTGGTGTGCTAGGGAGAACTTATAGCAGCCTTGTTGCAGAAAGCAGAGAAACACAGGGGAAGAGTAATGGGAGAAAAGATATCAAGGTCGGAACAGTTGTAGGGGATTGTCCTGTACATTGTTCATCATTGCAAACAAACAGTAAACATTCACAAAAATGTTGAAACCATTTCCAAATTTCAACAAGGTTGTAGAAAATGTGTTATGTGAATACTGGACTGGCTTATGTCCTCACGTCAATATTGGTTAGTGATATTGGGAAATTCCAAATTTTAATGCCACACCAATTTTTTTCTAATGTATCATACTTATCCTTATCAAATCAAATTAACTGTCACTATAATTTTGAGTAGAGATAGGTCATTTAGCCCTTTTTTTTAAAATTACTGTTAGTGTTAATTTTTGAGTTGTTTCTATTTACTCGACGGATTCCATACTATTCCTTTTTCTTTTTCTATGGCAGCATTGGCTGATGTATTTGAACTTTGTTCTTGTCTGATACCTAAACACACCTTTACTAGATACTGGTAATCGTACAACACAGTTTTCGCCAAACAACAAAGGATTCTTTCCAAGTGTCTCTAGGGGACGCATAACTTACCATATGAATGTGTGTGTACATATATATATTTATTTATATATACATTTATTGTCGCCTATATTTAGATACTTTTCCGAATTAATTCTGCTCTTACTAAAAAAAAAATTAACACAAACGAGTGTTGACATAAATATCATCTAATTTTTGTTTGGGAAAATGACCCGTTTTATCCCTCACATTTCACAAAAATATTTTTTTCGTCCCTCACTTTTAAAATGAAGCAATTTCATCCCTCACATTTAAAAATTAAAGCTATTATATCCTTGAACCCAATTTTCAATCTTAATCAAACCACCTATCAACATGATTACAAATTTTGGAGGTATAATTGATAGATCACTTGGTTAACTCAACTTGAATATAAACTCAACTTGAATTCCTACATTGTCATTGTATACACTGATGGTTTTATGTACTACCATATCATTTCAATTTAAATTTAAACACCAAATTTTGTATTTATGATACACATCTAGACTCGCAAGCGAATATACTAACGGTGCATGAAAAGATTTACCCAAAAGAAAACCCCTACTATTCCAAGACAAATAATGGCCTTTATGTTATAATATTTATTTTTTTGGTTTGATAAATGTCATGTGAATATGATGAAATTGACCGAGTGACCTATCAATTCTATCTCCGAAATTTATTACTGGGTTATTGGATGGTTTGATTCGGATTGAAAATTGGGTTCAAGGATGTAATAGTTTTAATTTTTAAATGTGAGGGATGAAATTGCTTCATTTAAAAGTGAGGGACGAAAAGAATATTTTTGTGAAATGTGAGGGATGAAACATGTCATTTTCCCTTTTTGTTTTTAAATAATAAAATTAACATTCAAGAAGTTGGATGCAATATTACGAACTCAAAAAAAGAATTATTATTAACTATTTTTATTTAAGTTGTGTTTTTTTTTTAAGTTAAGAGCGTATCATTTAATGTAACAATCATAAAATCTCACTATATGCGATCCAATGGCTATAAAATATTAGATTAGTGTGTTTGTGTGTGTTTTTGGATCAAGTCTGATTTGGATCTGTGTTTGGGTATGAATCATAGAAAATCAAATCTTATTCAAATTTATGACTCTTTTACAAGGTTTAAATCTGGATAGGATCTGAATTTAAGAAATTAAACCCAAAGCTTATTCAAATATATTGGATCTAGGTTTGATTCGGGTAAGATACGACTCGTTGATATGCCTGCGTGAGTGTTACTATTATGGGAAGAAGTTATTTCGAGTGGACTGATATTTTCAGTTTCCAGACAATTTGTGGTGCAAATATGGTCGACTTTTCCCTGGGGCATTAGTAAATTTGATACTTATTTGGCAAGCCATGCTCTAGAAGAAATACAATATTCAATCGGTAAGACTTGGTATGATTAATTGAAGATGCCCGAATTAAAAAAAAAAAGAAGATATATTCTAGGTTATACTCCTTTGACAAAATAGCTAGCTTAAGCTCAAGATTGGTTGGGTTTGGTTCTTAGTTGTAAAACAGAGCTAAATAGCACTTGCTAATCCTGTTTAAAACAGGTGGGTATGGATGAGAAGAAATCCAACCACATCACCTTGTAAATGTCTAACTGATAACAGAGCAAGTGATTTGCACGTGCACATAATGGTTTTTGGTTTTCATTTTGTTTAATTTAGAACTCAATTATTTTTGTGAGATAAATGATCGGCATCCCACCAACAGAATCCTATAAGAACAAAAAATCAAGTTCAATTACTCCAAATTTCTTGTTTTTTTAGTTTTTCTATTTTTGATATCTCCACCATGCCTTCGTTATATTTCATACTCTGTCAAAGTTTTTGAAGAAGCATACGCTCTTCAAAACCCTTAAATTTTCATTCCAGATTATCATATTACAGAATAAGTCCTTGTGGTTTTGATGCCAAAAGATTGAAACGAAATTATTGTATTCTAGTTAGTTGTTTTTAGAAAAGCAATTATCTTCTCCGTTATTATGTCACACATAAAACATGTCCTACACTTCAATTCGTACGATTCAAGTTTATCTGCAAATTATGCATATCGTATTGTCAACCCAAACAGTGTTAGAAATTATATACTTAATTTCTATGACATCTAGTAATTTTAAGACGTTTTTAATTGAAAGAGGTCAATTATATGCCTTTAATGAAGAAGAGTACGAGTCCAATGTGAACAAAAACGCTACATTTCCAATTCATTTATCAAATGATAGTAACAGAAAATGGCTTTGAGGATAAAAGAATTGAGAGTTTCATCTAATGCCTTAGAAATGGAGACATGAAATTTTAAATACTGACACATTCAAAATCCATGCTTTGGCAATTGAAAGATTGAATCCTGAATTGTTTACGTAATGTTAAACTCACTTATCAATGGATGAATCGAGTTTACCTTTTATAAGAGTAATAAATTTATAAAAGCATCCTTCGATAATATTTTTGATTTATTACAATTCATGCTTATGTGCAGGAATATTAAGTCAGAAAGGATATGAGAGTAAAAGTCAATTGATCAATAACTAACATTCAATGTACAGTAGAAAAGTTCTAAAGCGCAAAGAGAAATGCTCCGACTTTGAGGAAGAGTCTCGAGACAGATTTGGTGAAAAGTTGAGATGATACTTGAAAGATTTAAAGTCTTACTTGGTGTTTGTTTTAAAATAATAATCCTACTTCTATGTAATTCAAGTCAATCTATATCATTATAGTTGCTAAAATGAATTTTTTTTTTTTTAGGCCTTTGTTTCCTATGTATATAGTGTCTCGTTGAGTTGTTATCTTTAAGGTTGGAGTTAGTTTGTTATAAAAAAAACCTTGAAAAAAAGGAGGAATGAATGGAAATAACTAATAAGCAATAACCATGTTGGGAACTAACTTTTAACAAATCCAACTGTTCACAAACATATTCGTGTTTGGCTCATTCGAGTTCAAAAAAAGTCGATTGTTTAATAAATGAGTCAAACCCGAATACAATATTAGATTCGTTTAATAATTGAGTCGAACATGAACTTATTTACGAACTATTCGAATAGTTCACCAACACATACACAATTATAAAAATAAATAAAGTTAATAATATTATTATATATTATATTTTACTCAAACAAGTAATTATACATAAAGTTAGCATTGTTTATTTCTAAATCAAAGAAATACAATTAAAGTTATTCTAATTAATATATTTTCCAAAAAAATAATTAAATCATTTCAAAACTCAAATTCAAACTCGAGTTCGAGCTCTACTCATTTAATTTAATGAGCTGAGCTCAAATTAGAACTCAAATATTTATACAAATTAACGAATCAAATTCGAGCAACATTTATAGCCAGTTTAATATTCAATCGAATTTGAATCCTGTTCGTATAATATACGAATAAAGGCTAAATGCTAAATATTTGGCTCGTTAAAAGCTATATCGAGGGCAAAGTAATATAAAAAATACATGTATTGAAATCTAAAGTAATAAGCAATAACCATGTTGGATGCGTGATAATTAATCTGAATTTGAATTTTAAAATTTAAATTTTATGTCATGCATGCACTGTCAATATAAAAAAATTTACTCATATACATTATCAGTATATAAAAAATTAATTCTAAAAAATATATATTAAAATATTCAAGTCTTCTACGAGGCAGGTTATATAGTAGCCCCCACCAAATACACACTTCTGCGCACAAATTTACAGTGAAATTCAACTAATTCATTAGCTAGGTTTGCTCGCAAATTTCAATACTGATCGGGATTATTATTACCATGCTTAATGTCGATTGGAGTGACAACTATAAATGCAATAGTTTCGGTCGGAATATCAACTACAAATATTTGCACCGACCCTATCCTACTAAACTAGACGAGAACCGCCAAGTAGAAGATTACTAGACATACTAATCTAGAAGGCATACCTACTAATCCAACTTTTATAATTTTCTAGCTATGTTCTTCTAGAAATAAAACTAAAATGTATTAGCATTAATATATTGTATTATATATCATCATAATTTATACTAGTACAAGTTCAATAATTTAACACGTACATGCCATTTTGTTTTCCTTCCATATCAAATATAAGTATCAACAATTTACAACTTAACTAAATTTAAATCTCCTCAGACTCTTTCTTTACTCCCACAGTCTATTTGTTGCAATGCATATTTCATCTTCCCTTCCATTTCCACTTTAAACCTTTATTTTAAGAGAAATACTTTGGTTATCGCAGGGTTACTATGTTGGTTCCTTTTTGCTCAATTAAATGCCCCCACCTTGGGGTTTTTTACTTTTCATTTTTCTTTTTGTCGAAGTGTTGAGTGTTGGCAGCCGTTCATTTATTTATAAGCTTCTCGTAAGTATATATACTAGGGGGAAGTACTTGCGCATCGCGCGGGTGTTTGATGCCTGTGACTAAAGAGAATTTTTAGTGGTTGAAATGAATATTATTTCCATATTGACCAAGTTATTTTTTATCAAGAACCTATCGGTACATATCATCAATATTTTTGCAAGGTGAGCAAGTGATTGAAGATAAGAGTATAATAACAACGCATATTAAGTAATATTAACAAAATTGTTGTAGATAATAATGCATATTAGCCGAATCCTACTTAATATAAGTAGAAGGAAATGCATGGATAATGGAGTAGTTTAGAGGGCATGAAGCCTAATCCTAGAAGCCGAATAGGGGAAAACGGAAGAATGTGAAAGTGGAGGCATCGGAACAACCATAACCGATACTTAGACATTAAATCATCGACATACCTATGTTTTTGGCTGTTTAATTGAGATGTAAATAGTGATATATTGCTGGTGTGGAAGCTGTTTCAAAGATAGGGGATTCATACATGAGAACTCATGCATTGGTATTATTATGAGTTGTTTCAGACAATTGAATGAATAGCTGCAACATCTCTTTATTTTAATTGCACTATGACACCATTTCAATAATTACACTAACACATATGCTCATATAAGTTGTACCCAATGCACTAACGATTGCAAAATAATCCCTCATTCAAAAAATACCTAGATGTCCTTATATTATATAAGAATAAGTTTTGGTCAATTTTGTCAATGCTACTATATGATAACGTCTAACAATCATTTCATTTGGTGCAATAGCTAATAAATTAAGTAGGCAAAGATTTTACAAATTATTAGAAATTGAAGTTATTAACTTGTATAAATTAAGATCCTTTTTAAACTACTTTGGGAGCTTTGTTTTCATTAAAATTGTAATAAAGTATTTACAAGGATCTTCAAATGATAAGAATATGTTTGTCCGTATAATTTTTTGGTAGTACTAAATTTGCTATAGTTTCAGTCAATTGGTGATAAAACAACTCCAACTTCAATCGAGTTTTGGAACTATTTATGTGGCATAATTTGTGGTGCAATACTCATAAAGTATGTATCTAAATTTAGGTTGAATTCTAATGCTTTGTTAAGAAAGTTAGGAATGAAAGCTTTAACGAATTCTATTCAACCACTATAGACTACTCAATTACTATAAGTTTAGCAGAATATAAGAGAAAATAAACATATTATCAAACATAAGTTTAAGACAAGTTATGAGTTTCATAGCAGAAGATCAAACTACCAAAATCAATTATCACATGATCGCATAAATGAATCAACTTTATCACCGTAGCAAATCAGCAGTACAAAGGTCAAATTAGCACCAAATGAATCAAGTATTCCTAGAAATCGGACAATCATATATATAACTAAATACATAAATGAACGAACTTTATCACCAAACCAAATCAGTATCACTAAATACACACTAACACCAAAATCAATTCCAGAACTAACGACATGTATATCAAAAGAATTTAAAAGATTCAGCAGAAAGGATAAAATTTTGGTTACCTTATTCCAAATATTCCCTGCAAAACTTTTCCTCACACACATGAGGCTGACATTGTTAATGCATTAGTATGACCTAATTAAATATATTAACATGTGCACAAAAAGCAGTTATGCATATATCACAGGTTATTTGCAAATTATGACAAATTTCAATGTAAAAAAATACAGTTTCAACATACCTTGGTTTGGAGATTCTGATTAGGAGATGTAACACACTTCCAATGAATCCTGTTCCTACCACAAATACAAGTAAAGCAAAAAAAAAAAAAAAATTCAAAAAGCTAAGTCAATTGATTGTTATGATTTGTCTTCAAATGGATGAAAGATGGTTCCAGACAACAATACCTTTGTTGAGCAAACCCAAAAACTAAGAAAAAGGGATGAACTGATAGCCAACACTTGATGCTATAAATTTTTTAATAATTAGCATTAATTTTGTCTTAGCCATCTTGGTTCTAGAATGGTTGGAAGCAGTAAAGATAGCTAAAAAGACAATCTTTTAACTTAGACCTTAAACCAAAATACATGAAGTTGAAGCAGCAGAATTTGAATAGTAACACCTATCTAGCAAATTTCGTCCAATTATCCCTAATGATTGTGTCTAATAAATCATTTGTAGTAAACCTTTGCAGTGAATGGAATTTAGCCAGCCGAGAAGTCTAGAAGTCTACTCAGTTACATCAAACCAATGTTCTCCAACCTTTAATTTGCAACAACCTTTAATTTGCAACTCACTAAAAAGACCAGTACAACAAACTCACATTCCTAAGATACCCCTCCCTCATTAATTCCTTTCACTAATTACCTACTAAACCACATTCTCCCCAATTTAATTAGAGACTAAGGACATTTAAGTAATTACAGCCACATAAAAGCTATTATCACTTATACCCACAGCTAAAAAGACAACCAAAATAATCATACATTTCCAAAATACCCATAAAAAGACACAACCCCATTTCTGGAAATGTATGACAAAAGAATTTACCATGAGTTGTATTCTGTGTTGTACCTACGATATAAACTTTAAATGTACAAATATGAGGATATATCTGTAAACATACCCAAACACATGCTGCTATGAGTTGTACCAAAAGCTTTAAAAAAGCAACATATTGTTTCATATTTCCAAAATGTCCTTACCCATACGGTTGAAATTCAAAATCCCCTTTGACTAAAACTCATTTTTATATAGTATAAGGATATATATTTTATCTAACCTCAATATTTTCTATGAGGGAGAAGGTGTTAAATTAGACTTGCACGAAAATTAAAAATGAATCTTAAGATCAGACAAGTATACGGTTACACCATTGGAATCTTTTTGAGGGGAAATAGCTTTGTTGGAATCCCAATTTTGTGGCACTTCTATTAATTTCCCTGCAATTGTTGTACAGGTTGTTGGCAATTAGATTCAGAAGGGGATAGTTACTTTCGAACATCCAATTCACTATCCTCAATTTTATGTTCACTTTTCAAAACCTCAGTCCCGGGCTCCTCATTTTTGGTCACGGAATCTCCAGCAAAGCTTTCCCTCAGTTCATTTTTTCATTGCTTTTTTATACTGTTCCTCCGCCTGCCACCGTCCTGCAACTTGCAAACTGACTCCTCAATTTTGCTGGCCTGGATGAGCACAATGTGGACTTGTTATTGGTTGACCATTTTTTAGAGTCAGCTTTTTCAGATGACTTGTCTTTTTTTTTTTTTTTCAAACGATAACAATAGATGACTTGTCACTATCACTAGAATTACACATCTCAATCGTAATTTATCTATGAAGTTTCTGGAATTTTGTACGTGTGTATATTTATGTATGTATGTATATATGTAAATGTATATGCGTAATGACAAAAATAACCCTTGTAGGTCTACAGTAGTCATCAACTAATTGTTTTAAAAGTCCAACATCCTACTACTAAGCCACCATGTCTGTCTGCCTGTTCTCTCTTCCACCTCTGGTTTCCTTCCTTTGCCACTGCATGATCCATTCATCTCGAGCAACTGAGATAACAAAAAAAGTGCAGTTGAGGCAATAGGATAGAGAAAACCTATCTAAAATGTTTGGGTGAAACTAAATCTGCACTCCTTCGTACTAAATCTTGAACCTATACATTTATTAGACATTAATGTCCTTGACTTTTATGCATTAAATCAAAACTTTTGTAGTATTTATATTATCTTCCTACATAGTGGAAAACAAAAAACAATAATATCTATTCTAGAGAAAACTTATATATATTTCTTTCCAATATTTATATTTCTTTGAAGTTGCTTTAAAATAACTTTTTCTTCTTTCCATTTATGAGCCTACTACATTTATTTTTAGAATTGTTTTTTATACTAATTTACACAAAACCAAATGACAGATACTTATATGAAAAATTCATTATGATTGAATGTTTCATTTTGAAAACTATTTTATAGACTTGAAATGTGTTGAAATTGCTAATTACATTCTTATTCATAATTGAAAAATCTGGATTGCTAAATTAAAAATTAATATTCTTAAGCCCTTGTAAAATATTTAAAAATATTCTCTTCTACAATGAAAACATTTTTTCCTCTCTTTTTTGCTTTGTTAATAAATGTTTTTTGAAACTATAAGAAACATCAAATGAGCTTAATAGATAAGGGCATTGTTCTCAAATGAACGTGTAGGGGAGTAGATTTAGTATAAAGAGGTGTGGATTTAGTCTCTCTCTAAATGTTTTTGATGAAGGAACCAAATGGGAAAGCGGAAAACCCTTTGTACATGTCATCAATAAACTTCCAACCATTTTTTGCATTGTAGATTAAATGATTAATCAGTTTTTCTGTCATCTACCCCAAAAAAGGGCTTTAATGTTGTTTTCACTTTGATCAATATTTTGTGTCCGTGTGTTGAAAATTTGTAGGGATAGATTATAATGTAGTAAAATCTATGCTAGAGTTACACAAATAAGTGTGGGTTTACAAAATCAAACGGATGTTAGATTAAATAAAAGAAAAAATTTAATTAAAAAATATGTTTGTGATGCAATCAAATAAAATTTTTTTTTTGTAAACAATTTGCAATCCAAACGCTATTTCAAAATCCTTCAATTGGCAACATTGAAATTAAAACAACTTAGCGAATACCAAAGCTAAAATGGACTATCAAATTCAAGAATCAAACCAAATTTGGGAATATCATGAAGGTATAATGTTTTTCTCTCAATTTCTATATCTCATCTTCTTTATTTGGGAGCATGTCTTTTGATTAATAAAAAAATGCAAATGAAGATATGTTTATACTAACAAAAAGGGGGGAAAGTCCCAGTGGCCCTCAAATTATTAGCCGGATCAACTTTTGGCCCCCAAACAATTAAAAGTAAACTTTTGGCCTCCGATCTATTCAAAATAAAAAATGCCCTTCATATTTCGGCGTGCGTCTCACGTGGTCGTAGTTTCTGTCGGTATTAACTGCTGAATTTGACAGAAGGTCTAATATTTTGTACTTTAGATAGATCAGGGGCCAAAAGTTTACTTTTAATTGTTTAGGGGCCAAAAGTTCATCCGGCTAATAGTTTGATGGCCACTGGAATTTTTTCCCCTAACAAAAATGTGAGAAAGTATGTTAATAATAGTCACTTAACATTTTTCTTTAGATTATTCTGCATATATATATATATTATTTATATTGTCCAATCTTTCCCATGTTGGATACAATTTTTTTTCGAATTTTATTTTGGTAAGCACCATGTTGGACAAGTTTGGTAAGCAGATAAGAACCACTTGATTGATACGTACAAAGCTTACGGCACAATCTTGTCCTCCGACTTGGCACTTGGCACGTCATGCTGAGTGACCTGAGCCCCACTGCGTCAGCACGGCACTTAAAAAGTTTCAAACCGACCCTTGGAAATGGAAGTTTCACTGCAAGAAGAAGGTTCCAGAATTTCATCGAAGCCTCCACACTGGCATACCAGAACAAGTTAATTTCACCGACTATAAAACTAATCAAAGTTCAAAATGCGAAGAAAAAAAAAAGAGTGTGCAATAATATTAAAGTCCTTTTATTGGAGAGATTATTTATAGCTTACATACACACATACATATATATATATATATATATATATGCCTGCCTCTTCAACCAAAGCTTGCTAGTAGAGGAATTTAATTTGGTCTCTCTCTCTCTCTCGGTGGATTATTAGTTAAATTCATATTGTCCTAATTCTTAAAGTAATTAATCATTTAATAGCTTATTGAATATTGAATAAAATATTGTCATAATAAACTTTCTAAAATTTTTTTTTGGCATAGTACAATAACTTGTATTGATGAAAATAGGAACCAATCCATGAAAAAAAAATGCCTAAGAAGGAAAATGGACAAATTACTTGAGGAAACCGGGAGCTTCAACTTCTCTTATAACAGTAAACTAACTTGTTCAAGGCTATGACCACATTAATGGATCAATTAATGTATGGTAGAGTAAATAAAACTAATCAAGACACATCTTTAAATGATTTCATTGAAAAGGCTTTCGAATGATGTAAACCCTTGATGACTAATCAATCCATGTTATGTCTTCCAATAGCCTATCAGGGTAAGGACCCTATATCACAAGGAAAATTAAAAAGAAAAAATAAATAAACTTTAAGCATTTTTTTTGAGGGCGTAAACTTTAAGCTTTGGAGAAGTTTCATTGAAACTCGTTTGCACTCGATACATATATATATATATATATATATATACCTCTTCAACCAAAGCTTGCCAGTAGAGGAATTTAATTTGATCTCTCTCTCTCTCTCTCTCTCGGCCTTAAAGCAAGAATTTTGGTCTTCATGACTATGATGAGGAGGATCGGGGAAAAGTTCATGAATTTCTTGATCTTTGTCACCGATCTTGCTAAGGACATACGTCTTTTTAGACCCTACAACCGAAGGCTGGACAACCCACAACGCTCCCATTCCCCACCTGAATCCCGAACCATCCAAATACTTCAGACTAATCCAACAGCTCCCACTGACCAGCCGTCCCCAAGGCCAAGGGCCGCCTTACACTCCCACTCCCCACCAGAATCCCACACCATCCAAATACTCCACGAGACTGATCCAATAGCTCCCACTGACCAGCCACCCCCAAGACCGGGCGGCGGGAGGGCTGATCGAGATCCTAGCACTAACGCTGCTGATGGTCACATGACGGTGATGGGGATGGAATGGGCATTGTTGATCATGGGGGTTTGTTTTACGGCCGTCGGTGCTGCTCTGCAAGCTCTCCAAACTGCTAAACCACTTCCACTGACATTTCATTGGTTTTGCATGCTTCTTCAGCTGGCCTTCATTGCTTTGATTCTGTCTATATACATTCGACCACTTAGCCGGCAAGCATCTCTTGTGATGGGCCACGTTGCCATTTTCCTCTGCTCCACGGCGTTCATGTCGATCACCTCGATCAACTTTTCGGCCCCATTTCTGGAGATATCATTGGCACTCTACTTCGTTCTTGTCCTCCTCCTCATCTTTGCCAAAATTTTCATCGGCTGGGGCTGATATTGCCACAGCAGAAATTTTACTCCCACGTCACAAACATAATTTTTGGATAGTATTTTTATTTTAATTAATATGTTATTTTTATTATAAACATAATTTTCAACCCATTTTTTTATTTTTCCAACCACTGTTTTGTCTCGTACGAAAATATTATAGTAATTATTTTAAATAATTTTTTGTCAAAACTCACTTTTGACTTAAATTCACGAATTCACCTTTAATACTCGATCAGAAAAAGAATGAACTTTTGGTGGTAAATTCATCATTTAGTCAGATTGGGCTGTGGCAAGAGAGATATTGCTGCTGTGGCAATATGAGCAATCTTTTTTTTTATTTTTTTGTTGGGTACGGTGGTCAGCATTCATTTCAGTTTCATGCTGTAGCAAGGAGACTGGGCTGTGGCTCCCAGTGTTCATGTAATTACATTTGCTTCTCTTTTACCACTTTACAAGTGAATAATAGGGGTTTAGCATATCTAAGGGCCACGTAGTCGAGGCAATGTATTTTCAGATTATTGAAATCTCTGGTTGTAATTAATTAGTCCATCTAATTATTCCCTGGCTTTAAATAAGACGTAATATTTCAGCAGGTGATTAGATGTTTTATGATATCTATTTTTTTTTTGTCTTTTCTTTCTTAGAAGGTGGATAACATGTTACGATTAAATCTTTAATTATGGAATCTTTTCAGTTCTCAAAGCTATCAATGGATTTATAGCACTGTATACTTTCACTGTAAAAAAAATTTTACTCTTAATTTCTATCTTTTTCAAGTACGATGGATAAATCACCTGAGGTACATTTTTTTACAACAAGAAACGAAAGAAAAGAGCAAAAAAAATATCCTTTTCAATAAGGTACATTTTAACCTCCCAAGCCTTTTAAGACAGTTGAACAAGTTGCAGAAATGACGTGGACTTTCCTCGTGGCAAACTTTTGGTTTATTCTTCATGAAATACATTTTAACCTCCTAAGCCTTGTTTGGACAACAATTTTTTCGTAAACACATTTTTCAATCACCTTTTTACCTCATATATATCAAATCATTACAGTAATTTTTCTATAAAAAATTTAGAAAAATGCAATCCAAACAAGGCTTTGATTCCAAAATCTTTGAAATTTTATGTTTCCAAGTTGCACTTGTTTTTAGTTGTGAGTAGCGTGTATTTTTGATAATATGATGGAAAGACGTGATTTTTTTAGGTGGGCAATATACAGATAAAAAGTAAATTTAAGACTTCAACCAATTGTGCTAGGCTTACATTCAATGTTGCTTCCTTTAACCAATTGTGATAGATTTTTAAAGAATCGTATGATTCAGATTGTGCTACACTACTTAAAAAGTAGATTTAATTTTTAAAATTAATGATTCAAATTGCAGTCAACGATCGTTCTCAATTTGTACAGGTATACTCACTCACTCCCTGCTGCTGCACATGACATGAAGATAAGAGTCATAGATGTGGTCATTGTTTCCCTTTTTTTTTTTAACTTTTTTGTAAAACGACCGGACATGGTGACTCCATGAAAGGACAGTATTGAAACACCGTACATTGCAGAAAGGTTGGAAGAGATTCTATCCATTTGATTTGGGTTATTATAATTTTATCTCGACATTTGATATCACTGTCAATTTTTTTCTTAACATTATTTTTTAGTCACTTTATCTTTAAAATTAACGAAATGATAATAAATTTAGAGCGTCCAGAATAATCTTTAACCGTTAATGGACTTGTTCTACGGTGACAGGTTATGCAAATGGTATTAAATGTTATCCTAAATCAATGACAACATAAAAAAACCCCAAAACATAGTTATTTATACGATGATATTAAATGTAGTACAAATAATGGACCTCTTACAAGTGATTGATGAATTAATAGCCAGAATTGGAGAAGAATCGAGACTGGAGCCCTTGCAGAGGTGGAATAATATGTGTCATATGATATCTTTACTTCATTCATACATTAAAATTCCACAGCCGTTTGCGTGTGTATGAGATCCATTGAATTGAACAGCTGATGGCGGCGCAGGTAGACCAACATGGGCATAATATCTTTACGTCATGTTGTAACTTGCTTGTGGAGGAAAAGAAAATTCACCCACCAACCCACTTCAAATCTTGCACCTAATTATACAGGGCATTGGATTTAGACTACGGTAATGGAGCTAATTACAACGAATAAATGTTACCTCCGTTAAAGGGAGGATCAACGTAGGAAAATATGTTTCATATTTCCAAGTAAAAAGTGGCCATACACTTGCATTTAGGGATGGGCTGGATGGCAACATGATTTTCTGTTTAAGTGTGTTTATCACCGTAACCCTATTATCTATCAAAACTTAGGCTACGTTTGATAAAATTAAAGTTTGAAATCTAAAATTTAAAATTTAAAATTATTAAGTTATTGAATTGTTAAATATTAAATTTAATACATTTGAGTGCATATCACATTCAATGATAAATAAATAGTTTATCACTTAATTTTGAAAGTAAGGTTTGTCTAAAAAATTCAGTACCACTTAATTAATTCAAATGTTTAATTTTTGGTTATTAAACGGTCTGAATATATTAAGATCTGAATCCATTAAATTTAAGTGCTGAACTGAATTATCAAACAGGATCTTAGTCTACAATAAAGATGTAACTATTCGTTGTCCTTTGCTTTCCTTTCTTTGCCAAAAAAAAAAAAAAAAATTTCAATCCAATCTCTATTAAGTGTCTCTATCAGAATTGGAATTGCAATTATGTCCAATCAGAATATAGAACAGGGCACAATTGTATCAATTTGGTAGCTGACATAGGATGGAGGAAGATCATTTTATGAGTCTTAAGGCTAAGGCACAAAGAATTGCGTCACTTTTAAAGAATTGCTCCTAAACTTGTAAAGATTAGTCTCTTTTATATGTATGTATGTATGTAAACACGTCTAGTCCTTTTTTTTATTTCAAAAGTATATGATGTTAGTATGTCGGTCTTCCTGTAATATCTCTGTTTAGGTAAGATAAGGACACAGATTTGTTGATATTAAAACAAAATTGACACAGAGTAGGATATAATTTATTTTCTATTTCTCCTTTTTCTTTTTAATTGGGTCTACGTGAGAGTTTTCTGCATGTTTTACTATTGTGTGAAACATCTTTAGTGAGAGGTATTAGCATTTGACTTGGCTTTTTGACAAGCCAATTGCAGTTAAATCTCTAACCATTTATAAAAGACTGATCCGTCCATTATTAGCAATCTTGTTCTTGAAGACAACACCATGCGTGGTGAAGATCGATCAGGTATGTCAGGAGTGCACATCAAGAGTAGTGGGAATGTACCTGCCTATCTAATGGCCTAAACGACATTATCTGTAAATTCTTGTGGGATGATTTTCTTCCTAATGTTTTCTTGCTCCTGCACAAGGCATATCTTAGTAAATACTCGCTGATTCTCGGAAAAAAAAAAGACTTTACTGTAAAATATGATTGCGTCTAATCTAGAAATCATGATCATGACTTTATGCTAAACTTTGATCATGGATGGAGCAATTCTTTCAACACAAATTTTTATTAAAGACATCCATCATCATGATCAGTGACAATACCCTAAAATTTGATCCCCTCGTAATGTCTCTTTTTCAATTTTGTTGGCTCCTAAACTTGTAAAAATTAGTCTCTTTTAAAATGGTAGTTTAGTGCTTCCTAAATATATTATCTCAATAAGACTATGTAATCACATAACATTCTTGTCCAATGACTATAGATTTCATTTGTGGAACTTGCAACCTGGCAAGGACATGAATGCAATAGCAAGTAATTATGTACATTCTTTACTAAATTCTTTTGTGTACAACAAAATTTACTTGGGCTATCTCTGTAAATATTGTTTATGGAGTGGCGCAAATTGTCAACAGAATTTAATTTAGAGTGCATTAGAATGTGATCATTGTTTATATTCAACAATTTCACATCAACATGACTATTTATTTAATTGGTCCTTTCCTTTATTTTTTTGTTTTGTTTTGTATAATAGTATTCTACACGAAATGTAATTAAAGGATATACTAACATCAGAAATTGTTACAGCTAAAGGAACTAGAAGTAAACCACAAGAAGTAGGAAAGTTAAAGGGACCAAATTTGTTTTTAGAAGATATACAAGGAATTAAGGCATCATGAGTCTAAAACTTATGGGACGAGAACCCAATTTTGCCTAGCTAAAACGACCATGTTGATGTCAACTGGAAATAAAACGCAAATGAGGGATTTGATCTTTTGCGTTTGGGCTTAATTTTTGATGGTGAAACGGGACTGATAGTGAATGAGGCGGCTATAGTAAATTTAGTTATTATAAAATTTTGTTTAGGTCTAAGAATCGAAAAAATGGTGGGAAGGAAAAGCTATTGTTAGTTAAATCATTTTTACTACCTAGATCATCATGTGTCCAGAGCTAATTTGTCTTATTGTATTTTCAACCAAAACAGTTGTTGAAATTATATGCTTAATTTCTATGAGTTCTAGCAATCTTGATAAATTTCTATTTGAAAAAAAGGCAAATAATATGCCGTCAATGAAGAATATGAAGGCCAATGCAGGAACAAAAACGCTACATTTCCAATTCATTCATCAAATGATAGTAACAACAAAATGTACTAATCGCTTTGCGGGTGACAGTTTGGATTTTGATTGGGTTTTGCCTTAAGAACGTTTGAAAGTGTGATGCCTAATTTTCCACTCAAAATATATATTCTTCTATACTAACGGTTTGGAAAAAAAATTAATCCTATAATAATATTGATCATTCATATTCTACGATTAATTTTCTGCTACTTTTTTCTCTCTTTTAACTTTTCAAATTTGTGTTGATACTACTGTTGCTTCACTTGTGTACTTTTCATAATATTTCTGTAACAAAGCTAACAGAGCTCGAGGTGTTATTTCTGTTGACGACTGTGAAACGACCCAGCAGCAACTCAGAGGTTTCATGATTTATAATTTGTTAGTCTTTTCTTTGTCTTATGATTAAGTATGTAATTACGGATAGTTAAATCGTTCTGGTTCTGAAGCTGCCTAATTTATAGAATAACAGAACTAACAATCAGATGGTACATGCAGGACTAGCAAAATGGAGAATGTTTTTGCTTCGTCCTGGCCATGCATCCTTTGTTTATATGTAATTAATTGAGAGACGTGGGAAAACAATTGCTATTTTAGTTTTTTAATAGAACAAACACTCTTAACACCTTGATGAAATTGGTCAATATCAAGTCTATTAGGTTTGTTTTTTTGCTTCCTTGTTTCCCAACTACTAATCTAAGTAATTGTAATTCCTTCTTTTTTTCCCCCTTTTTACCAGCTTCTTAGATTTCAATTTAGATGAAAAGAAATTCTAAATCCAAACAATTTTTAAATAAACGAGAGACTCATATTGGAGCATAAAAGTCGCTCAAATGACCATGAGTAGAAGACCAGAGAGAGAAGTGTACGAAGATGCTGTGAAAAGAGAGAAAGAGTTTAACAATTCTTCTTTTTAATTTTAATGAAATACTTGGTATGAGAATTGGTTTATAAACCAATACCTCCTAAATTGGTCCGGTTTTTTTTTTGGGTCCAGACTCCAGAGTCAAAAGTCAACTTCAATGTTACAGTTGCATAGAGCAATTGGAGGCGGATGAATCCAATTCCAAATCTCAAAACCCACCCACCCTAAAACAGATGAAGAAGGGAGAAAAAAGGGAGGGGAGAGAAAAGGTGAAACTAGAGGAGGTGAAAGAGGAAGAAAAAAGGTAAAAGAGGAAGAATAGATAGAAATGATGATTGAGGAAGAAAATGATGATCAAGGAAGAAAAGAGGGAGAATAGACAGAAACGATGATCCACACATTAAAATACGCGTAATTTTATTTGGATTTTCACCTGAAAATTTTTTTTATATTTTCTGTGAACACATTTTTTAATCACTTTTTTATTTTATATACATAAAATCGTTATAGTATAGTTTTTTTATAAAAATTCTCAAAAATAGCAATTCATATGAGTAATTTTTCTGTTAGGTACATTAGATTAAAATAATTTATATGCCGTGAACCAATGTCAACAGCCGGACACACCAGTGGTATCGTTAGATTGGAAAGTAGAGCGATGAAGCATGGGATGGCTTGGATATAGCTTAATTGTTCCTTTTTAAGGATTCAAGAATTATACTATACAAAGAGAGCACAAAAAGATGTGTTTGTACCGGGGCTTGATTGAAACAAAGTGTCACATTACATACGTTGGAAATTGTTTGTCCAAAATAGAGTTTCTGATTTTAAGGCTTGTACTAACTACATTTGATTTGGTTGCAAAATAAGGAATTTGGTGATAATTATCAATTGGAGCCACGGCAATCAATCATCAAGTACAGATTGCAGTTTTGGTGGACAAGTGTTTTTGGATTTTCTTAGTACAATTTTTAATTATTTTTTTCTACCTCGCATATATTACGCCTCAATAATTAAGTGTTATAGGTTTTTTTTTGTTTGACAAAAAATACAAAAAAAAAAAAAATCCCCAAAAACGCAATGCAGATAGTCTCTTAATGTGCTAAAAATGTGCTTAAATTGGATTTGACATCTACTAATAAATGCTTCCATGCTTACATGGCCAGTCGAATCAGTTTTGTGATTCCACTCGTCTATAGGCTTCTCCTCCCTCCTATTCTTTGCTTCTGTTTGGGATGACGAAACTTTACCCAGAGGATTATTCGCAGGAAACACTTCCAAAATGGATTGAGATTCCATTAACTGAATATATTCTACGAGCTATGCCATACTATTGGTACTAAATTAAAATAGCTCTTTGATCATTAACTTTTCTGATTATTTGCACACGTAAAATTTGAGGTGAGATGAATTATTCTCAATTAACTTTTCTGACTTTTAGCCCTAACCCAAATATTGGAGAGACCAATTCCAAAAGTGAGGGTGTCCAGATGAGATGAATTTTTCTCAATTAACTTTTACTGACCTTTTAGTGTGTAACTCCTAACCCTAACATTGGAGATGTCATAAGTGGGAAACAATTGGGGCTGGTTGCCATCATCCTTAATTGTCCCATTGCTCGCCTAAAGTAAACTAGACCGCATTTCTACTCCGTGTACTTGAAACAACGGTAAGAAACAAATTAAATGTTGTACTAAATCAATGACAGCATAAAAAAAAAAAACCCCAAACCATATTTATTTATACGGTGATATTAAATGTAGTACAAATAATGGTCCTCTTACAAGTGATTGATGAATTGGAGAAGAATCGAGACTGGAGCCCTTACAGAGGTGGAATAATATGTGTCATATGATATCTTTAATTACTTCATTCATGCATTAAAATTCCGCAGCCGTTTGCGCGTGCATGAGATCCATTGAATTGAACAGCCGAAGTGATGGCGGCGCGGGTAGGCCAACGTGGGCATAATATCTTTACGTCATGTTGCAACTCGCTTCATATCTTCACGCTCCAAAACTATTCATTCCGAAAGAATGCCATACTAAAGTTTTTGTTTGCCAACAGTAATACTCTTTGCCAGTCGTTCTCCGCGTGACTGGTGGTGATTTCTCTTTTTCTTTTTGGAATTTTTCACAATTCCTTTAACATCTATGTTTGCTTCTTTTTTTTTTTTTTTTTCCTTTCTTTCTTTCTTTAAAATATTGTGTTCCTATTGATATTCAAGTGGATCTTTTCTGTTCTGACGCCTGATGTCAAATGAGTCAGATCATCTTCTTCAATCCTATTTTCTCCGTAAAATTTGTGTGAAATTACTGCTGTGGCAGCATGAGAGGAGAAGAAAATAGGGCATCCACAAGATGGCCCTTTGTTTGCCGAAGCATCCACTAGACATGCACAGAAATAGAGACAAACCTGTTAAGTTGCAAATAAAATTGATAGTAGAAAATTTCTCTTCTAATCTTTCTGTAATATGTGGTATTTCGCTGTATGGTTGCCCAAGTTTGAACTGAACCTGAAATAAGGCTCTTCTGCAAAAAAATGTCTGACAGATGAGAATTGATTTTGCTTTGATAATCTAACACTCGGCACTTGTTATTTCACAGCAAAATTCAGATTGCCCAACTAATGATAGAGGAACAATGGTCTGTAGAAAATACTCGGATCCATCCTGCACATAAATTTACTTTCATATAAAGAAGAAAAAAAGAGTTGTCGTCCGGGTTAATGTCGTCCTAAATCAATGACAACATAAAAAAAAAAAAAACCCAAAACATATTTATAAGATGATATTAAATGTAGCACAATTTACAAATATGTGTGTGTGTGTGTTTTGGCCACGATCAAATTATTGTCTTTTTCGTTTTTACTATTTCTTTTCTATCTTTCATATGATTCGTGAATCTTGAAAAGGAAAAAGCTATGTCCATACAATGCTATGCTTGATTGGTATATTGGAGGCTCGAGGATACAAGGCCTAGATTTAAACTACGTTAATGGAGCTAATTACAATGGATAAACCTTACCTCCATTAAAGGGGGAATCAATGTAGGAAAATATGTTTCTATGTTAAAAAGTAAAAAATGGCCATATACTTGCATTCAGGGAAGGGCTGGATGGCAACACGATTTTCTGTGTAAGTGTATTGATCACTGTAACCCTCTTACCTATCAAAACCTACTGTACACTAAAAGATGTAACTATTCATTGTCCTTTGCTTTCCTTTCTTCACAATAAATAAATAAATAAATAAAAATCCATCAATCTAATCTCTATTAATTGTCTCTTAGAATTGCATATATATATATATATATATAAATTCATCTTTTCTACATTGACAGTATATACACTATTAGCGTTGGATGAATGGCAATTATGCAAAATTTGAATTTCAAATTCAACATTTGCACCCATGTCATGAATCTAATGATGGTAATGTATGCACTATCAATATATATAAGATTTACTATATATTTATAGACACAGGTCTAATCTTTTTTATTTCAAAAGTATTTGATGTCAGAATATTGCTATTCAACATACTAACTTTGTTTCGGAAAGATAAGTACACAAATTTCTTGATATCAAAATAGAAACGCAACGGATCCTCTATACCACACCCTGTCTCACACCCTATCCCACTCCTTATAATCTTGCCAAGTGTCCCTTTATAAACCAAATCCTAAAACAACATAACACGAAGAAAGTCAAAGTAAAACACTGGAAAACTTACTTGGAGAAACGTTGAAGGAAGCTTTGGCTCCACAATAGCTCAGCCGAGAGTCAAAAAAAAAAACAATTCCTAAACATTGAGTTCCCTATAACACAAACAGCCATGACCGCATTATTAACAAGCAAGTATCAATTGAGTAAAAAGCAATAACATAAATATTCCAATTGATACTTGCTTTGAGTTCCCTATAATACAGGCAACCGTGACTGCATTATTAACAAGCAAGTATCAATTGAGTCAAAAGCAATTACATGAATATTCCTATTGTTAGAGTTACAATTCAAGAAATAAAGAGCTATATATTTAGTTCTTGCAGAAAGACGCTTCCACGTAAGAAAAATTCATGTCTCCATTTAGAGAAATACAGTTCAAGTCCAGTCCAGTGCATGAACAGCTCATGTAGCGTCTACTTAAATCATGAGATCTATCGCAATATCATACTTTAGCTCCAGTCACCTAATTAACTTATTAGACACAAAGGGTCATGATTTGGTATTCATGGATTATTGGGAAAACCATAAAGCCAATTCTTACTAACCGATGATCCAGAAAGCAAGGGGAAAACGTAAGCCATAGTGGAGATGAAATAAGAAAAGCAAAAAGCCGGACCCACCATAACGATACAAGACAGCCCTTCACTATAGAAACATACGAACAGACACGTGCACCAAAACAACCCATCTTCTACCAAAAAGCCACCACAAAGGACTCATCTTTTATTTGACATATAAAAAGCAACAAGACGCATCAACAGGTACAATACAAACCCAAAAGCACATAAATTGTTGAACAAAAAACATCTTAAGCAAATAGATCTTCAATCAACAGAGATGTAAAAAAAAAAATCCCGAAACTTAACGACTGAAACAAGACGAACCCATCAATCCCTTTGCATAAATTCTTTGAGTTGCCCATTGAGGAAAAGAGAAAGTATTTGAATAGAAATTCACCTAGTCCCACTGTTCAGTTGAAGACTAGCTTTCGGTTTAGCAGAATCGGTGTTCGTCTAGCCTGCTGCGTCCAAGTAGGTTCTTAATTTCATGGATACTTTTTATTTTCTCAACGATTTACTGGATAAAATATGGGTAATTATTATTCAATGAAGAAGCAGAGAATCATCATGAATTTCGAAGGAGAGATATCTGATTCTTTTGTTTCGTCAGGTATGGTGGAGAAGACGACTCAGGGTTCCCGATTTTTTGTTTCCCTTGCTTAATCTCTAATTTTGTGATTGGGTTTGTATTTTAATTGATAACCGGTTATAGAGATTAAGTCTTTCTGCCCGATTAATCGGTTAACTAGTTAAATATGGTTCAAGTTGGGTTGTTTTAGGATTTGGTTTATAAAGGGACACTTGGCAAGATTATAAGGAGTGGGATAGGATGTGAGACAGGGCGTGGTATAGAGGATCCGTTGCGAAATAGAAGTGATAAAAAGTAGGATATAATTTATCTTCTATTTTCTATTTTCTAATTTTTCTCCCATGACCACAATTCCAGCTCTTTGTAATGCCAAGGACAAATAATGACTTAAAAACACAAAATATTCTTGACATAGTAATGACAAACCAATATACTCATTGATCTAGGACTAGTAAAATTTGATTCGCAAAATTATGCTTCAAGATGTGGGGAAATAAAAGGAGGAGAAAAACATAGACAAAATTGTTATTTAAAAAGATTAAAATGTGGATGTATTACTAAAATTCTGAAGATATTTAAAGAAAGTGAGCCTTTTTTCCCAAAATTCCATAAAGAGCATTTCTTTTTTGGTGGTTAATTGCATTTACATCCCTTGAGGTTTGATCATATTACCAAAAAAAACCTTGTAGGTTGGCCAAATAAGAGCCAACCCCCTCTATTGCCAAATTTCCCCCTGCCGTTTGAGGACGTCAATGACGTTAATGAGGATGTTGACATCGAAAAAAAAAAAAAAGAGCTTCATAACTCCAAAATGCCATTCTTCTCCAAGGTGGTTTTCTGTTTTTCCCAAAATCCTCTATAGAACACAGCATCGTTCTTCCCAAACTCACCACTAAACTTCATCCATCAACCCCCCACCCCCCCGGGCCGTCACCAAACTCCATTAGTCCCAAACTTCCAACCGGACCTTCAACAATGTCATCCAAAAGTTAGGCAAAAGCAACTTTCTTCAAATTCACCTGTCAAAAAAAAAAAAAAAGAACTTCCTTCAAATTCCACCAATCAAGCGCCCCTTAAAAAAAAAAAAATTCCCCTTACAAGCCAGTCAACCTAGATTATCGTCCTCTTATGGTTGATCATATTTGAACAAAAAAAAATGGTCATCTTTCTGGTGCTTTTTACAAGTTCTTAGCAAGAGGGAGAAGGTGTCAGTTTTCTTTTTTTCTTTTTCTTTTTATACTTATTTATCGGGCCATGCTCTAGGGGAAATACTATATTCAATCCATAAGACTTGGTATGCTTAATTTAAGATATCTGAATAAGATCTTATTTGCAATGTAATATATATTTATATAAAGTTATATTCGGTTGACATTTTAGATAGCAAAAGCTCAAAATTGATTGGGTTAGTTGGTAGTTCTAAAACCGTGCTACAAATAACACTTGCTAATCTTGTTTAGAACCAGTGGATTTGGGTGAGATGAAACCCAACTATATCACTTTCTAAATGTCTGACTAGTAGCACGGCAAGTGCTTTGCACGTGAATATGATTTTTTTTTTTTTTTTTTTGCATTAGTTTAGTTTTAGAACTCAATTATTTTGGTGAAATAAATCTAATTGAAACAAACGAAATATGATGTTTGGAATAGCATCCCACCAAAAGAATCCTAAAGAACAATATAACAATTTCAACTACTCCAAATTTCTTTTTTAGTTTTAGAACTCATAAGAAATAATCACAGGATTGTCAAACATACTCTGCCTGTATATACTACGGTTAGACGTACGTGCATACTCTGCTAGACCCTGCCTCGCCGAAATCTGTCACTAGGACAACCAAAGGACAAAAACCGTGACTAGGACAAAACCTCTTTCTAGACAACTTAGCACCTCCACCCACCCTCCGGTAAAACGCAGGCGCTTCCAGTAAAAGAGGACTAGGACAAAAACACCAAGGAAGTGAAATCTTCATGGAAAAAGAGGACTAACAGGAGAAGAGGATTAAGGATTAAGGATTAAGGAGGACGGATACAGATGGTTTGTTTGGATTGAGATAATTTTAAATAAAATAATTTACTTCACAAATTTCAATCATTTTTTTATCTTCTCTATCACCTTTTTATCTTACATATATCATATCATAAAAAGTATTACAGTAATTCTCTCAAATAAACTCCTATCCAAATAAATTATCTATTTATATGCTTTCTCAACCTTCTCGAACATCTTCAATTTCCCTTTCGCTCTGTTTCAACCTTAATTATTACCAAAATAATACGTTCTCAACCTTGTAGAAAATATGTCTTTGTCGAATGTCTTTAAAGGAAAAGAGAGGTCAAGGTGTTATGCATGGATATAGCTAGTCCACGTGATTATTTCTTTGAATAAGGATATAATTCAGCAGGTGTTCAGACCTTTTTTTTTTTTTTTTTTATAAATGATGTTCTAATTTTTTTAATCTTTTCTTTGTTCGAATATGGACATCATGTCGGGATTCTGTGAGGGATTTGGAAACTGCTTGAAAGTTTCCTAAGTTAGATTTGAGACCCAAATGCTAAAGTCTGTGAGGGATGAGGGATTTGGAAATGCTTCTAAAGTAGATTTGAGACCCAAATGCTAAAGTCTGTGAGGGAGGGATTCTGTGAGGGATGAGGGATTTGGAAATGCTTCTAAAGTAGATTTGAGACCCAAATGCTAAAGTCTGTGAGGGAGGGATTCTGTGAGGGATGAGGGATTTGAAAATGCTTGAAAGTTTCCTAAGTTAGGGATTCTGTGAGGGATGAGGGATTTGGAAATGCTTGAAAGTTTCCTAAGTTAGATTGAAAGAGACCTAAATGCTAAAGTTAGATTGAAAGTTGAAAGAGACCCAAATGCTAAAGTTAGATTGAAAAAGCTAGATTGAAAAAACTAGATTGAAAAAACTAGATTGAAAAAGCTAGATTGAAAAAGTTAGATTGAAAAAACTAGATTGAAAAAACTAGATTGAAAAAGCTAGATTGAAATACACTTCCCGATACCCAAATGCTAAAGTCTTTGAGACCCAGCTCTGAGGAGCTATAAAATACACTTCCCGATTTAGAAGGCACACTCCAGTTGAATAACATCTTCAATCTCTCTCTCAACCTTAATTATTACCAAAATAATACCTTCTCAACCTCGTCATAAAATCCTCGATTTCTCACTGTGTCAGCCTTTTTCAATTCCGCACTCTCTCAACCTTATTACCAAAATAATACCTGTACGTACCTGGATTTGTCCTTCACAGCTATGGTGATGAGCATCTGGACAAAATCCGTGAATTCCTTCATCAATCGTGCTAAAGACATCAGTCTCTTTAGACCCTGTGCGTGGTGGCCGGACAGCCCAGAACAGTCCCAGACCCCACCTGAATTGCAAAGCATCCGAGTAGACCAGACTAATGTAACACCTTCCACTGATGAGCCAAGGGGCGGGAGACAACATCCAGCCCCTAGCACTGCTGATGGTAACAAGATGAGCGTGAAACAGTTATTGTCGGTGATGGGAGTTTGTTTGACTGGTGTTGGGGCTGCTCTGCAAGCTCTTCAAACTTCAAAACCACTTCCGATGGCTTTTCATTGGTTTTGCATGGCTCTCGAGCTGTCCGTTCTCTCCGCGATTGTGCCTATATACATCCGACCCCGTAACCAGCTGGCATCTCTTGTGATGCACCATGCTGCCATTTTCTTGGTGACCACGGCATTCATGCTGGTCATCTCAATGAACTTTCCGACCCCAGTTCTGGTGATCAACATGGCACTCTACTTCATTTTCATCCTTCTCACCATCGTTGCCAAACTTTTGATGCCCTGAGACACAATAAATCCATATTCCTAGTGGTTCGTTTGCTTGTTAATTAGTTTCTGCTTTTATTTTAAGTTTTTAACTAGCAGTTTATGAGCTCAGTTGTATTTCGTGGGGTATTCTCGAAGGTGAGCAGTTATGATAGTAGTATGCTTTTGTCGAATGTCTTTGAAAGAAAAAGAGAGGTCAAGGTGTTATAGATGGATATAGCCAGTCCACGTGATTATTTCTTTGAATAAGGATATAATTGAGCAGGTGTTCAGACTTTTTTTTTTTTTTATAAATGATGTTATGTATTTTTTTAATCATTTCTTTGTTCGAATATGGACATCGTGTCGTCGTGATCAAATATCTAATCATCGTGAATTGATCTTCTCAGTCATGAAACCTATCATTGAATTTATTATTATCATTGCATCCAAAAAAAGAAAAGCCAAAGACAGATCTTTTTAGTTTTTAGTTATAAAGCTGATGTGGGTTTAGTGAATCACAAAAGGAACACAAAACGGATAATCGCAAAAGATCAATCACGGATAATCGCAAAAGATCAATTGATTGATGGGAATTATTAACCATATAGATAAAGAGGGGAAGCCCCCTGCCACCTAGGATGGTCGTCCGCCCATGTGGCAACTGGAGATTGGCTGGAGGTGATATGGCACTTGGTTGTCCTCCCTCTTGTATTTGTTTGAGGGCTTTTCTTCTTCATTCCCCCGACAAACCAAACGACGTCGTCTGTTCCTTCTTCTTTTTTTCTGTCTTTCAAAACGTAGCAGCATCAATCAATGTCAAGAGCTCTTGAAGACTGGTTCCTATACAAAACGCCATTTTGTCCTCTGGACAAAACTCCATTTTTTCCAAGAGACCCAGAAGCCTCCCCTCAATTTCCGGCATTTGATTGTACTTGGCAGAGATTGTAATCTCGATTGGAGGGTCCAGATTTTTTTCTTCTTCTGAGTAGTGGGTGCTTAGAATTTGATGGACGATGGGCTCGAGATAGAAAATGGTCGATAATCTTCTTCCCCTTCCACTCCCAGTTCTCTCTCTTGTTCTTCTTCATCTTCCTCCCTCCCTCGAGTCTCTTTATGGGTCTCTTTTTTTGTTTGGCTACTCACAAGTTTTATTTTCTCTCCTTCATTTTCCCTTTTTTTTATGCATAGTTTCTTCCCTTTTTGTTGCCGTGACTTTCCTGTAATTTTTTTGGGGTAACTCAAAAAATCTTCAACAGCCTCTAAGAAGAGGAAATATAAGGGTTTTGTGTTGAAGTTTTTCTCTTGGGTTCCATTTGGTTTGGTTCTCATCATTTCATCCTATGCTGGTTTCTTTTTGCTCCTACTTGCTTGCTATGTTTGCTGGTGATTTCAGATCCCAACAGCCTGAGAATAGGAGAGTTTTGCAGCGATTTCTCGAAAATTACTAGGCTCAGGGATATGGTAGACGAAGAAGAGGATGAAAAAGAGAGATTGAAGAAGGTCTGAAATTCTAGGGCTTGTAGCGGCCAAAACTTGATAGGCATGTGGATTCCTAAAGCGCCTGATAATTTTTGCCCACAATTCGGGAAAATTTTATACTATGATGGCTGTAAAAATACAGAGTTTTCAATCTGAATCTATCAATTTTTTGTGCTCGCCCAGATTCTTCTCTCTCTCTCTCTCTGTATATATGGGTCTCTGTTGGTAATCAGTTTTTCCATCGCTGCCTTCTGGAACTGGTGATGAGATCTTCTCTGAAGTTCTTTTTTATTTTTATTTGTTTTGATAATTTTTCCTTTTCTTAAATTTCTTTAATTTTTTATTAGTTATATTTTGATTTTTTTTGTGGTTCGATTTTTAGATCTTAAATTTTGGTGCTCTTTTTTTTTATTTTTATCTGAAGCAAAAATTTTGTGCTAATTTTAGGGGTTCTATGATGAGGTTTTAGGTTATATTCTTTGGGATTTAATTTTTGTGAGGCACTATGTTCCAGCCTTTTGTATGTAATAGTAAGCGAATATTTGACTGTCTCCTTCTACTAATATCTATTTCATTGCCATTTGTAGTCTAAACATCATCTTGCATTTTTCCCTTGCAGAAGAGATTATCCTCGATTTTGTCACATTACAGGTATTTTGCTCTCTTTTTTTGTAATAATTTTTTTTATTTTCCCTTGAATTGTTGATTTATTTATGATTATAACCTATTAGGTGTAAGGTTCAATAGTGGTTATCACGGATTAGTTGACCTTCAAAAGATTAGGTTGTGGCATGTTTCCTTAAACCTTTGAAACATGAAAGTTGATATAATGTTACTAGAATTTGCGGTCATTTGAGCATTTTATGGATGTCTAGCTTTTTGTGTCTTTCGTATACAAGATTGCTTCTTTTCTTCCCTTTCTTGATTCTAAATCCCTGTAATAATACAATGGTAGACCAACTGTTTGCTACATTTACTTATTTCTTGATATGTTGTCGCTGGACCAACTGTTTGCTACATGTATATATTTTTTCAATTTCTTGATGCATTTCTGCCAAGAAAAAGTATGTTGAAACCGAATTGCTCTTTCATTTGTTGGTTTCAGAGGTTTGTCATGCTTCATGCTGATAAAGATTGTTATGGTTTTCTTCCGTGCATCTGGAAGATGCTTAAGCATTGTCTCACAGCAATGAAATAGGATTGCATCTTTCTGCTTCTAGCATATGTAGCTGTGAATCCTCAGCACAAAATTGAAACATTAGTTGAAATTAGTTTTATGCTGTTGTGGATTTCAGATTTTATTGGCCATTCACAAAATGGGATGAATTCTCTGGAGAGACGCGTAGATGGTCTAGAGAAAGCCCTTGATGTGATGTGCAGTGCTCTGGCAATATCAACGGGAAAGATTGCAGACACTGATGCTACAGGAAATACATGCTGCGTGGTGTAGAATTCTTGAGTCCTAAGCTCTGGAGGAAAAGTGAAGCACAGAATTTCAGTTGAAAGATTTCTTTTTCAAACCAATACCAGTCACTTAATTATATGCCGAAAAAATATGTAAATTCTGAATCATCAAAACTGGAGAGTCCAATAGAGAAGCATCAAATAGGGAGTGTTCCTGGTGTGGACTTCATGGGAGATGCTCAAGCAGGCTCTAGGGAAACTCCGGATTCCTACTCAAAAAGAAGGTTAAATAGGTTACTCAACGATGCTAATGCGGTAAAAAGTTGCTATAATGGTGGCCTTGATACGGCATCACGTGCTACTTGTGTACCGAAGCAGACTTAAATAGCTGGTAATTGGCCTTTGTTATTCAGTTTCTGCTCCATGCTTTGAAACATTTCATTCACTCTTTCTCGTTTTCTGCCCGAATAATGCTTTCTGCATTGCAGTTGTTAGTGCATAGAGCTTTGTCCTTTTGTGAAAACCCAAAACTCCAGATGTCCATCTAATATTGGATACGTATTTTAGTTTTTCTGAATAGGTCATGAGGAACATGGAAAAGTCACCACAGGTGCTCTCAAAAGTTTCTTCTTTTTTTTTTTTCCATGCTTTACCCTTGCATTGGAACTTATGGTTTATTTCCTCAGGTGAAATGGTTTAACTTTTTTTTTTTTTCATTTTCTTAGAAAGTTTCGTGTTCCTTTTGATATTGCCAGCAACTCTTTGCAGTTCAGAAATTCAAAGTAAAATGGTGTGGATTGACTGTTTCTCTTAAATTGTTTTAGTTAGCTGGTAATGATTTTGTCATTTTTTTGGTCTTTTTGCAGCCAGCTATTTTATACTTTTTTGGACAACATTTTATGGCCATGTGGGTGAAATTCCATCTTGGGGCCTTCTTTCTTGGATTTGGATCAATATATTTTTAATGTGAATAGAATAGATATCAAAAGTTTGATGAAACAAGTAGTAGCAAAAAACTGAGTAATTCATGTAATTTTTGTGAATATTAAATAGGAGCAACTCTGAAACAAAATTTAAGACCAATTTTTAAGATAAGTATTTTTTATTGTCTTTCACTTTGATTGACCACATTGATTGACACTGTTGGCTTCAGGTTTGTCTTCATTTTTTCTGGTATTTTTTGGTGATTTTTCCTTGGGCTGACATTGGTAAGAAAAGCAGCTATGCGAAAGAAGAAGAATGAACAGCAGCTGATGGCAAGTTTTTTTTTTAACTATTTGCTATTTTTTCTTGCATAGATGTTTGTTGCTGTCGTGGCTCATGAATGGCATTGTTTTGGGTTCTCTGAGTTTTTTAGAATTATAGAAATAAAGCACTTTTCATCTTTGTTTGTACAATCTCTGTTTCTTAGGTCTCAAAAGTGTTTTTTTTTTATTTGCTTTTCTCTTTTTTATCTTCTGCTGCAATTTTTTTTGTTGAATATGTGGTGAACTGTGATAAAAATAAAGCATTTAGAATTATAGAAATAATGCTCTTTTTATGCAGCGAAAGCGAACTGTGATAGTTTGACAAATGGAAAGAATGAAATGAGGCTCTTTTCTCAGTATTTTTATTTTGTTTTGGTTTAGCTCACCTGTTTTAAAATTGATTATTTTGCACCTTCCGGTATATTATCAGATGTAAGTCAATCCTTCAGAAAGACAAGGATTGGTGGCTTCATGTTATCTTAGTGTTTTTGTCACATTTTTAGAAAAGCTTGTTTTTATAAATGATTCTACTACATCTGCTACTTGGTTGGGGATGATGCGTAATTATCATATCAAATTGTTTGGAAAGTTTGTTATGTTGTTATAGGGAGTACAAAAACTTTACAAAAATACTAATTTATTCTTTGTAATTTTTCCCCTTCTGATTTCCTGTGTATTAGCGGAAATCTTATGGGATTCTATGTGTCCTTTCATGCGGTGCATTGCGTTGTTGTCCACTCTCTCATGTGTTCACCTATGGTGCAACAAAGGTAACTTTAATTGTAAGACTCATTAATCCTTTCATCATTAAAGCTACTCTCTCTATGTATACTCTGAATTTGTTTTCATTCTGCTTCTTTCTTATTTCTGTTTAATGGAAAACAGGCACAGCATGGATGACAGCTTATGTTGAAATGAGTTTTAAGGATGACGGAGATTTTTTTTTGGCCTGTCCAAACTGTGAATGCCTGTCCAACTTGCATGGAAGAATGCTCATGTGCTGCATCAAACCTTCCTGTCCCAAGTTTAGGGCACTTAAAGAAGTTGCCTTCAGTATAATGAATTCTTACATTTGGTTGAAATTTTCGGCATTGACAATGCGAACTTCAATAGCCTCAATATTCAGAACAGATAATAATAAAGAATGCAGGGTATGCAATCAATATAGAGACGTCCAATGAGCTTTACAGACACTTGAAATCATTCCTTGTTAATCCTCTCCCACCGTTTAACAAGCGAATAAATGGCAGCAGCCGCGAATGATCGAGAGAATGCTGCAAATAGGATTGGCAGATATCGATACAGCTTAGCCTATTCCTCTTTGAGTAGTTATTGGAGCCTTGAAAGCTGATTTTGTTCCAATCTTGACACTAAGTTCTTTCATTCTTTTTATATTTTTAGCAAATTGGATTTTGTACTTTGAATGTGATTTATATTCTATAATGTGTTTCCTAATTCATGGTATTTAATAAACATTTGTGAAGACCATTTTAACTCCAGTATTAATTATTATTTCGACCTAAACCAAGTTCTTGACATAGATGATTTGCAATCATAGTTTACTTAGTATTTTATAATTTATTTTCAAGCACAATTTACATTGCTGCAAAATAATCCTGGGCACAAAGCAATATTGGGCATTAACACCGTGCATTTGCACGGTGATCACCTCCTAGTCTACCTATATAGTAAAAGCACGAATGAGTTTGGCAAAAGAGTGGTCGTCTGCTGATTGTCAAGCTGTCATTGGTTAAAATGTGGTCGTCCTCCTCATGCCAAAATCACGTGCCCAACTAGAGAAATATTGGAGGTCATTAGTCATTAGCCGTCTCTGTCAAATAGCCTGTTCCGCTGGCATTGGGCTCGATGCTTCAGAGGAACTTCCTTTCCTCTCTCTCTCCGTCAATCTCCTCTCTCAATCATCATCTCTTTCTTTTTCTTTCTTCAGAAAGCCCTCATCCTCTCTTCGTCTTCATCTGTTCTTTTTTTCCTTCATCTTCTAATCTAATCTAACCCAGAAGAAATGATAAAGTAAAAAATGGCTCCATATTTTGCTTGGAGTTTTGTTGGCTTGAAAAAAATAAGAAACGGTTTTTTTCTCTTTCATTTTTTCCATCATCATCTCTCTTTACCTTATCTTCCTCTTCATCAATTATCCCCTCGTTTCTCTCATCTTCTTCATCTTTTTCTTTTCTTTTCGATTTTGACTGAGAACAACTCAACAAGGAGGATGGTTGGGATTTTTTTTTGGGTTTGTAATCTCTTCTTCTTTCTCTCTCTAGCCATTTGGATCTTTTTTTTGTGGGGGGTTTAGCAGTCAAATTTTTATATATTAATTTGTATATATCTTTGATGTTGCAGGTGCAAAAAATTGGAAATGTCTTTCAGCCTCCAGCATCTCAATGAGAGTAAGGTTGTGTAACTTTTTCCTTTTTTTATAAAGTGAGTCTCTTTTGTTTTTCTATTTCCTTCCTAAGTTACTGCCTGATTTTTCAGCAACTGGTGGTGGAATCCTCTGGAATGTATATGTTGGAAGAGCTTTCAGGTTAGATTTTGAGATCTAAAGAAGCCCTTACCGTCAAGATTTTGCATAAATCCTAAGGTTAGAATTTTGGAACCCCCATCTCGTGTCTTGATGTTTTAACTAATATGCTCCAAGAGATCTAGGATCTTTCAGAAAAATATGGAGTGTCGTTTTATGTATTTGTATACATTGATGTATTGTGTTTTTATTTGTTTATTTGTTATTGTTAGGGTATAGATGGAGAATTAAGAGGCGAATTTGACAGAAAATTTGCAGGCTTGGAGTTAATGGTTCCAATAGAGGAAAACGAAAGCTTCCCAAAATATCATACCCAAGGGTTCTCTCTCTGTCTCTCTCTCACACACACACACACATAAAGTGTCCGTTTTTATCTGTTTAATCCACTTTTGATTAATTAAGTTTCAACTATGAAATTTTTTTACTGCAAATATCCTTATCTTAGTATAATTTGCTTTAAATTACTGGTAGTTTAAAATGCTTGAAGTATAATGTTTTTGTATTGAAAATTTTTGAAAGTGATCTTACTTGATGGTCAAAGTAGAACCATACGAGGCCCTGCTGGGGTTATTATCAATGGTTTCTTACTACAAGCATATATTTTTTTTTATATTGACGATATTGAGGACTCTTAAATGATAGGGAAGGTAGGTATGTGATTTCTGAGGTATAAAAATTGCTAATGAGTCAGGAAATCCTGAAACAAGGTCTCTGACCCTAGGCTTGAGAAATCTTGAAGGTTTCTGAACCTCCTGATTTGGCTTGCCTCTCCGTGTTCTGTAATTTTGTTTTTCAGAATTAGTGATTTGTATCATTTTTATATTGTAATAGCGTCACGAAGAAAGCTGCACTTTTTCTCTCTTGAATTTCTTTCTGATAGACGACAACAAAATCAAAAAGTTGGCTGGAACTTTTTTGCTTCAAATACTCTCATTGCTTCATTTTTTCCAAAGTATCTTTATTAGTCTTTTAGTTCTTTTTTTTTCCTCCTATTATTTACAATTTTTTCCCTTTCTGATGGACAGAAACAAAATCAAAAGACTGGCTGGAATCTTTTTTACTTCAAAAACTCTTCTTACTTCTTTTTTTCTAAAGCATCTTTATTAGCCTTTTGGTTTCTTTTTCCTCCTATTATTTACCAGATTAGTTGTCTAATTTTTCCCTTTTATTATGTTGTGATGTGCAGGTACATAATCTGGAAATTTCCTCCACCATCTTCATGCGGTTTTCTAAGTCTTGTTTTTCCCTTTTGAAGGTAGATTCTATAAGGTTATTTTCTAAAAAAGGTGTATTCTTTAACATTGTTTCTCATGCCTCTCGAACCCTCTCAGTTTAAGGAAGAAAATAGAAATGATTGTGAAGACGAAATGATTGTGATTTTAATGGATGTTCCGACATTATTTTATTCACGAAGTGATTATTAACTTAATAATTTTTGTTACAGTTTCCTTTTTATCCCTCTTCTAAAACTCGCTTCTTGTTTTAATGGCAGTTATGTGATAGAAGAAGAATGAACAACAACTATTGGTAGGTTTTTCCTTTTAGTTATTTCATGTCTTTTCTTCCATGCAAAATGTTTGTTAAACTCCTAGCTCACAAAGGTATTCCTTATGGTTCCCTGGGTTTTTAAGAACTAGAGAAGTAAGCATTTTCATGTTTGTTTCTTTCTCTTGTCTCTTTTATCTTGTGCTTCAATTATTATTTTTTTTCTAAACATCTGGTCAAGTGGAAAAAATGGAAACAAGGCTTTCTTTTATGTGTGTGTATGTGTGGTTAAAAAATAAATGATTATTTTGAGCAAGATAATGAACAAATGATAAATTGTGAGATTGGCATTTAATGGATGGGAAGATGTCTTGCTGAAGTTATCTCATGTCAAGAGTGTTCCAATCCTTTCTATCAAAGAAAAAAAAACCTATTCCCTCTTCTTTCTATGCAAAAAACAAATTTTCCCTCTTTGCTGGTGGGTGAAATACAAATTCCTGTATCTGCAACAAAAAGGTTGGGCTCAATGTTGAGAAAACTAATCGATTCCCATTTAAAAAATTTTCCTACCTCAATGCCCTCCTACCCGAGGCTTCTGTCTCAAAAAATCCTTCTGTTCTTATCTTTCTTTCTCTCTAAAAACCGCTGGCTTCTCCATTCCTGTTTTATGTATTCTTTTTCTCTTGATTAAATTTTCAACTGTAATTTTCTACTACCTTTATTCCCCATTTCATAGGTATTTCATAGGTAAATTTTTTTTTTTTTGGATTTGGATCAACATTGTTTGATTAAAGCCTGGAATGCCATGCTTGCTTATGCTTGCTTTACTAAGCATGCTATCTACAGAACTTATTCAATGCTTGGCTTAAAACCTTAGCTTGTTAACAGTTGAAGTAGTTGATTTCAAACCATGTGAAGTGTGTGAAGTATGTCCCAATTAACCATGATTAACAAACTAATACTAACTGTGACAATCAAGGAATAGTGTACTTGATGAATCTTCTTTGAAACCGGTGTTCTTTATCCACTGGATCCAATCTAAGACGTGCAGTAGCAGAGAAAATCACATCAATTGAAGGTTGGTTAGTGGCTCGAGGATTACTACCATCAAATTCTTATCTTTTCCTCCTCTGATTTCTGTACGATTGGGACTAGGGCTTGGTAAACACTCTCCGTCCCTGTCACTTACTTTCTTCTCTTATCAAACTCACCAGCAGACCAACATTTCTTCCATACCTCTCCGATTTTCTCCGTATTGTTTTCTCTAAAAATTAAGGTCAACAACAGCCACAGATGACCTTCAATTTTCTGGCTTTTGTTTTTGATCTTTTTAGATGAGATGAGCTACAAATAACTTGTAGATTTGCTCAACTTTTCTCTGTTCTTCCAATGGTCTTTATTTGCTTAAAAATAATAAAGCTTGGTTTAATATCTCTGTTACTCAATTATTTTCTTAGCGATAAGAACTTTGATCTTCTAATCTTTATATCTTAAGATTTTTTATTTTATTTTATGTCTCTTATGTTTTATTTATCCGATTTCCTAATTTTTATAGTATTATCTTTGCAGGAAAAAGATGAAAACTTTTATGGGATGCAAATGCAAGTACTTGTGGATATATTCCATCCTTTTCTATCCTCCAAAGGTCTGTTCTGCTTTATTTATCTATTGATTTATTTGTTTATTTATTTTTTGCCGATAAAAACTTTGTCCTTTTAATTTCGGTCTAATACTCTCAAATCACTTGAAGTTTTTATTTTGTCTTTTATTTTATTGGATTATACTATTATTTTTATAGAAAGGAAGATGAATTTATTAGGTTTTAGCTAAAAAATAGGCATGAACATCAATGTTTCCTCTGTAAACATTTTTTCTGGTACTGTTTGACAGAAAGTATGAGTTATAGTGGTTTCTTAAAGCATTCTAGAAGCATTTAATCCCTAAAACACCTATGCATTCTAGAGCCCCTGTTATAGAAACACTGATTGCTTCTTTTCTTAGCGCACATTCATCTGTGATTTTTCTCGTCTTTTTACTTCATTTATACTCTCATATTACAATTTGCATTTTTACAAAGTGAGGAAGAAAAGGAAGAACAACCTCTGTGGTAAGAAACTTTTTAGCCCACAAGTTTTTTGCTCTGGTTTGTTTCCCTTTTCAATTTGTGACATTTCCCTCTTTCCCTCTATGACAGAGGTTTGTGGAGGAATGGCAAAAAATTGTGGTAAAACTCCTACTCCTATTTTTTTCACGGTACTTTGGGCCTTTTGTTTTTAGATTTTAATATTCTTCTTTTAAATACTAGCTTTGAGTGAATCCTTTTACCTGTCAAAATGAAATCTGCCAAAATTATATCAAGTGCATCTGTTAAATCAGAAGTTAAATGATAAATAACATTAACTAATATGGAACAAAAGGGTCGAGGTTAAGACTTTTCACTTTCACTTTTGCAGAGAAGTTTAAAGATTTTCCAAAGAAACCTCTAAACTGGTTCAGGAATCATTTTTTGCTCAGTTAAAAGTTGAATCCTTTTGTTCTTTTCTTGTTTTTTCACTGAATATGGGACCTGGTCTTCATGCAATTTCTGTCTCTGCATCTTTTAGGACAAGTCAATATTTATAAAGTAGTATATGTTTGAGAGTAAGACTAGAGAGATGATTGTCTACACAACTGAAGGTACTTTGCCATTGCAATTTCTCAGGGATAAATTTTTCCCCGTCAGATTTTTATCTCTGACCTTTTCTTTCTTCTTTCTTCTTTTTCTGGTATCCACTACAGGAAGAAGCAATCTTTATTTGTGGTCCAGGAATAAACAAATGGTGAAGATAGCCTTTAAGTAGGTGTTTGTTCACCTTTTATTGTTGTTTTTCCTTTTTTGGGTTTTAATGATAGTATAAGTTCTAATTAATTGAGTTTCTGTTTAATTGATAGGTGAGAATATCTTAGACTATGTGACTTGGTTTAGCAGATATTGTGCACATCCGTATTTGGAACTCCATAGCATGTCAGCTTCCTTATTTGCCTATCTAGATAGACTATTTTGTAGTGTGAAAATGTCATCTTCTTTTGATGGGCTTTTGAATAACGAATCATTAGTTTCTTTTCATTGATTAATTTTATAGATTGATTACACTTTTGTTGTTAGAGTAAGTTTTACTTGGTAATAAATTTGTATATTTCATCTTTAACCTTTTGGGTTCATTTCTTGAACTTCAATATTTATAGGTATAAACTTGTTGAAAAAAGATAAGAGGCATTGGCAGTATGAGGAGGGACGTAAAAGAAAAGAAGAAAGGCGTGCGAAAAAGTGCAAGTTGAAATACTGATACTGAAATCATTATGGTCATTACTGTAATGATTAAAATGTAAAGAAAAAACTAGAGATTGAGTCTCACGAAAAGACCCTTGGTTACTTGGCGCTAAGATAGGCATTGGTCATTTAAGTTTCCTATTCTTTGGGAAATTCACTATTATTTGACCATTTCAATATTCTTTTACCATACTAGAGCTACTGTGTTTGGTTGACTGTATCATTGATAGCTATTTAATGTAACTTGTCTTTACTCCTCACAGCTAAAATGGATTGATGAGGATTTCCTGAGCTATGACTTTGAGTTCAATATTTTGCTGACTTGCTAAATTTGTTAAGAGAATTTTCTTCACTTTCCTTGGAATATGTTTCTACTGTTCTATGTGCAGGTTATTAGTCAAGATATGGAGATTAAAGGACCTCATTTAAAACATCTGACACTTCTTTAGGCTTTGTTGTTCTAGGCCCAATCAGATATCTTTATACTTACTGTTATTTGATTGTGTGGCTTGAGTTCAAATTAAGTAAATTATTTGAGAGAATGCTTAATGATTTGTTTGGCTTGTTTTGCTTAGTAATGAGTCAAAGCCCGAAGAGTGGAAGAACTCTTACCGTTTCCCTTGCATTATCATGATTGAAGTGTCATGCACCCCTAGAATCAAGATTGGAATTATTTCTATGTCTATCCTGCATGGATCTACAGTGATTATTTATTAGTCTCATTTTTGGATACATGTTATTGTAGACATTATGTACCTTTTACATTTTAAATAAGAGGTTTTGTTTGTAAAGATAGTGACCAACTTTTGTTTCAATGCATCATATTGTGTATATTGGACCTATTATGTACTTCCTAATTTTGTCCAGTTACGGTGTGTTGTATTCTTAATGACACTGAATTGCAATTTTCACTTACCTCTTTAATTCAATAATTCTTTTTACTAATTATATGCCTCCTAATTGTATGGCCTCAAATAATTCAACATCTGTCATCACAACAATTTGCAAGTTAGATGGCCAGGATTGGACAATTTTCATGCTTTCACCGTTTTCCTGCTACCTTTTTCAGCATAATCAGTAATTAATTTCATATAAATGGCCTGTTATGGCATGAAACTCAAGTGCGCCAAGAATTCCACTTTTCTATTTGTCAACTGGTTATTTCATTCTCCCAACAATAAACTTCGGTTAGGGAACGTTTCCATTGACTGTGAAGATAAATTGTTGCACGGAGGACCCTTTTTCAAAAATATGAACTCCCTTCATTCTCAGTGTACATCTACTTCATACCATGTATCACACTTCCATTCTCTTGACCAGAGTTGTTGCGTTAGTTGTTCCGATTTTCATGTTACATGCAAAGAATTGGATAAACAATATAGAAACGATTGAACAACATCAAAATTAATGCTTCTTGTAAATTTAAAAACACCACAGATAATCAATCCTCCACAGAATAATAGAAAAAAATTAATAGTGTTTACTCATTGTTTAATATTTTTGAATCTCCCATTTACTTCTCCCAACACTTCATCCCATCTCTACATGAAGCAAAATCATACTGATGAGCTTCAATTTTATTCGCCTCAATTAGTTTCTTTTCGATCTTTTTCTCGACACCATGTTAGATGCAAACCTTTATTTACTGCATTTTCTTACAACATTGCTTATTTAAAAGCTTAATCATTTTATAACCAAATAACTTAAATGCAATGCATACGATTTATGATATTTCCACTCCTAGTTCAACATAACATACAATGCACCAAAGAGGGTTACTGTTCACTTTTCGCCGTCATCATGTGCTGCTCACGTGAGTTATCTAAATTGGTTCTTCTCGATGCTCAAGCATCGCCCATGGATTTCTGATGGATCAAAGGCTCATGTGATTTTCTTTCTTCTTTCGTCTCTCGCTGCTGCGATGTCTTGAGCTACCAGAAGAACCTTGCCTAAAATGATGATTGGCCCGATTTACCATCTTTATCTGCTGGATATTGGCAATGAACGCTGCTCTAAATTTCAACATAACATATTTTCGCTTCCTACCGGCTCGGAGATCTTCACCCTTTTCTTCACCTTGGTATTCAGATTGGTTTCTCTTTCTAGGGTTTTCACATCTCTTTTTCTGTCTAGCTTCTCTTTTCTCCCCATCCTTTCCTTGCAGGCTCTAATTGTGGCTTCCTTTCTTGCGTGCTTCCATCTTCTATCCTAAAACCTCAACCCTTCTTATTGTGATATCATTATGTGATGATATTATTATTTGATTTTGGGGGTGTTCATATGTGATCTTTGGGGGTTGTTCTTTGTTTTTCGCTTCCTATTCTTTTGGTTTTCGGTGTTTGTGTCTTTTTATTTCCTTGATTTTTCATGTATCTGCTTTTCCACTTTTAGTAGGTCTCCCTGTATTTGGATTTGGCCATTGCTCTATCTACATGAAACTTAGGCATATGGAATTATTATGTGAGTTTTAGGGATTGTTTCTTGTTTTTCCATTTCCTTCTCTTTTGCTTCTGGATGTTTGCTTGTATCTTTTTATTTGCTTTCTTTCTGATCTGGCTATTGCTTATTCTTTTCTTTATTTTGTCCTGGTTACTATCAGTTTGCTTCAAGTAGAACGGGTTCTCAGAGCTGCACAGCCTCCGCAGCTGACCACACACAACGTAACTCACGACTCTGCCTTCCTTACTTTCCTTTTGTTTTTTGGTCTATTTTTGAGTGATCCGAACTATTTTTTTTTTTATTAGAGATTACGTAAAAAACAATTATTACATCAATGGCTGGCCATAGCCAACAACATATTTTGCCATTGGTTATTCCACGAACTTACCCCTCCTTCCTTCACTTTTCTATTCTTAGTGGTCTCTCGATGCTCTGTGGTTTGTTTTTTCCCTTTATACCCAAACGACATATTTTGATTTCTACTGGCTGCTAGGGACTCTTGGAAAACAAAGCTAATGATTAAGTGTTTTCCATTTCATTATAGGAGAAATAATTGCAGGAACAAAACAACTTCTTGTCAAAGCAGGTACATTGGATAGACTTAACTTTTTGCATCTTTAGATGCATTTTCCCCCTTATTTATACTGTTCCAACTCTCATCCTAAGTGCAAAGAAAGTAATCATTTGTTCATTATTCGCACCTCCAATTTGAGTTAAAGGAAAATGAGAACATAGTCATGGCATGCTGCTCATCTGCAATCTGAGCCGCTGCCTGAATTGTTGCCCTTTTCTTCCTTAAAATTAGGTACTGTCTCTGTAAATCTCTTGCCACTATTCTGTGTAAATAGACACATGTCGATCCCAGTAATTCTCATGCAACTTTTGATCTACTGCTGTTGCAGAAAGACCAGTGAAGGCTAGGCTGCAACCCACCAAATTTAAAAGATCTTTTTCACTGTGCTTCTGAAAATTATGATATTAAGAGATACTCTTCACCTTGAAGAAAAATCCGTTTCGCGTTTTCAAGACAATTATACATGCATGTGACTAAACATTCTCCAATTGCCACTGAAACTGAACATTTGAATCACTTCCTCAACTGATGTTGTTAGATTATTTATTTTATACTCTTCCAATTTTAGTTGTATTTTATTAGCAATATTGATGTGATTAAGGAATTTTTTACACTTTTCCTGTGTATTTCCCTTGCAGGCAAATGGACCCTTAGGCAAAGTGGATGGAGGAGATGGTGGGGATGCGAACTTGTTCATACCATCTTGGCTGGTTTATCTCATGAGTAAATAATGACTGAGGAGGGGAAGCTTCTTTTTGCTTTAAAGCCAGAAAAGTTACTTGTCAAAATAATTATGTTTTTAATTTTGTTTTATTCAGCTCCAAACATGCCTATCTTAATGAGGTAGGTATTATGTGCATGATACTATGTATTTCATGTTTGCGATGCTAATTAAATTGTTGATAAGAAAATACTTGACACTTTCATATTGTACTTTAATGCCAAAAGAAAATGAAAGTGTCTTATGTGAGTTCTGTTTTTGGCTGGTGTGTAACTCTTATTTCAAGGCCAACGTATGAGGCTGTTTATTTGTATGTTTCATTCGAAAGCTTACTTCTGCATTTTGGTTGATGGCCTTGGAGTAAAGCAAATACATGGATTTCTTTCTGAAGACTTTTATTCAAAGAAAAACTAGGATCAGTGAGTTCTTGCTATGTATGTGTGTTTTTTATTTACTTAAAGCATTTGGATTAATAGTGAGTATTTTACACATTGAATTCAGAACTCCCATGTAACATTTTTATGTCAATTTTGGTTCTGGTGCTATGTCAACCTTGATTTGATGTGTGAAGCCCATGCCCAGACCTATGTAATGACCAAAGTCATGAAATTGATGCAAAATAGGTAAAAAGGGGAACTAAATGAGTTGAAGAGATGTGAGAGTTTGGTCTATAATGGATTGGAAGAAGTATAAGGAGGCAAGTGAAAGGAACAGGGGTTATTGTCTTGAGGATGCAGTGGAAATCTCATGTACTAAGAGCTTTAGTTATTAGTATAGATTCTATTTAATAGGAACTTCTGTCGGTTATTGAAATTAATGACCTTACAGGCATATAATGGTATCCTTTGCAAACTTATCTTAACAGATTTATAAATATGTCTTCACAGTTTTTCGTCTCAATTATGTGCTTGCCTTTTTTTTTGGGTTAAAAAGAACCATTCCCGAGAGGGGGAAAGAATGATCGATGCCTTGTATATTTTGAAAAGAAAGACGCTGGGACTTGCATTTTGATATGTCATATGAATGATTTAGCAATCATTTATTGTGCTGCTTCTTGTTGTTTCATTTTGCTTACATGAGGTTTGCCCTATGCAACTACCATGATAATCCTGCAGAGCTGTCGAATGAGTTGTCCAGGTCCATTTGTGCTCCTTCCATCCATTGCTAATATTTGCCGTTCATTTAACAGGTTAGCAAATTTGATATATAGTTAATCTTTTTCTACAATTTCTTGGCTATTTGGACAATCTATTCTGCTTCTTTTCTTTTTATTTGTAGAATTTATTTGTCAGTAATTTTATTAATGTATGCTGTTTGGATTGTATTTTGTAATTTTGGCTATCAAAAATAGTTTTTAAGTAGTAATTGTTTTTGCTTCTTTTGCTTAAGCATCATTACACTGATGGGGTTAAGCATCGTTTGTTATTTTCTATAAGGTTCTGATGGTAGCTTACTTGGATCTATTTGTAATTGTTTTTGAATTTCTTTATGTTGCATTCTGTCCTGGGGAATTCATACACTACATATACCTGTCCTAGAAGATTATTTCTTGAATTTTCGTCTTCCTCTATTTTGCAACATAATTACTTTATATTCTCATGTCTTACTTTTTACTTGTAGAAAATTCCGGATCACCTGATTAAAAATTAGTTGAGCATCGGACTCCGGTCATTGTTCTTACAAGCGGAACTAGGGTTTACAGTATTGGAAACAGGAAAGATATTCATCGGAAATGGAGCGACTTTGTTGCAGATCATAACCTCCAAGATGGAGACGTTCTACTCTTTCTTCCTCAATCTCACACTTTGTTTGCTTTGTTAATCTTTGAAACCAATGGAATAGAAATTATTTACCCCGGGCATCACACGTTCATGATTTAAATATATTGTGTTTGTAGATTCTGAATTATCAGTGAAATTGGTCGTTGGTTCGTACTTAAGAATGACTTCAGTAGATTTAACCTTTTTCCACTTCCAGTTTTATCCCCCTTGTTGTCTCTGTGGTGAACTTGAAATTTGCACTCTTGGTCTCGAAAGTCCTATTCCCTTCTATGTCATTCATTTATTCTATTATTAATTTTTTTACCAGGATCAAATAGTTAACTTTCCTCCTACTGTGTATTATGCATGCAATAAATTTCCATTTACGGTTTTGCTTTTGGACTGTAAGCAATTCCAATTCCTTCCAGAGCATAAATATAATGCTGTCTAATTCATGAGGTTTATGTATTCCAACCAGTAAAAAACATGTACAGCGACCACAAGGTACCTAATTCAATGACAATATCGCTATTCATGTAATGTCTACTTATCCGAGGGGATAAGTATTGACGGGCATAAGCGCTATCTATTCCACAGCGCAACGCTGCGGTTATGCCTCCTAGTATAGTACTACCAGTCGTTAAATTTTTTTGGTTCGTTGCTGTCAAACGAATTTCTTGGTCTCTGTTTTCCTCTGAATCATGCATATTGTAGACTATGTATGAAACAACTTGAAAAGAAGACCCAAAAAAAATAAAAAGAAAAAATAAATGGGTATTTATTTTTTTCTTTTTTATTTAAAGCAAGGATTTGTCTGATCATCAAGGCCTAAAACAATCCAGGAAGATTTTCAAATATCTCTCAAAATAGCGACGTATGTATCATCAAAACATAAGAAAACCAAAATAACCTAAAAACAAAAAAGAAGGATCAAGAAATTCATCTCCTTCTATTCTTGACTTCTTTGGGGTGACTTCTTTGGGGATGATATAAAAATTCTTGTGTTCTAGTTAATTGTATGAAATTACCGTTACCATTTTCCTGTCTATAGTTTCCCGTGTTTTTGTTAACCATAGGCGATCCAATGGAATAAGTAAAGGGTATTTGGGAGGTTTTAATTAAGGCTTGAGAGAAATGAGTGGTGGAGTTTATTCCTGGGAGAGGGAAGAAAGGTACGTAGTCAGTTGCTTTAATTAGAGAATTTGTTTTTTTTTGGTCTTTTCAGGTTTTGGGTTTGAGTCTAATTTGTCAAAGTTAACGGCGGCTACTACCCCACCTCACGTGTACATGTCCTCGCCAATATTATTGTTAATTTTTTTTTTGGTATAACCCACAGGTGTTCGCATTAGTTTTATGGTATGCAATTAATTCTGTTCGATCCGCATCGGCCACCTCTGCAATATTATTGTTAATTGTTTCCCTCAGTTTTTCTTAATTTTTAACATGATGAGTAGGGATGTTTGACTTTTTCTTAGATCTCCTTGGCAAAATGGCCAGTTGCTTATAATTGTGGAATGGAATGGAATCCAAGCATTGCAGGATTCCCTTAGTGTGTTTCGTGTCAAAAATAAAAATGGACACGCCATATTCTGTCCAGTGAGTCACCGTTTGGGGTGGAAAAGGGTTTTGGTGTACAAACCACGGATCACGCACCTGGCAAAGAGGGCCTTCGAGACCCAAGTTAAAAGGCAAAGGAGGTAAAGTTAGGTGTCTCTGTATGTCAAGTTCTGCATATTAACCATTCACTTATAGCTGCAAATCACAAACTTCTACATTTCTATATTACTACCTACAAAATTTATGCACTGAATTCTACCTATATATATATATATATATGTATATTTTTCCTCTCTGCATACCACCCACCGCATCCATTTCCCCCCTAACCCATTTACATATGTCTATACTAAATGCGATGCACTTATTACAAAATGTAGGAGCCTTAATTAATTCTTTGATGGACTTTAAAAATGTTTTTCGTTTGTTCTACAATTTACTATACATCATATCACTTATATTTCTCTAAAACTGAAAATCGGACAAAATCTACACTATTTTTAATTGTCATATACTTCTACGATATTCATAACCACTTTACAAAAATTTATTAACCTTTATCAATTTTCCGTTAAGGCATAATTTGCATAACGAAATACAAACCAGTCATCTTACAAATCACAAAACATTTCTACAAACTACAATCCAATTGTAATTGCTTTGTCATCGATAACCAGAATACATAACCTACAATTTCCATTTAACAGCTAACGATTTAAATAGGTTTGCTCTTAATACTTAATGTCTTAAATGTTTTAGTCTACAAATTTATGTTTCCGTTAAGTATTTGTATTTCTCTATTGTCACACGAAGGTAGTGTTAGTATATACATATACATAAACACAACTGGTAATCCTAAGCCGCCAATTGACCTTCCAAATCTCTATTATTTTGCCTTCAATCTTTGTTGAATCTAAATCTACAACTACATTAAACATCTTATAAGCTTGTATTGTTGTTGTACACAATGTACAGTCATCAGTTACCGCTATTTACTTTGCTCTTTCCATGACTATTGCCTTCTACTAATTCTACTCACATTTTATTTCATTTTTATTTCTAAAGTCATTACAATTGACCTCAATGGCCAAAGCAAATATATTTCCCAAATGTCATATACTCCTACAATTACCAAAAGTTTTTAGGTCACTTAGTTGTATGCATACGATTCTATATCTTCCACCCGCCTTCATACATTCGAATGGGTTGTTCGGATACTCCTGCACACTTCTTTCACAATGTTCAAATTCCTTTTCTTAACCACACTTCAAACATGGCGAAATATTCTACAATTTGCATAATCAATTTTGTAGTTATATCACAATATTCTAATTTGCTACAAATTTCATGTGTTTGGGATTACCACTTTGTCAGTTAATATTTTAAATCGCATTTTTTGCAATTACATATTGCAATTTAAAAAAAATACGACAAGTTTGTACTTTGCAGGAAATCATGAAAACGCATAATATAAATGTAAACTTATTAACACGAAATAATGACATGAAAAATGAATACATATGTCATTCTATGATTGGTGTTTAGGATTGACGAAAACCTATTCAGGTATTCTACAAATATCTTTTTATATTTCATGATCAAAACCAAAAATAGACTTGATTCAGCGATTCGTTTCCGTTGTAACGCTATGCACACGCCCAACATTTCTTATGCCTTTTCACGTCCAGTAGAACCATCATATAAATCGTACGGGATTCACTTTTTGTTTTTTTGCGTACTTACTTTATTTTTATCTAAAAATATATTTATTTCAAAAATAATGTTATCCAAAACAAATTTGGGATTACAATTACAATTTCTTTTATATGCAATCATATGTACTTCAAATTGTTATGGAATTCTCAGAGTATGATATAACCAAACAAAATATTTATCCTCAACTACCCCCATTTTCTATTACTAGCTCTGAGAATATGTGAAAATCAAACGTTATTTTGTAAGCACTAAAATAGTTTTTCCCAACTAACCACACAACAACTTTAAAAGAGGGCTTAGTCACATTATCCGTACTTCAAATACTTCACTATCGGACCACCTTCTTTTGTATTTGCCCCACCTATGGCTTACTCAACACAATTCTTTTTAGGGATAATTTCAGAAACCTCCCTTGAGGTTTATAATAATTTCACTGAACTCTCCTGAGATTTAAAAAATTACACCTATATCTCTTGATTTGATAGTTTTAATAACAAAATATTAAAATAATATTGACTTGGTCAAATTTTTAAATGAATACCCAAAAATACCCTTGTGTAATGAGTTTTAATTTATTTTTGAATTAATAACAAAAAAGTCCCCTATAATATACCTAATACATAAAAAAATGCCCTGTAATTTCAAAATATATAAAATTGACAACTTATATTTTGAACTAAATTATAAACTAATAGAATTCGTTAAAGGAACATTGGTTATTTGTTTTTCCCAAGCAAGTTGCATTTGTCAGCCCGTTACTAATATTCTGTAAGAATAGTACAAATTACTGCAAACAAGCAAGTTGCAAACAGCTGTCCCTCTCGTCGCAACTTGCCCTCAAAGGAATGAAAACTTATACAGACCAACTCGTCCTATAAATTCCTTTGCTTCCTAGTTCCCACCCTGCAATGTGTAGGAAGAGCACTTGAAACCTTCCAAGACAAACATTTCTTCTCCTCAAACACTCGGAGAGTAATTTTGGTGCCAATACTTCGTTGGACTAATATTGTCTCAGTGACAATGTGGGCACAAATCATTCTTACCTTCATCAATTTCTTCATCAAGCTCGTCAAGCAGCCGTTTATTTGGAAGGACAGTACCCCCACTCCATAGCACTTACCACAATCTCACACTCTCAAGGTCGAAAACAACAGCATCTGGCTGCAACTCTCCAAGCTTCTGATCAGCTGCTTCCCCAAAGTTTTCACTGGTCTTGGATGTCTATGGAGTTCTTTCCTTAGTTTGCCGGTCCCCGTATATATCAGGCGCCACTACAAAGTTGCAGCTCTTGTTCTAGAGCATGTTGGGATTTTGTTTGGCGCCACGGCATTCATGGTGGCCATGACAACGAACCTGTTGACATCTGTTGCAGTGAAAAATAATCCAGGTCCAATTCTACATCAGCTGCCATATGTAGATGTTTAATTGCTATCCCTGAATACACGTATTTTCCTATGTTGATTTTGCCTTTAATAGAGGTCAATGTAACACCACGTGTTGTTGTTGTTATTAGAATATGTTGTTGGAGTTCTGAAGGCTATTATTGGATTTATGGCACACAATTTTTTTTTGTCTTTATTTATTTATTTCTGGTTTAAGAAGAGAGAGAAGAGGATTGCAGTACAGGGAACAAAAGAACATAGGATGTGGAAAAAGTTTGCATGTGAAATTCAAAGAATAGAGAAATAGAAACAACAAATAGGAAAAAAAATATTAAAAGCTTATTTCCTAAATAGATGTATGACAAGTTTCGACTTAAAGTGAAAACTGGAGATTGAGGGAACTGATCTTCCAAAGATTTAGCAAACTTGAGTGAAGGTTTCTTTTAAAGAAGACGCAAAAAAAAAAAAAAGGGTGCGGATTTCAAGTCTATTGAGACCAAAAATTTCGGCCAGCCCATTTCAGTTTCGTAAGAATCTTATCATTCACCAGTACTACCCAATGACGAAATCTGCAAAATTCATTTCCTCAACTGCATAGGTAAAAATAATTGAATTACCGTAGTGAAGTAAAAAATTTAGCCATTATAATCTTCTGGGATTAGAACTTCAACAGCACCATAAATAATAAAGGACAATAGTGAGTAGCCAAGAACCAAGATAATATCGGCCAACCATTATATAGCCTCCAAACTTGGGTCCAATGAAAGGGACTGAGACCTGTTAAACAAAATATGATCAGGGAATCATGGCCCAAAAGCTGGCTAAATGCGCCATTGCATGTCCGAAAGCAACTTATTTTTCTTTTCTTTTCTTTTTTTTAATTGACATTACACGTACGGGGAAAGGGGAGTAGGTCCAAGAGGATCATGGGAACGGACCAGGATGGATCGAACCACTGAATTTAGAAGAATTTACATATCAAGTGATAAGTAATCGAAGACAAGATTCAAATTTTTGAATGGTACTTAAAGTTTTTATGGTAGCGAATAGGCTAGCAAATCGTTGGTTTATATATGAAAATAACTAATGAAGACACATAATTTATATTCACACTAGAAAACTGATTTTATTATATAGACTTCACTCTTGATCTTTAGAGTTTATAATCATATAGTTTTTTTTGAACTCGACTTGAATTTGACTCTAAATACTAAACGCTTGACTTGAATTTGACTTTACGAATATTAAAGTTTGTTTGATGTAGATATCAAACGATAACATAAATAATAACATTGAAGATTTGCAGTGAAGTCAAGTTCAAAACTAACTAAAATAGTTCAAAAATAATATAATTGAAGCAAACTTAAATATCGATAAATCCCACTAGTTCACGGTAACTATTAATTTGCCTCCTTCAACAAAAGAAAGATAAAAGTGTTATAGGGCATTATGATCTTGATAGTTAGACATTACTTTAGTTACTACTATTTAATATTTCTACAAATATTTTTAAAATCTCAATCAATATAAAAGTAAATTTCTAAATCTATTGAACGAGTTTTATATGTAATAATGTATTTAAAAAAGAGGGGAAAAAACTATCCCTGTAAGCATCCCAATTGATACAAAGCTAAAATTTTTAAATCCCAAATGATACAAAGTAGTAACAATTGAGAGACCAATTTTTACCTATGATACCATAATATAGCTAAGGCAGTGACATAGAGAACTTCAAATAAATGCACATTTCCTCAACTGTATCAAAATTTCAGCGGTCTGAATGCAATAAAGAAGGCCCATTTAGCTTTAGCTTGCTCGAACCATTTATTCATTTTCTCCTTGTTTCTGTTTTCTTTATGCAGTCAACAAACAGTTCAGCTGCCAAATGTACATGTGTGTCTCGGGCTTCTGTTTGTCCCCTGTCAGAATTGGATACTAGGATTGTCTTCAATTCTACATTCTTCAAGGATATAATCGCATAATTGCAGTTCAATTCTGACAGAGGCTACCGGTCGAGATTGAATTAAGGGTTTTTTTCCCAAGTAAAAAGGACTAGGACTAATTAGATATTTGGTTTTAGACTTAGTTTTGAAAGGGGCAATTTTGGAATACGGGGTAAAGAGGGATATAATAAACTCTAAAATTAAACACCAAAAGCTGCTTGATCCTATTGATATTCCAAAATGCCATTTCCACATAATTCGCTTTGTTCATTCTCCATTTAATAGAGGTATGTGTATTTCTCTAATTAGCTCAATTCACGGTAGTTTAAATCTAAGCATTAGATTGGAGAGTGGAGCTTCGAATAAAAGTGATTAAGTATAGCATGGCATGGATATAACTTAATTATTCCTTTTTAAGGATTCAAGAATTATACTATAAAAGAGAACACAGAAAGATGGCAGCATGTTTGTACCCGGCTTGATTGAAACAATACATTTCTATTTTAGGTACCCGGCTTTATTTTAGGTACCCGGTTTGTACCCGGCTTGATTTGGTTTGCAAAGTAAGGAATTTGGTGATAATTATCAATTAACACCATGGCAATCAATTGCTAAGTGGAAATCATTTGCGTTAATTATTGCCAACTTTTAGTGTATGGAGTAAAGATTGCAGTTTTTGTGGAAAAGTTTTTGTAGAATATTCTCTTCACACAATTCTTAATTACTCTTTGACCTCATGTACATTACGAGATAAAAAGATCGTGTTAATTAAGCCAGGTGGCCAAAAGTACAGTGATGAGGCCAAGCAATGGGCTTGATGCTTTATATATTTTCCCCCTTCATTCCTTCCCAAGTTCTTTGCTCTTCACAACTTCTACTCTTCACAAAGTCAGTGCTATTTCATTTAGTGAGCATTTTGTAACAAAAATTAATTAAATGACCGACCAAATAAACCCAATTTAAATAGTTTAGATGTGGATAAAATTTTTTGCTGCATTGACAAATGCGACTGGCCATGTTGCACAATCAAATGCTTTCTATATTTCTATTTTCATTGACAGTAAAGTAAAGATTACACAAGGAGAAAAAATATATATATAGCCCTCGTGAGATTCAAAACTCACAGCTAATCGGCGTTGGATAGCCAATTAACGTTTGAGACGAAAGTTTTGCCAATTAACGTTTCTGACTTCAGTTTGTCATAAATAAATTATTCTCGTTATCTCTTCCTCCCCTCCTCTTTGCTTTATATTTTAATTTTTCCTTTGATTCCTTCCCAAGTTCTTTGCTCTTCACAGCTTCTATTCTTTCACAAAAGTCAGTGCAATTTCATTTAGTAATAATTTTTTGTAACAATATGACTTCTCTGAATTTAGTGAGCATTTGTAACAAAAATTAATTAAATGATCGACCAAATTAATTAAATAAGTGTTCAACGTATTTTCCACTTCATCCTGGAATAGAGTGTTCACGAGTGATTCATATGACAAGTCAAGCTTATATTCATCATAACTATACAAATGTATTTTTTTCAAATATGTCTAATAACTAATTTTAAGATTTTCTTCTATGCAAAAAATAACAATACACATTACTTTCCACTGCCTTCATTTCATTTTGGTCACGCTCGGCAACAACCAAACGGGGCCTAAGAGTGGAGGCTACAAGAAAATTGTTTTTAACTCACCTAACCTGAGACTTCTATAATGTCACTGTTCGAGATGGCCAAAGGGCAAAGTGAGACATATCGAGACTGCCAAAATGAGACGTTTGCCACCCAAGACGGCCAAAGTATGGACTATATATTACTTTAGACGTAATGGCATATTGACAAGACTCCTCCCAAGCATTTCGTTCAGCTTTGCAGAACCGGAAAAAAAAAAATTTCCCTTGAAGCACACATTAATTGTTCTGATAAGGAATGTAGGGAAAATTCAGGCTTGCTGTCGACACCACGATCGACCTGGCCAAGCAGCTCCCTCTATGGAGAAGGGTAAGGCCAATTCCACCAGAGTTGCCCACTGCCCAAGTTTGAGCCTGGTGGTGCAGAATCTGAAACAGAGGAGCTGCAGCCCGCGCGTATGGTGGAGCAGCTCCACCGTTCGAGCCCAGATTGACAACGTGATGAACATGCAGTGGGCGTTGTTGGTTATTTGGAGCTTGTTTCGCGGCCATTAGCGTCATCTTGCAAGCTCTCCAAACTCGTGCAACTCTCCCTGTAGCTTCAACCTTCCCCTGGTTCTGCATGGCTTTCGAGCTGGGCTTCTTATCTTTGTTGGTGTCTCTTTACATACGTCGCCATTACCACAAAGCATCTCGTGTCATGGAGCACGCTGCAATTTTCTTCTGCGTTGTTGCGCTTCTCTTGGCCATCTGGATGACCCTCGATCCCCCACTCAAGCAGATGTCCGCCGCCCTCCTCTTCATTGGGTTCACCATAATAATCCTTGCCAATCGTTCTCTGCGTGACTGGTGAATTTTCTCCTTCTTTCTAGTATTTTTCACTTTATCTTGGTTTTATAACATTTGTTAACACAGAGATATATCTGAAACAGGGTTTAACAGGACTGCTGCAGTGTGATCCTCTGATGCATGCGATTTAACATCTCTGCCGATTGTTTTTCTGCCTCTGAGAAGTTAAAATTCTGTTTCTACATTGTCTTTTCATTTTCAGTTTTTCAGTAAGTACTACTGTTTTATATACATTGGACACGTACATGTAAAACAGGGCAAACAGAGACCGTGCTGTTGTTACTTGTTGGGGAAGATACCAGGATTATAATTCCCTTTAGAGACTAGTACTACTATGTTTGACTTTTCCTTTCTTAAAACTGTATGCTATCTATATTCAAGTGGATCTTCTTTGTTTACAAACCTGCCTGTTATGGGATTGACGGCACAGAACTTTTTTTCCTTTTTTCATTTTTTTTAAAGTAAAGAGGGAAACAAAGGCAATAAGGAAAGGATTGAACTCGCAATAATTAGATCTTTCTAGTTATTCACCTCATTAATAGATTTACTGAAGTGCACGAAAGGAAAAGGCTGTGGATAGGAATTGAGATGGTTCAAGGGATAATTATTGATCATCAACTCCAAACTGCTAAGGGATCCTCTCTGATGGGATCTAAGGTGGAAGATATATAGTTCAATAGGGTTTTGAGTATGATGGATGAGCGGGTCACTTTACAAGAGACCTTTCAATTGCATTCACCATAAAATTCACCCAACAAGCCAAGAATAACACCAAAATGGATCCTCACAGACAAACCAATACCACGATCACCACCACCACCCTCCACAGCCCTTACCATGCACCACCACCACCAGCAGTCCTTATACAGGAGCCCTCCCATGTTAGCCTCTAAATACTACAGATCTGTCGCTTCTCTTCCACATTTACCGAGCTCAACCTCTTCCTCTTTAGCACTGTTGCATTTGTGCTGGCCATCTTGATGCCCCTCAATCTCCCACCCAAGCAATTATGTATCCATCGCTATCGTCCTTGCTGCATTCCTCCTAATAATCCTTGCCAATCGTTCTACAGGTGATTGGTAATTTCCTTCTTTCTTTCTTTTGGAACTATTTTCTGTATTTTATTTTTTGGTTATGTTTGGTTAATTTATAGATATATTTGATACGGGGCTTAACTTGGTGGATTATTGTGTCATCCTCTGAAATATTTAAACATCTTCGCCAATTGTTTTCAGGCTTTGATGACTCGCGTTTGTCTTTTGGTTTTCAAAATTCTCAGTTCTGGTTTGCCTGTTTGATCGTCCATCTCCTAAGAACTAAGGGAACTCTGCAGGCATGTATAGTAGTGATAATATTGGTTAAAAAAAAAAACTGCCCGTGGGAGGAGCAAGGCAGAGGCGGGGGCGGGGAGCGAGGACAAAGGAAGTTACATTGCAACAGAGGGAGTTATCTCCCGCTTCAAATAAATGTATCCAAAATAGTAGTATTACAAGTTTTATGGAATGCTCCGAGGTGGGGGATGACCATCAAAGGGTTTCAAAAAGGAAAATTAGTATGTGCGGATGTGCCTGCCTATCTAATGGCCAAAACGACATTATCTGTAAATTTTTGTGGGATGATTTTCTTCCTAATGTTTTCTTGCTCCTGCACAAGGCATATCTTAATAAATAGTTGCTGATTCTCAAAAAAAAAAAAAAAGACTTTACTCTGAAAAATGATTGCATCTAATCTAGAAATCATGATCTGTGACTTTATACTAAACTTCGATCATGGATGGAGCAATTCTTTCAAGACAAATTTTTATTAAACACATCCATCATCATGATCAGTGACAATCCCCTAAAATTTGATCCCCTCGTAAAGTCTCTTTTTCTATTTTGTTGGCTCCTAAACTTGTAAAGATTAGTCTCTTTTAAAATGGTAGTGTAGTGTTTCCTAAATATATTATCTCAATAAGTCTATGTAATGACGTAACATTCTGGTCCAATGATGGTAGATTTCATTTGTGGAACTTGCAACCTGGCAAGGACATGAATGCAATAGAAAACAATTCTGTGCAATTGCCAACAGAATTTAATTTAGAGTGCATTAAAGTGTGATCATTGTCTATATTCAACAATTTCACATCAACAAGACTATTTATCTAATTGGTCCTTTCCTTTATTTATTTTTTTGTTTTGTATAATAGTATTCTACAGGAAATGTAATTAAAGGATATACTAACATCAGAAACTGTTAAAGCTAAAGGAACTAGACGTAAACCACAAGAAGTAGGAAAGTTAAAGGGACCAAATTTGTTTTTAGAAGATATATAAGGAATTAAAGCATCATGAGTCTAAAACTTATGGGACGAGAACCCAATTTTACCTAGCTAAAATGACCATGTTGATGTAGAGTGGAAATAAAACGAAAATGAGGGATTTGGTCTTTTGCGTTTGGGCTTGGTTTTTGACGGTGAAAAGGGACTGATAGTGAATGAGGCCGCTATACTAAATTTAGTTATTATAAAATTTTGTTTAGGTCCAAGAATCGACAAAAATGGTGGGAAGGAAGAGTTATGATTATTTAAATCATTTTTACGACTTAGTTCATCATGTGTCTAGAGATAATTTATCAAATATCTGCAAATTATGTATATCATGTGTCTGGAGACAATTTATCATGCTTAATTTCTCTGACTTCTAGTAATCTTGATAAATTTTTATTAGAAAAAAGGCAAATTATATGCCTTCAATGAAGAATATGAAGGCCAATGTCGGAACAAAACACTATATTTCCAATTCATTCGTCAAATGATAGTAACAGCAAAATTTACTAATCGCTTTGCAGGTGACAGTTTGAATTTTGATTAGGTTCCACAGAAACGCAAAGTCTTGAGGATCCAATTCATCCCATATCGAAAATTTGAAGTGAACGTGCTTGGGATAGGTCTTTAGATTCATTGGACTAGGAGCAAAATCTTGCTATAGGTTGTTGGGCAAATGCTTGGGCTCGAGGATACTCTCATTGGGCTAGGAGCAAAATCTTGTCCAAAGGTTCTTAGCTTAAGTCCCAGGACGACATCTGCTCCCACCAATGTCGCGCGAAGTTTGAGAGTGTACCTGACTTTTTCATCGCAAAAAACTAAATTGTTTGCGACATGAGTGGCTATCACAAAAATTGACATTAGTCGCTATCGCACAATAGCACGAGAGTGTACCTGACTTTTTCATCGCAAAAAACTATAATTCCTTTAAAGGACATTACTTGCTGTTGTTGAAGGAGATACCTGGACTATAATTCCTTTAAAGATACATCTACTACTATGTTTGACTTTTTCTTTCTTAAACTGTATGCTGTCTATACTTAAGTGGATCCTTTTTGTTTACAAGCCTGCCTGTTATAGGATTGATGGCACTGAACCTTTTTTCTTTTTTTTTTTCCTTTTATCATTTTTTTAGAGAGAGAGGGGGTAATAAGGAAAGGATTGGACTCGCAATAATTAGATATTTCCAGTTATGCATCTCAGTATTGGATTTGTTGAAGTGCACGAAAGGAAAGAAGAAAGGCCGTGGATAGGAACTAATGAGATGGTTCAGGTTGAACTAGTACTAAGATGGAGAAAAGGGAAATGGATTAATGGAACAAGGGATAATAATTGATCATTGACTTCAAACTGCCTAGACCACTGATGGATCTTTCCTAGACTGCTGATGGAAGATATATATAGTTCAATAGGGTTTGAGTGTGGATAATCCAATCCCTTTACAAGAGACTTTTTAATTGCGCTCACCATAAAATTCAGCCAACAAGCCAAGAATGACACCAAAATAGATCCTGACAGACAAACCAATAATACACCATCTGATATTGTGATTAAATATAAGTCCAAGGTGTGAATTATGTAACCATTCCCTTTACAAGTTTTAACCAATGCCCAATTGATTAATGAGTCATTGTAACATCTTGCACTGCTAAGAGCCAACCTAATATCCAAGTCCATAAAGCAATTATCCTCCATGAGTTTATTTGTCACAGTATATTGAGAGCAGACAAGCCTAGAACACTTTTAGGCAAAATCTTGATCTTGAAAGCTCATTCCTCTGTTCTTTTAGAACACTTTTAGCAAAGCATGCTCAGGTTGGTTTCTCATACGTTCTCAAGTTTCAATCTCACTAACACTTCCCTAAATCGGAAACATTTCAACTATACCACCATCACCACCACCACCATCCACAGCCCTTACCATGCACCGCCACCACCATCAGTCCTTCTCCTCCACCCATCCGAATCACCACCACTACCTCTAGCTTCAAAATTTGAACCTTAAATTCCTCTCCTTCTCCAACCCCTACTTCTTCTCCCATGTTAGGCCTCTAAATATTACAGATATGTCGCTTCTCTTTGACATTTACCGAGCTCAACCTCTTCCTCCTTGGCACTGTTGCATTCATGCTAGCCATCTTGATGCCCCTCAATCTCCCACTGAAGCAAATTATCTATCCATCGTTATTGTCCTTGCTGCATTCCTCCTAATAATCCTTGCCAATCGTTCTATAGGTGATTGGTAATTTCCTTCTTTCTTTCCTTTGGAACTTTTTTCTGTATTTTATTTTTTGGTTATGTTTGGTTAATTTATAGATACATTTGATACGGGGCTTAACTTGGTGGATTATTGTGTCATCCTCTAAAATATTTAAACATCTTCGCCAATTGTTTTCAGGCTTTGATGACTCGCATTTGTCTTTTAGTTTTCAAAATTCTCAGTTATGGTTTGCCTGTTTGATCGTCCATCTCCTAAGAACTAAGGGAACTCTGCAGGCATATAGTAGTGATCAATGTTGTTAAAATTGCGATCCTATAGGATCGTACTATAGGATCGATCCAGATTGTATGCGAAATCGAAAAATGCCTCATTTTGCATGGGATTTGTACGATCCTACGATCCTGTTGCGATTCTATGAAATTTTGCAAGTTTTAGAAAATTGAGGCAAAATTTTGTAACAAAATGAAAACATTTGGGGCAATCTTATAATTTACTGAAGAACTGCAACCTTTAATTGCAATTGTGCGACAATTTTTGTCTCAAAAGTAAAAAAAAAAAACACACTAAAGTCTAAAGATTCTCACGGGTCCTCAATCCTCATACACTCATACGGCTTTGGGAATGAAAAAAGGCACCGAGAAAGACAAAGGGACTTTTCAATTTTTCATTCTACCAAAACCAAATTAGGGGCATTTAATTCGGCAGAGATGAACTAGAGCAATTTCTTTCCCATCTCCGCTGACAAAAAACAAGTTCAGCGTAAATACTGTGGGATTACTCGAGCAGGTGGTGTGTATAGGCTTAAACATCATTTAGCTTGTACACATGTAAATGTTGAACCATGTCCCAATGTTCCCGAAGATGTTAGAACACAAATGTTTGACTTACTTAGTACAAGTTTTGAGGAATCAAGGAAAAAAAACAAAGAGTTAGTACCATGTATGATTTAGAAGAAGAAAAAGGAGAAGTTAAGCAGCGAACTAAGAAATGTTTGATGGAAAATTTTGTTGTGAGAAAACCTGGAGGGTCAAATGTAAGACAAACGACCACAAATGAGAAATGGAAGAAACAAGATAGAGATGAAGTTTGTCAAATCATGGCTAGGTGATTTTATACAAGTGCCATTCCATTTAATGCTGTAAATAACCCTTTGTTTCCTTTAATGATTAAAAATTGGGAGAATATGGAAAAGGGCTGAAACCACCTTCGTACCATGAGATGAGAGTGACATTTTTGAAAAAAGAGGTGAAAGAGACATTGAACTTGCTCAATATCTACAAAATAGAGTGGAAAAAATTGGTTGTACTGTCATGTCCAATGGGTGGTCTGACCAAAGAAAGAGAACAATGAACAATTTTCTTGTGAATAGTCCAGCTAGTACTGTGTTCTTATCTTCTATAGACATCACTGATATTTCAAAGACAGCTCAAAAGTTATTTGAATTGTTAGATGGTATTGTGGAAAAAATTGGAGAGGATAATGTTGTGCAGGTCATCACCGATAATGCTTCTAATTATAAGGCAGCTGGAAAAATATTAATGGAAAAGAGAAAAAGATTGTTTTGGACCCCTTGTGCTGCTCATTGCATTGATCTAATGTTGGAAGATTTTCAAAAGTTTGATTCGCTCCACAAAATCACAATACAAAAAGCGAAATCGGTGGTCACATATATTTATTCATGGGGTATAGTTATTAATTGGATGAAAGAGTTCACCAATGGCAAGGAGTTGATTAGGCTTGGAGTGACTCGTTTTGCTACTTCATACTTGACTATGAGACGTTTAAGCCAGTTGAAAGGGAATTTGTTTACCTTTTTCTCTTCGGATAAGTGGAAAACAAGTACATATGCTAGGAGAAGAAAGAGAAAAAAATTGAAAGCATCATTTTTGATAATCAACAATTTTGGCCAAATGTGGAGCTATGTTTAAAGATAGCTTCACCTCTCATCAAAGTATTGAGGATGGTGGATTCTAATGAAAAACCTATCATGGGTTTTCTTTATAAAGCTATTGATCAGGTGAAAGAAGAAATCGAACAAAATGTGAACAATGTTCGAAAGAGGTAAATTTTAAATAAGTTTTCATATTAATTATAAATTCATTTTTAATTTCTATGTTGGATAGTAGAATGATTTTACTTTAGTTATTTTTTTACTAAACTCATGTTTATATGCTAGATATGAATCAGCATTTGCTATCATTGATAAAAGATGGGAAGATCAATTGAGTCATCCTTTACATGCCGCAGGTTACTATTTGAATCCTCAATTTCAATATAGTCCAAATTTTCAGTCCGATGCAAATGTAAAACGTGGCCTTTATGATTGCATTGCGAAGATGGTTTCCGAATCCAATGAAAGGGTGAAAATTGATTTGCAATTAGATAATTTTCGACGTGCACATAGATTATTTGGCCATGAGAATGCTGTACTAACAAGAAACAAGAAATCTCCCGGTTAGTTATTATTTAAACTTACATGTTTTTTACCTTTAAAATCTTTATTAATTTGTTATTTATTTTAATTTTTTACAGCTAATTGGTGAGAATCTTATGGGGATGAATGTCCAGAGTTGAAAAATTTTGCCGTTCGAGTTCTCAGTTTAACTTGTAGCTCTTATGGATGTGAGCGAAATTGGAGTGCATTTGAATTGGTAATAACGTTTTCATATAATATAATATTTCATTCAATATAATATTTTGTTGAGCATTTGAATTTAAGTTTATAGTATAAATTCTTTTAATTTCAATAGGTACACTCCAAGAGAAGAAATTGTTTGGCTCAAAAAAGAATGAATGATCTAGTATTTGTGATATACTCCTTGAAATTGAGAGAGAGACAAAGACAAAGGCAATGTATTACGGAAGAAATTCCTTTTGAGGATTTGCCTTCAGATGATGAATGGGTGACAGAGAAAGAAAATCCAACTCTTCCAAGACAGAATAGTTGGTTGCGAGTTTTGGATGATAATCCCATATGTGACACTTCAAATGAAGAGGGAAATGGAGATGATGAAATTGAAATACTTACAAGAAATGTGCAGAGAGCTTGTAAGTTTCTTTCTTTGTTCCAACTTAAGTATAAATTTTATCATCTTTTTTAGTTTTTATAGTAGTATTTTGCCGGTTCTCTTATTTTCAATAACTTTTATTGTTATTGTTTATTTATTTAGATAATCATGAAGGTCGTGAAACCCATGCCCGTAGAAGACAAGTTAATAAAATGAAAGAGATTCATATTATTGATGAGCATGATGGGCCTTCGGCAGAATTCGACCGTCAAGATGATGATTACCTTGATATGGTTCCCGAAAATGATGTTCAAATAGGAATTAATGATTTGGATACTAATTTAGATGGTCATGAAGATAATGCCAAAGATGGATCCTAGCAGAATTGGGATGGCGAAGATGATTGGGGAAAATACTGATATTAATAATATGGATTATGGGGATGATGAATTTGATGAAAATGATGAAAATGATTGGTTATAAATGAATGTATTTTTGAATTGTTATAATGCTTGAAAATGATGAATTGTTATTATTTATTTTTTCATGTTTGTTTAAACTTGACAGATGACATTTTAGTAGTTAATTTTCATGTTGAAAATCTTGAATTTTGGAAGTTTAGACTTTTTAATGTTTGTGGAGGTTGATGATTATTCTATATTTCAAATTATTATTGTGTAAACTATAAAGCATTTGATTTTAAGACTTGAAATCATAATTTATAACTGTTTATGTTCTTTTTCTTTATTACTTGTCAAATAGTAGGTTAAAAATACTATATGTTTATAAGTAACTTATTTATTTGATATCTTTTAGGGTGTACAAAATGGTATATGAATTTTAAATTCATTAATTTAGTAAATTTAGGAACATTTAGTGGGATTTTACGATTCTACGTTTCAATCCTACGATCCGATCCTGTGAGCTAAAATCGATCCTACGTAGGCTCCCGATTTTACAAACCTTGTAGTGATAATATTGGTTAAACAAAAACCTGTCCGTGGGAGGAGCAAGGCAGGGGCGGGGGCGGGGGCGAGAAGCGAGGACAAAGGGAGTTACATTGCAACAGAGGGAGTTATCTCCCGCTTCAAATAAATGTATCCAAAATAGTAGTATTGCAAGTTTTATGGAATGCTCCGAGGTGGGGGATGACCATCAAAGGGTTTCAAAAAGGAAAATTAGTATGTGCCTGCCTATCTAATGGCCAAAACGACATTATCTGTAAATTCTTGTGGGATGATTTTCTTCCTAATGTTTTCTTGCTCCTGTACAAGGCATTTCTTAATAAACAGTTGCTGATTCTCAAAAAAAAAAAAAAAAAAAGACTTTACTCTGAAAAATGATTGCATCTAATCTAGAAATCATGATCAGTGACTTTATACTAAACTTCGATCATGGATGGAGCAATTCTTTCAACACAAATTTTTATTAAACACATCCATCATCATGATCAGTGACAATACCCTAAAATTTGATCCCCTCGTAAAGTCTCTTTTTCTATTTTGTTGCCTCCTTTCATTTTGTTGCTCCTAAACTTGTAAAGATTAGTCTCTTTTAAAATGGTAGTGCAGCGCTTCCTAAATATATTATCTCAATGAGTCTATGTAATGACGTAACATTCTTGTCCAATGACTATAGATTTCATTTGTGGAACTTGCAACCTGGCAAGGACATGATTGCAATAGAAAACAATTCTGTGCATTATTTTCTAAATCCTTTTGCGTACAACAAAAATTTACCTGGGCTATCTCTGTAAATATTGTTTATGGGGTGGCGCTAATTGCCAACAGAATTTAATTTAGAGTGCATTAGAGTGTGATCATTGTCTATATTCAACAATTTCACATCAACAAGACTATTTATCTAATTGGTCGTTTCCTTTATTTATTTATTTTTGTTTTATATAATAGTATTCTACAGGAAATGTAATTAAAGGATATACTAACATCAGAAACTGTTAAAGCTAAAGGAACTAGACGAAGTAGGAAAGTTAAAGGGACCAAATTTGTTTTTAGAAGATATATAAGGAATTAAAGCATCACGAGTCTAAAACTTATGGGACGAGAACCCAATTTTGCCTAGCTAAAACAACCATGTTGATGTAGAGTGGAAATAAAACGAAAATGAGGGATTTAGTCTTTTGCGTTTGAGCTTGGTTTTTGAGGCTGAAAAGGGACTGATAGTGAATGAGGCGGCTATGGTAAATTTAGTTATTATAAAATTTTGTTTAGGTCCAAGAATCGACAAAAATGGTGGGAAGGAAGAGTTATGATTAGTTAAATCATTTTTACGACCTAGTTCATCATGTGTCTAGAGATAATTTATCAAGTGTCTGTAAATTATGTATATCATGTGTCTGGAGACAATTTATCATGCTTAATTTCTTTGACTTCTAGTAATCTTGATAAATTTGTATTAGAAAAAAGGCAAATTATATGCCTTCAATGAAGAATATGAAGGCCAAATGTCGGAACAAAACACTATATTTCCAATTCATTCGTCAAATGATAGTAACAGCAAAATTTACTAATCGCTTTGCAGGTGACGATTTGGATTTTGATTAGGTTCCACAGAAACGCAAAGTCTTGAGGATCCAATTCGTCCCATATCGAAAATTTGAAGTGAACGTGCTTGGGATATGTCTTTAGATTCATTGGACTAGGAGCAAAATCTTGCTATAGGTTGTTGGGCTAATCCTTGGGCTCGAGGATACTCTCGATGGGCTAGGAGCAAAATCTTGTCCGAAGGTTCTTGGCATACGTCCCTGGACGAAAGTTAAGGGCGAAAGTTGCATCGACAAACAGAACAAGCTTTGTTACAAAGTTATATGGTGTGTTATATGCTGTCCTTCAGAAGATGCCATATAAACTTCGTTATATGGTGTCCTTCAGAAGATGCCATATAACCTTCGCCATATTCCCGAAGGTTATATGGCGATATGGTGTGTTATATGGTGTCCTTCAGAAGATACCATATTCCCAAAGGTTATATGGCGACAGTTTGTTCTGTTTGAAAAAAGTTTTTTTTGTCATCCCGAAGGTTATATGGCGACAGTTTGTTCTGTTTGACAAAGTTCAGTCCCACTGCTTATCATCAGGACACCCTGCCTATATATATGGTATCCTTCCAGGGTTGGCAATACATCTTCAGTTCCTGTCTCTCAACCTTTTTCAATTCCTCACTCTCTCCAGCTTATAGCCAAAATAATACCTTGTCAAGAAATCCTCAATTTCTCACTCTGTCAGCCCTTTTCAATTCCGCACTCTCTCAACCTTGTTACCAAAATAATACCCGTACGTACCTGGATTTGTCATTCACAACTATGGTGATGAGCATCTGGAAAAAATCCATGAATTCCTTCATCCACGTCATCAATCGTGCTAAAGACATCCGTCTCTTTAGACCCTGTACGTGGTGGGCGGACAGCCCAGAACAGTCCCAGTCCCCACCTGAATTTCTAAGCATCCGAGTAGACCAGACTAATGTAACACCTTCCACTGATGAGCCAAGGGGCGGGAGACAACATCCAGCCCCTAGCACTGCTGATGGTAACAAGATGAGCGTGAAACAGTTATTGTCGGTGATGGGAGTTTGTTTGACTGCTGTTGGGGCTGCTCTCCAAACTTCAAAACCACTTCCGATGGCTTTTCATTGGTTTTGCATGGCTCTCGAGCTGTCCGTTCTCTCCGCGATTGTGCCTATATACATCGGACCCCGTAACCAGCTGGCATCTCTGTGATGCACCATGCTGCCATTTTCTTGGTGACCACGGCATTCATGCTGGTCATCTCAATGAACTTTCCGATCCCAGTTCTGGTGATCAACATGGCACTCTACTTCATCGTCGTCCTTCTCACCATCGTTAACAATCTTTTGATGCCCTGAGACACCATAAATCCATATTCCTAGTGGTTTGTTTGCTTGTTAATTAGTTTCTGCTTTTATTTTAAGTTTTTAACTAGCAGTTTATGAGCTCAGTTGTATTTCGTGGGTATTCTCAAAGGCGAGCAGTTATGATAGTATGTTTTTGTCGGATGTCTTTGAAAGAAAAAGAGAGGTCAAGGTGTTATACATGGATATAGCCAGTCCACGTGATTATTTCTTTGAATATTAAGGATATAATTCAGCAGGTGTTCAGACTTTTTTTTTTTTTTATAAACGATGTTATGTATTTTTTTTAATCTTTTCTTTGTTCGAATATGGACACCGTGTCGTCGTGATCAAATATCTAATCATAGTGAATTGATCTTCTCAGTCATGAAACCTATCATTGAATTTATTATTATCATTGCATCCCAAAAAGGAAAGCCAAAGACAGATCTTTTTAGTTTTAGTTATAAAGCTGATGTGGGTTTAGTGAATCACGAAAAGGAACACAAAACAGATAATCGCAAAAGATCAATTGATTGATGGGAATTATATTAAGAAAGAGTCAAACACAAACCGAATCTCTCTCCCTCTCTGTCTGGTTTGTGTTTTTTTTTTTTTTTTATTGATTGAGATTGAAGTGTAACACTTGTTCTCCAAAATAGTGCAACTAACAATAAAGGTTTCACCTTAGATTTAACATGTTTTGGCTCTCAAAATTAGTTTGTCAATTTTGTCAATTCATATTAAATGAATAAATAAACTTTATCATAAAGCGCAACTCATGTGCTTTTTCTAGTCTTACTAAAACAATATGTATCGGGTATCAAAACAGTACACCAACCAGTTTACAACTTTCCATCCCTGTCTTCCACCTACATATAATTCCTTTTGTTTATATCTTCCATCTAATCAACATCACGCGACTACTTCTTCCCTCTCTCATAATTAATAAACCTCTCCACTTAATGGTCTAACAAGTGATTGATGAATGAAGGAAAATGTTATTTACATTTTATTTTTTTATTTGTATTATTTTTATTATATAATTTTCACGTATTAGATTATATGATATAATAAATAGTAAAATGTAAATAATAAAATATGGAGTGCAAATAATATTTTTCATGAATTAACAGCAAGAAGACTAAGAAGAAGATTGGAGAAGAATAAAAATAGAGCCCTTATTCTATCACAGATGAGATCCATTGACGAATTGATTGCCGTGTTTTGACCTGATATTCTATCATGAATTTCTTCGTTTCGCAACCAAATAGTCAAGTGTAGTTCGTACAAACTTTTTTTTTTTTTTTTTAAATGTAGGCTAAATGCCGTGATCAAACTCACTGCCCATTTCGTTTTTATTCTTTGTCTTCTATCTTTTATAAAATTCCTTAATCTTTGAAAAGGAAAAAGCAATATCCATACTGTGCTATGCTTCATTTGTGTATTAGAAGCTCGATGATACAAGGCCCTCTCCTTTCCTTTCTTCGGAAATTAAAAAATAAAAAATAAAGAACCATCATTCTAATTTCTGTTAAAGATTCTCTGTCAGAATTTGGAATTGCAATTATTTCCAATAAAATACAGAACAGGACGGAATTGTATTATTTGGTAGCTGAAGTAGGAGGATAATTTTACAAGTCTTAAGGTTAAGGCATGAAAATATTAGTTTGTTTTCTTATGCGTGTGGTGTGTAGGCGCCTCTAATCCTTTTTATTTCAATATTATATGATCTTAGTATGTAGATCTTCCTCTAATAACTTCTGTTTATTAAAGATAATTAAGGAGTCAGATTTGTTAATATTGAAGCATAAGAGACCAAAAGTCAGAATTACCTATGTCCTTAGCAGTTGAGACAGCGTAACTAGAAGATACATCTTTGTGTGGTCTTAGGATCTGAAAAAGAAATGTTGAACGAGTGGATCTGGAGCAGGTTTTCATGAATCTGCACCAAGAAATGGTGTTAATTCTTGCAAGTCCTTGCTAGTGCTGCCGAGGCAATGCTCCAGGATACCTGATATGCGTCTTTCTTAGAATTATCTGCGCAAATATCACATTAAGTTCAAATGCAATTCTAGATATACCTTCACATATTCAGCTTGCTGCACTGTGAAATGCCCAATTGCGTCTTTTCTAGGTATACCTTCACATATTCGTACGAAAATTAAAACACCAGGGTGCCAACAACAAAAAAAAAAAAAAGAGCCGTACTAATCTAATATTTGAGTCTTCTTTTACTCTATTCGTGGATACCCAATTTCATTTAAAAATATTCGTTCCCTGTTTTTTTAGAAATTTTTCATTTTTTTTTTGGGAATTAAGACTAAAGAGTGAATTCTTTTTTTTTTTTTTTGGGTTCCTGTATTTCCTTTTTCTTGGTCAGGAGTAGAGAGTCTTTTTCTTAACCAAGACAAAAAAACGTAAGAGGCAGACAAAGGGCTAGAAGACAGTTGGCAATTGGCACAAAATGATAGTAAAATGGAAGAGGAAGCTACAGAACTAGAGAAGACGAAACCCTTTATTTATTTATTTATTGTTTGGTGTTTTTTATTCTTCTATCCTTTTTTATGGAGCAAAGACACACAAAAGATTTAAAAAATAAATTAAAAAAAAAGAAAAAGAGTGGTGTTCTGTACCCACAGTTGATCCAATTCTCAACTAAGCACACGTGTTGGAGTTCTATAGGTCCTAGGAATAGATTTAGCAGAGGGTTTCTTTCAATCCCAGGTTTATATAAAGCCCACTTTGGAGGAGAGACCAAACATATAATTAAAAAGCCCACTTTGGAGGACATACCCTAATTAAAAGCCCATTTCATGGTGGCCGTTCGAAATGAATGATGTGTGCTCGGTGCCTGAGTCCTGGGGATTGGTATGGGTTGTGTACCTGTTCCACACAACACTAGTTGACTCGACCTGCTCTTTGTGGTCAGTCATTTTGTGATCCTTAACAAACGTGCATATTATCAGGTACCCATTGAAAGATGATTGGATTAACAAATACTCTCCCCGTTTAGTTCATAATTTAATTTTTTTTAAAACTAATTTATACTAATCTAATTTTGTATTTTACACATTCATCTAAGATTCAACGCAGATTTTATCCAAAAGAAGCCTCATACCAAAAAACCAAGAGAATACAAAAAAAGGGAAAACATTAAAAGAATTTAGAATAAATGAAAATTGAAATAATTAGTACTCTTTTTTCATATATATTCTACATCAATCAAACTCTTTCCTTAAAAAATATAAGATGATGACCTCCGAATCCTGTAAACAAAGAGTCTATCATATTTGGAGAGAAATTTGCTCAATAAAATTACTTAGTTAACTCTAAAAATATTATTTTGTAGTTTGTGATATTTATATGTGGGACAGGTCGGATACCTTATGAACTTGCATTGCATATGAGATGATATCTGACTCATTTTTGACTAGGTCAAATACTCTCTTTTGATCCAATCAAATGATACGGATCGCGTATCTTATTTTCGAATTGGTTCGATATCATAGATTTCCAACGGATAATTTTGCCCACTACTTAGTCCTATACTAATAATATAGAAAATGCACTTTTGATGAACTTACTTGGAATGTTTAAGTAGCAAACTTTGACCATTTGTCATGTAGTAGTAGATTGAGTAAATCGCGGAGCAAGCCCTCAAGTTATTTATCCAAGTCCATAAAGCAATCATCCTCCTTGAGTTTATCTGTCACAGTATATTCAGAGCAGACAAGCCTAGAATACTTTTAGGTAAATTCTTGATCTTGAAAGTTCAACATTAAACTATGTCATCCTATCTAGAAAACGAACGTCATAAAGCCTGCAAACCTAGTCCGATGCAGTCATTTTACCACTTCACTAACTGAGAGTGCATTTTTATCATTCCTCTGTTCTTTCCTATCGTACCATATCACAAAACTACTGTTGATTATTGGGTAATTTCTAGTCAGTAAAATCCTTCCCTTGCACATTCTATTTTGAATAACTTCAGACAAATGACAAAAAATGACATCAAATAATTGCTAAAAGCAAGCTCTACACCAAAGCGTACAAGGAATTGTTACTCTTAATGTATCAACTGCCATGCAAACAGAGCTAAAATAATGGAGCAGCTTACATCGAGTTTGACCTTTCATTTAATCATTAATTCAACAAGCATTCATTCACTCTATCATGTTTAAATGCGCCAGCAACTTTCTCATAGCATTCATCCTGTATGTGCGAAGAGAATGCGTTCCTATGAAACACTTCCAAAATGGATTGAGATTCCATTAACTGAATATATTCTACGTACTATGCCATACTATTGGTACTAAATTATGAGTACCATTAAAGAGCTCCTTGATCAATTTTATTTGCACACGTAAAGTTTGAGATGAGATGAGATTAAGTATTCTCAATTAACTTCTCTGACTTTTAGCGTGTCACTCGTAAGCCCTCACCGCCCGGGACCAAAGTTGGATGGCAACGTCGTCGAAACTCAAAATCCCAAAGTTGGGTCTGCTCATTTTGTTATTACAGGAATAGTGGCGACAGGGAGAATGATTGACGGCTCCCTTCGCAGAAGACATGACGGCTTTACGGAAAGACATGCTGGCCCAAGTGGGGATTCCTTAACACTTAACAGAGGATCTGCACAGAAATGACAATCATCTTATCCATCCATTGGATGGCTCCCTGTCCACGGCTAATTAAGCTAGCAGCTAGCTACAACAATCTAAGACCAAGTAATACTCACTACTCACCTACTAATTAGTGATTAATTGTTTATGGGATGATAACAACGAGTGAGTGAGATGACAATGTAAAGAGGCGTGAGGAGTGGAGGGATGGGAAGGATCAAAGCCAACAAGTGCAGGGAAGTGAAGACAAATGAGGAAAATTACGTGTTAACAAATTTAAACTAGTGATCTGTATGAGGAAATTAACTGACAAAGAACGATCAAAGGTGGAATTGAAAATCCAAGAGTATATGAAGTTGGCGAAGAGAATGAATGCATTGGGTAGTGCTGCCGGTGGGGTTGCATGGTAAAACTCATCATCTTCCATGGTCGCCCTGGGTAATTGAATTGTTGATAGGTGTCAAAATGGTTTATTTGGGCGGATTTGAATAGGCCATAATTGGATAATGATTTATACCAATTTAAATGAACATAAATAGGTTGATCCAATTATACCAATTTAATAAATGAGTATGCGCATACCCAATTATCAATTTATGAGTAACTTAAAATTCTACTTTTTTTTTTGCTTGTTATTTGACAAGAAACAACGGTATTTTATTGTTATTAAATTAGTAATAAATTCAAATTTATTTGCTTAACACTCACTAAAAGTTGAATTTAAATGTATAATTATTTATGGTCACATATTTTAAATAAAATTTTTATTACTGAAGCAAACTTTAATATTTTTCACAAAATAATTTTATATTAGTAGTATAATGTTCGAGGTAGTTATATTGAAAACATTTATTTAAATAGTTAAAATTAAAAATAATCATGGATAGTTATAGGTAGTTAAAGTAAAAGTAGCTTTTATAAAGGTAAAAAAGAAGTTCATAAAGTGATGATAAATGTTAATCACAATGTTAATTCTAAATCCCTTCCTCAGCTTTATATCTAGTATAGACGAGTGTAGATACTGCCATTTTCGGGTCCCCTTGATGCTAACGCAACGAATATTAAACATTGCTCCTCATGATTTGTACATCACTAGCTGATTAATATACAACAAATTTCTCTAAAATTCGATATTTGGGTTTCCAATTCTAGAATTATGCGCATTCGTATCGTTCATTTAGAATATGATGCTTAAATATTTAGTTAAAATAACTTTGTACACTTTGTCAAGTGCAAAAATATCATTGCTAATTATATACACAACACAAAACCATTAACCTTACAAGATGCAATATTTCACACAAATAGAAGCGGTTTCTTGCCAAACTTTTCAACATACGTACAAATCCCATTTTCTTATGTTGGCACGAAAAATCCCCATGCACACAGCGGAAGCAATTCTAACACATATAAAAAATATGTGGGAAAAGGCGGAAAACAAACACTCAATAATTTATTTAACTCAAAACCTAACAATAATATATATCAAGTCGTAGCTTTTTGCTCACAACAACTCACAAATCTCAACTATGAAATTTTCTCTCAAGTCTAATCTCTAAACTCAACTCTGCATGTCAATTCTCTTCACTTCTCTTTACCTAATAACCTACTAGACTAGTAGTATTTATAGGCTCTAAAACTTCCTAAAACAAATATAATTGTAAACCAAAACTTATTTGAGATTTCCTAATCTAATATGGAAACTAAACAAATAAAGTACCAAAACGTATTGGGAAACTAATACTAAAATAGCTTGGTTTAATTTACTTCCTTCCTTAAACCAAGCTCTTCATGTTGTCATCTCCAATGCCATCACGGGTTTGAATCTCCACAAAGAACTCCGTCGCTATATAGATGATATATAATTCCAACTTGTGTTTGATGTCCAATTTCATCTTTGCGCGTGGTAGTGGACGAAACTTGAACTTTTCAAACAACCTCTTGACTTGATCACTCTTGTCAAAAAATTCAAACACATTCACCCATATTCCATTAGATACTCCATAATTTAATTCATGCATGTCACCAAGAAAATCTCCCAAAACCAGAAAATCATAGTTGATGCTACCAATGTTTTTAACATCACCATATTTTTCCTTTACTTTTTTCAAACTAACAACTTCCAGGATCCTTCCAAAACCAAACCGAAAAAAAAGCGAAATAGGCTATTGGAAGTTGGAAGACATTTATCGATCGCTTGTGTCTTTCAAAATCTTAAGGTTGTGTTTGGATTGTATTTTCTAGGATTTTTTTGTAGAAAAATTACTGTAGCAATTTGATGTACGTGAGGAAAAAAGATAATAGAGAAATGTGATCACGGAAAACGACACAATTTTTCAGCGAAAAATGGCTGTCCAAACAAGGCATTAGTGTTTGTTGAAAAAAAAAATCATAGTGCCTGTAATGCTACTATTAGTATCTACACTCTGTAAATATGGCATAAGCCTGGTGCAACATATTTCCCAACAGATATAGGAAGAAATATTTGTGTTTTACGCAGACTCCTTGTGTTATATTTGGTCCCATCGAACCATCGGATCGTGCCAGCTTCTTTGATTTGTACCAACCAAATACTGTGGAAAGATTAGAAGAGAAATTTCCAATCACTCGACAAGTTTATCTAGTGGATGCTAGCTAATTTTCTTCTTATCTCGCGCGAATTGTACGGCTGTTCACATTGCCACAGCATTAACTTCACTATCATATCCCAATTTAACTAAATTAACTATGAATTCACCGCCATACATTAACTCTTTTGATTGAGCATCAAGGGTAAATTCATCATTTTAAATCACAAAATGTGCTGTAGCAGTATCAGTAGCCCAATTTGTGCACTACTTGTGATCTTACATTCATCTACCAAGATCATTTGTGTGTGTTTTTTTAAGATGAATGTAAGATTTAGTGCTTCAAATTTTATTTGAGGTATTCTCAGGTCCAACCAAGATGTAGAAAAATTAAGCCAAATAGACGACTCATTTGTACTTATGCATTAATCGGATCCAGTTAAAGTCGAAGGAAAGCATCCGAGTGGACCAGACTAATGCGACACATTCCACTGATGAGCCACCCCCGAGACCAAGACCAGGGGGTGGGAGGCCACATCGAGCTCAGTTGTATTTCGTGGGGTATTCTCAAAGGTGAGCAGTTATTATACGTTTTTGTAGAATGTCTTAAAAAAAAAAAAAGAGAGGTCAAGTGATTATTTCTTTGAATAAGGATATAATTCAGAAGGTGTTCAGACGTTTTTATAAATGATGTTTTATTTTATTTTATTTTATTTTGATATTTTCTTTGTTCGAATATACATGCACAATAAAGCTTCAATGAATGCATAAAGTTGTATACTAATAATGAAATATGAATACCCCACAAAATGTCGTATACTAATATTTACTGTTTGTATTGCTACGGATAGCAAGTAGCCGCAAATTCCCTCCGTCTGTTCCCATCAATTCTTTAATATTTTGTCAATCCGAACAAAAATCCTCAAGAGGCTGTCCAAGTTCAGACAAGGGATTTGTAAGCACATGTTGTTTACTCACACCTTATTCTGCCTCGCCTGGCACATTTTTTTTTTACCAATTTTTTTCCTGTCCACTGTGGAAGTTTCTGTTATACGCAAGAACTTTCTCTATGATCTCTCAGATTATTGGACCAGAAGGCTGGTCTTCTTGTTTCGTGGAAAATGTCCACCATGTTTAGTTATCTTTAGGGCAAGTGGAGCTCATTTGAGTAATTATTCTCTTTATGAACGTTGCCCTAACTTTTTATGTATTGATAGGGTCATTTGATATATGTCATATATGTAAGATTGAATTTCAAATTTTAATTCATGTTATGTGGCATGATTTAAATTTATTTGAATAAAAAAAAATCTTTACACTGACATTATTTAAAAAAATTATCCTAAAATAAATGAGAAAGATAAGGCAGAGAGAGAGGGGCATTTTACCATCTCCTTTATTATTTATGAAATAGTCCCTCCTTTCTCATTCATGGTCAGGCTATAAGCCAAGAATGATTCTGGATTCATTCTTCTTCATTCTTCTTCTTTTTTCTGGCAGTGCTGATAAAAAAGAGAGAGGGAGATTTGTTTTGTTAGGAGTGGGACAAGAATAGCTGGGATGTACCATTCAGTTATCTGCACTTTATATATGGAAACCTTGGGAAGAAAGGGGCGGGGGGATGTGTAAAAGGTGCAAAAGGGGGTTAATTTTAGCTTAATCAGTAAGCTAAGTTTTTACTTTCCTTTTGGATCAATCTTTTCAATGTTGTTAGTATAGAAATTCTTCTATACTAGCACGTTTGAAAGCGTGATGCCTAATTTTTGACTCAAAAAATATATTCTCTTTGGCTCATGTATACTAACGGTTTGAAAAAAATTAATCCTATAATAATATTGATCATTCATATTCTACGATTAATTTTCTGCTACTTTTTTTTCTCTTTTAACTTTTCAAATTTGTGTTGATACTACTGTTGCTTCACTTGTGTACTTTTCATAATATATTTCTGTAACAAAGCTAACAGAGCTCGAGGTCTTCTTTTCCGTATATTTGGTCCTCCTATTTATTTCTGTTGACGACTGTGAAACGACCCAGCAGATACTCAGAGGTTTCATGATTTATAATTTGTTAGTGTTTTCTTTGTCTTATGATTAAATATGTAATTATAGATAGTTAAATCCTTCTGGTTCTGAAGCTGCATAATTTGTGCTTGTAGCATATTATGTTATGGTAGCAGCTTTTCTTTGAGCTTTTGTGTTGATAATGGGTGAGCAAATTCGGTTCATACCGAATTCATAACCAAATTCAAATTCAATTTTGTAATTTGAAATCGGGTATTTGGTAATTTGGTACAAATTTGGTACGTACCGAATTCACCGAATTGTAATATGGTATGAAATAGGTAATGAGATTATGAATTTGGTAATAACCGATTTCGCATTCAAATTCGGTAAAATGAAATAGGGTACCGCATTACCGCATTCGAATTCCAAATTAGTTTATAAAATTATATAATATGTAGATAAATGCTATTTAGTATTAGTATATACTACTAATATATTATTATATTATATAGGTAAATGCTATTAATAATAGTTAGTATATGGTATTATCATTTACTCATAATAATAATATATAATAATGTACAACATATTATTTTAGTATTTGTTAATTGTTATATGACTATAATAATGCAAATAAATAGTAATCCATAACAGTATAAGATAACTATAATACTTATTATTTTATACATGAGTAACATGACTAGAATTAGATAATAATTAATACATATATGTATAATACTAAATATTAAACAATAAACATAATTAGTAATTAGAATTTAGCTATTAGTAATTTGATACATCATTCATGTTTGAATTATTGAATATTTGAATGCGTAACCTGTAACTTGCAAGTATTAGTGTGCTCTAAATTTACATTACATATTTAACATAAAAATTCATATTATCTATTTACTAATCTTAAGGCTTTAAGTATAGACAAGACAACTAAGCAGTGTGCGTAAATACATATGAATTGCAAATCAATGTATTAGTGTATTGACTTGCACAATAACATATGCAAGTAAATAAGTTTTTATTTTGATTTGAAATAAATTATAAGTTTGTAACTAATATAACTTATCACTAATCATGGTAATTTGTAAGTTTGTAACTAATATTACTTATTATTAATCATTGTAAATTATAAATTCATAAATTATCACTAATCATTGTATAGTCTAAGGTTTATTCTAGTTTAAATTAATCACTTTTTATGTATTCCTTAAATCATAGACTAAGAATTCTAGGTATAAGTGATCAAATAAATGTCAATTAAATCACAAAATGATTTATCACTTTTTTTTTTAATAAATGAATTCGGTCTAACCGAATTCATTACCATTTTCGAATTCGAAATTGGTTGTGAAATGAATTCGGTTATAGCCAATTCGAAATTAAAAGTGTTTAGATTTCTGTAAGTCAAATAACCGAATTCATCGAATTTAGCTAACCGAATTACTGAATTTGTGCCGAATTCACCCCTAGTTGATATAGATGAAAAAGAATTTCCACCGTGGCTAGTGAAGATTTTCAACAAAGTCGGCTCTGACCATGATTACGATATTATTGAACCTAATGGCTGCCGATCATTGCAATTCCCTACACTTGGGAAGAAATTGTTGCTTGCAATTGTCCTATTTGGCAAATGAATTTTTTTGGATGATTATCTAAAATTTTACTGTAACTTATTATAAAAATTTTTAAAAAATTTTTGAATATTTTGAAGTGTATAATTTAAAATTTTTGAAATTTTTTTTGAAATTATTGTAGTTAAAGTTTTTAAAAAATTTGTAACAGATAAACTTGGTAAAAAACTCAAGTGCCAAACAGTAGTTTATGCAAAAATCATGAGGATACAAACAGACAGATATATAGGACAAATAGTTGAAAGTAGGAAAATGTAGACCTTCTGCTTGCAATCATTGTCAAATAGAGTGAGTAAAATTATCATTTTCTCCACTTAAGAAAGTAAAAATGCCTTATTTATCAGGCCATGCTCTAGGGGAAATACTATATTCAATCGACAAGACTTGGTATGGTTAATTTAAGATATATATAAAGTTATATCCGGTTGATATTTTAGCTAGCGAAAGCACAAAATGTACAAATAACACCTGCTAATCTTGTTTAGAGCCGGTGGATTTGGGTGAGATGAAACCCAACTCCACCAACTTCTATATGTCTGACTAGTATCAGAGCAAATGCTTTGCATGTGAATATGATTTTTATTTTTCATTTGTTTAGTTTTAGGACTCAATTATTTTGGTGAAATAAGTCTAATTGAAACGAGCGAAATATGATGTTTGGAATAGCATCCCACCAAAAGAATCCTAAAGAACAATAACAATTTCAACTACTCCAAATTTCTTTTTTCTTAGTGTTCTAAATATTACCACTTTGCCTTCCTTACGTTTGATACTTTGTCAAGTTTTAAAGAACCATAAGCTCTTCAAAATTCTTAAATTTTCTCTTCATATTACCATCTACAGAATAATTCCTTGTGGTTTTAATGCCAAAAGATTGAAAAAAAAAAGTATTGTATTAGTATATTCTTTGTTTTAGAAAGCAACCTCCTTAGTTAGTAGGTTATATAAAACATGACATGACCTACGCTTCAATTCATAAAATTAAAGATCATCTGCAAATTATGTATAGATTCATTGGGCTAGAAGCAGCTCGAATTAAACATTTGAGTCCGTAAACCTTATAGGAGAGTTTTCAAGGAAGCCTATTATTGGGTTTATGGCACAAAATTTTTTTTGTCTTTATTATTTATTTATTTGGTTTAAGAAGAGAGAGAAGGAGGATTGGACTGTCCATGCATGATTGCAATGATTGCAGTACAGGGAACAAAAGAACATAGGATGTGAAAAAAAGTTTGCATGTGAAATTCAAAGAATAGAGAAATAGAAACAACAAATAGAAAAAAAAAAATTAAAAGCTTGTTTCCTAAATAGCAGTACTTCAGAATAAATGTATTGCTACAAGTTTCGACTCAAACTGAAAACTGGAGATTGAGGGAACTAATCTTCCAAAGATTTAGCAAACTTGAGTGAATGGTTCTTTAACAAAGACTAAAAAAAGAGTGGAATTCAAATCTATTGAGACCAAAATTTTTGGCCAGCCCAGTTCAGTTTAGTAAGAATGGTATCATTTAACAGTACTACCCAGGTATGTGTAATTTTTAAAAACTCGAGAGATTTAAATGAAATTGTTAAAACTCTCAAGAGAGATTTCTGAAATTATCCCTTTTATTAATTGAATATTTCTGTTATGGCATACTATTGGAAATAGAATATACCATTAAAGAGGTGTTTGATCATTATTAGTATGGTCAATTTTATTTACACTCGTAAAGTTTGAGACGAAAGTTTTGTCAATTAACGTTTCTGACTTCAGTTTGTCATAAATAAATAAATTACTACATGTACTTACCTTGTTATCTCTCCTCCCCTCCTCTTTCGCTTTATATATATTTTTTCTTTTATTCCTTCCCAGTTTATGTTGCAAGAACATCATCTAGTTTCCTGGTTTTGATATGAGTGCGGAATCATCTCGTATCGTATCTGAGTAACATGCGAGTTCGGGAGTGTGAAACGCACCTTTTAGAGTCCCTTTTTCGAATGAATCCACTGCGTGGATTGCTTTGTGCCAATGCGGAAACCCATTCCTGTCCAGCAAAAGTGATTTTACTACTTTCATGAGTCTTTTTGCGTGTATTTCATCTATTTCCGGTGTGACGTAGTCAATCAAGAGGAGTCCACCATATGAAGAAGATGAAATAAAGCGACCACGTCATATATGAATGTGTGACATGGTCAATCAAGAGGAGTCCACCATATGAAGATGAAATATATAAAGCGATGATCACGTAACATATGACGTAACATAAAGCGATGATCACTAATGTCATATGTTACGTGATCATCGTTTTATATACTTCATCTTCATATGGTCCTATGGAGATGAAATATATAAAGTGAAAGTAGCTTACAGAGCTAAAGTAATGGAGCAGCTTACATCGGGTTTGACCTTTTTCATTTAATCATTAATTTGACAAGCATTCACTCTATCATGTTTAAATGCTCTTACAACTTTCTCATAGCATTCATTTCTGTATGTGCGAAGAGAATACGTTCCTATGAAACACTTCCAAAATGGATTGAGAGTTCATTAACTGAATATATTCTACGTACTATGCCATACTAGAGTACCATTAAAGAGCTCTTTGATCAATTTTATTTGCACACGTAAAGTTTGAGATGAGATGAGATTAAGTATTCTCAATTAACTTCTCTGACTTTTAGCGTGTAACTCGTGAGCCCTCACCGCCCCGGTCCAATCAAATGATTAAAATGTTCTTTGGTCTTCACAGCTTCCATTCTTCACAAAGTCAGTGCTATTTCATTTAGTGATCATTTTTGTAACTGTACGACTTTTCTGAATTTGGTGAGCATTTTGTAACAAAAATTAATTAAATGATCAACCAAATAGACACAATTTAAATTGTTTACACGTGGATAAAATTTTTTGCTGCATTGAAAAATGCGACTGGCCATGTTGCACAATCAAATATTTTCTATATTTCTATTTTCATCGACAATAAAGTAAATATTACAAAAGGGAAAAAAAATATAGGTGGTAAGTTGGATCATAGCCCTTGTGAGAATCAAACTCACAGCGAATCGGCTATCTTAAATTTGAGAACAGATTTGATAGCAAACTTGGTTCCAGACGAGGCTATCCCAATATCCCATCACTATCATACCTCTAGTGTTACCTCCGGTGCTGTTTGGTTGGAGATACATTGATTTTGAGATAGAAGAGCATTGTCATATTTCTGTTAAATGAAAATGGACAGTGTTTTCCTCAACGAGAAATGGAGAGAATGGATCACTTACCAAAACAAAAAGTTTCCAAACTGAACGATGTTGTCTTCCGCAAAAAAAAAGGTCAAAAAAAAGAGAAAAGAATCCACCTCAATAAGGGGTTCAACAAAGTTTCCATTTTATGGTGGAATAGAGTATTTACAAGTGATTCGTATGATCAATCAATCTTGCATTGATTATAACTCTACTAATGTATTTTTTGGAACATGTCTAATAGTTATTGATTTTGAGTGGTATGTTATAGTATCAAAAAAAACAAGGTTTCCGCATAGTTGTACATAACAATGCTAAGATTTTCTTCCACACAAAAGAATAACAATACACATTACATTCATTTCATTTTGGTCACACTCGGCAACAACCAAACGGGGCCCAAGAGTGGAAGCCAACCTGAAACTTCTTTAGTGTCATAGTCCAAGACGGCCAAAGTATGGAATATATATTAATTTAGACCTAATGCCACATTAACAAGACACGTCCCAAGCATTTCGTTCAGCTTTGCAGAAACACATTCCCCTTTGCCACCGAAAAAAAAATTCCCTTGAAGCACACATTAATTGTTCCGATAAGGAATGTGGGGAAAATTCAGGCTTGCTGTCAATACCGTGATCGACCTGGCCAAGCAGATTCCTCTATGGAGGAGGGTAAGGTCAATTCCACTGGAGTTGCCTACTGCCCAAGTTGAGCCTGGTGGTGTAGTATCTGAAACAGTGGAGTTGCAGCCCGCGCGTATGGTGGAGCAGCAGCAACCCCATAATATTCATCATGATCTAGCCCAGACTGACAACGTGATGAACATGCAGTGGGCGTTGGTGGTTATTGGAGCTTGTTTCGCGGCCATTAGCATCATCTTGCAAGCTCTCCAATCTCATGCAACTCTCCCTGTAGCTTCAACCTTTCCCTGGTTCTGCATGGCTTTCAAGCTGGCCTTCTTAGCTTTGTTGGTATCTGTTTACATACGTCGCCATTACCACAAAGCATCTCGTGTCATGGAGCACGCTGCAATTTTCTTCTGCGTTGTTGGGCTTCTCTTGGCCATCTGGATGACCCTCGATCCCCCACTCAAGCAGATGTCCGCCGCCCTCTTCTTTATTGGGTTCACCATAATTATCCTTGCCAATCGTTCTCTGCGTGACTGGTGAATTTTCTCTTTCTTTCCAGAAATTTTCACTTTATCTTGGTTTTATAACATTTGCTAATATAGACATATATCTGAAACAGGGTTTAACAGGACTACTGCAGTGTGATCCTCTGATGCATGCGATTTAACATCTCTGCCGATTGTTTTTCTGCCTCTGATAAGTTAAAATTCTGTTTTCGACTTTGTCATTTCATTTTCAGTTTTTTAGTAAGTACTATTGTTTTAGTAAGTACCATTGTTTTGTATGCATTGGACAAGTACATGTAAAACAGGGCAAACAGAGACCATGCTGTTATTCGAGGAGATACCTGAGTTCCTTTAAAGACTAGTACCATGTTTGACTTTTCCTTTCTTAAATTGTATGCCATCTATTTTTAAGTGGATCTTTTTTTGTTTACAAGCCTGCCTGTCATAGGATTGATGGCACTGAACTTTTTTTCATTTTTCCTTCTTTTCATTTTTTTAAAATAAAGAGAGAGAGAAAAAGGTAATAAGGAAAGGATTGAACTCGCAATAATTAGATCTTTCTAGTTATTCACCTCATTAATGGAGTGCACGGAAGGAAAGGAGAAAGTGGATAGGACATGAGATGGTTCAAGTTGAACTAGTACTAACGGCACAAGGGATAATAATTGATCATTAACTCCAAACTGTCTAGGCTGCTGATGATATATAGTTCAATAGGTTTTGAGTATGATGGATAAGCCGATCCCTTTGCAAGAGACCTTTATATGACGTTCACCATAAAATTCATCCAACAAGCCAAGAATGACACCAAAATGGATTCTCACATACAAACCAATAATACACCATCTGAAATTGTGATTCCAAGATGTGAATTATGTAACCATTCTCTTTACAAATTTTAACCAATGCCCAATTGATTAATGAGTCGTTGTAGCATCTTGCACCACTAAGAGCAACCTGATATCCAAGTCCATAAAGCAATCATCCTCCCTGAGTTTATGTATTGCGGTATTATTGAGAGCAGACAAGCCTAGAATACTTTTTGGCAAAATCTTGACCTCGAAAGATCAATGGTAAACAATGTCATCCTATCTGAAAAATGAAGGTCATAAAGCATGCAACACTAGTCCGGTGCAGTCATTTTACCACTGGAAAATGAAGGTCAGAGAATGTGCTACGATTGAATTTATAATTATATAGAAGATGATGCATCTTTCCTGTTCAGAGTCTAAAGCCTATTGTTGGATTGATGGCACTGAAATATTTGAAAAAAAAATGGAGAACATAGAATTGGAATGTCAATACATAGAGCTTTACAATTCTGCACCTGATGATTGGATTTATTGCAGTGCATGCAACAAAATAAGAAACAATGTGGATAGGAATAACTAGAATTGCTAACCATGATAGACTTTCTACGATTTTTTTTTTTGGGTGTAAATAGCCATGATTCACTTTATTCCCTTGAAGGAATAAAGAGACCTCTTGAAGGAAACTTGAATTCAAGATCAAAGTTGAATTTTTGTGACATAAAACTCAATTTTTTTAGATACCATTCAGGTGACTCTTGCCAACTCTACAATCAAATCTAGTCACTTATCTTTTACAGTTATGAACACTACTCAAAAGTCCCATATAACCTTATTCACGTGAAGAGATTATAATGTATAATCATACACTAGGGCACACCAACTTCTATTTGCATAATTAATGGTAGAGCAATAATGCAGTGGATGTACAAAATCAAGGCCTTCTATCATCTTAGAACAAAAATTTTATGCGTCTCATACATGGCATCGAAAATGCTATACATGATGTAATTTGAGTCTTATATTTTCTTTCTTAGACCAATCTTGACCCTTAACCCTTCATGGATAGTTTCTGTAGCAGCGATTCCTTCCCTCAATTCAATACACGCTTATATATTTGCCAGCAGAGCTGTTGACCGCATAAAATGAATCAGGAAAAAAAAAATAACAAGGAGAAAATGAAAGCTACGTGGGTCTTATATAAAATGGAAATTTTGATCCAGTTAAGAGCACGGGGTTTTGTTTCAATCCTGTGTTGAATTGAATGAAAGAGCCTGTCGTGGGGAATTTTGCATGTTTGGTTTTTGGACAGTAGTGTTGAATAATTGGATACTTATAAAAGTGCAATCGGCCGGCCCAAAATTGAGTTCCACTCTATTTTGTGGCCTCATGTTGATTGAGACGCCAGCCCGGGAGAGCATTAGCAGCAAAAACTTGGAAGAAGAAAAATGTTTTCTGACACATTACTTGTGAACTGTAAACTGTGAAGTGTTGGGGTGGATTGTGAACTGTGAAGCTTTGGGGAGGATTTTGATTTTTGAGTGCTCTGCTTGTGAACTGTGAAGTGTTGGGGTGAGAATTATTTAAACGACTATTAGTTTTATTTTTGTTTAATAATTGAATTTAAACCCGAGTGCTTTCATCACATTTGATACTTTGTCAAGTTTTGAAGATCCATAAGCTCTTCAAAATCCTTAAAATTTCTTTTCATGCTATCATATTACGGAATAATTTCTTGTGGTTTTAATGCCAAAAGATTGGAAGAAGGTACTGTATATATTAAATTTACTTGTTTTAAAAAGCAATCTCCTTAGTTAGTAGGTTATATAAAACAATTCATAAAATTAAAGTTTATCTGCAAATTATGTATATCATGTGTCTAGAGATAATTTATCTTATTGTATTTTCAACCAAAACAGTTGTTGAAATTATATGCTTAATTTCTATGACTTTCTAGTAATCTTGATAAATTTTTATTAAAAAAAAGGCAAATTATATGCCTTCAACGAAGAATATGAAGGCCAATGTAGGAACAAAAACACTATATTTCCAATTCATTCATCAAATTATAGTAACAGCAAAATTTACTAATCAAAGCAGGTGATAGTTTGGATTTTGATTAGGTTCCGCGGGAATGCAAAAGCCTTAAAGAGGTAAATGTGATACTCCAATTTGTCCCATATCAAAAATTTACCGTGAAGGATTTGACTTTAGATTCATTGGGCTAGGGGCAAAATCTTGCTAAAGGTTGTTGGGCTAATCCTTGGGCTCAAGGGTACTCTCATGAAAGAGAACCGACTCAAGTTAATCGCTTGACGAGAACTAAGATTTGTCAGACATCGGATGGGGTCTGAGGATCCTATTAGATAATGAAATTAGTCATCGTCTGGATGAAAGCGACAAGTGAAATTTCTAAAGAGAAAGCGACTAAAAGAAATTTCTCAATCTCATTTCCTATGTACAAGAGCGAAGTAAACAAATCTCATTTCCTATGTAATCTCATTTCCTATGTACAAGAGCGAAGTAAACAAATCTCATTTCCTATGTAAGCAGTAGAGAAATTTCTTTTAGTCACTTTCTCTTTAGAAATTTCACTTTAGTCGCTTTCATCCAGACTAATTTCATTATCGGGACCGATACTGAATTACCGATACTAAATTCAGTATCGGTCTTCGATACTGAATTACCGATACTAAATTAATCTTGAAAGTGATACTAAGTACTTAATAATTTAATGAATTCAAATTTTAATTTTATCAAATACATCCTAAATGTTTAACGAATGTAATATGTAATCAAATATATTAAATTTAATACTTATCCTAAATATTCGGCTTTCAGTTGTGATACCCACCACCATTTCCACCGTTAAAAAAAGTGTGTATTTTCTTCCGGGACGTAGCGGCCGTGGTCAAAAAGAGCAACAAAATACCTACAAAATGTAAATGCTTGTGTGACTATATAAACACAACTCTCAGAAATGTTGGGAATTCTCAAGCTTGCAGCTATCAAGTTCTTCATCACCTTGAAGATGTTCGCTCAGGGCTTCTCGATATGGAAATGGTGGGAGTCTCGAAACAGGGCCGCCCAACTCCCAATACATTCGCCAACCGTACAAGTCCAACTCCAACCTAGTGCAGTATCTCAACTTGAGGAGCAGCCAGCCCTGCCTAACATCCGGCAACCAAATAATAATGACGATGATCGGAACCTCAAGCTTGCAGCCATCAACTTCTTCATTACCTTGAAGATGTTCGCCCAGGGCTTTCCGGTATGGAAATGGTGGAAGTCTCGAAACAGGGCCACCCGACTCCCAATACAGTCGCCAACCGTGCAAGTCCAACTCCAACCTAGTGCAGTATCTCAACTTGAGGAGCAGCCGGCCCTGCCTACCGTCCGGCAACCAAATAATGATGACGATTATCGGAACCCCAACTTCGTTGACTATGTGATGAAGATGCAATGGGCGTTGCTGGTCATTGGAGTTTGTTTTGCAGCCGTTGGCGCCGCCTTGCAAGCTCTCCATGCTCCTGCACCTCTCCCTCCAACCTTTCACTGGTTTTGCATGCTTCTGGAGCTGGCCTTTCTTGCTTTGTTGGTCTCCGTTTACATCCGCTGCCGTTACAAGACGGCATCTCTTGTCATGGCACATGTTGCAATTTTCTTGGGCGCTACTGCATTCATGCTAGTCATTGGAGTGACTTTTCCGGCTCCGCTCATTTGGATATCCATCGCACTCTGCTTCGTTGCAATCCTCGCAATCATCTTTGCTAATCGTTGAATCTCCGGCTCAGGTATTTGTTTATTAACTTTTTCTTTTTCTTTTTAGCATTTTTCAGCATATTTTGAATTTGTTTTGTTATTTACATGTCTACCTGGCTGAAACAGGGCTTGCCAGGACGTACTACTCTTGTTATTCTCTGAAATGCTCGAACATCTTCGCTGATTTGATGACGCCAAAATTCTCCTAAAAGTTAAGCTCATGTTTTTTCGCTGTCTTTTCATTTGCGCGTGTGTGTGTGTTTGGAAGGGTCGTTACACATGTATTTTACGAAAGCAGGTAAACAGACAAGTTGTTGTTGTTGTCGGAAATATGCAAGTCACGTACTTCATTTGCCGACTAGTCCAGTAGCATAATTCCCCTCAACGATGTTTTATGATTTCCATGTTCGTACTGTTCCATTCTTGGAATGTGAACATCATGCAGTAATTGAATTTCTGGTTATATATAAGTGCATCTTTTCCTGTTCTGAAGAGTATAAAGCCTATTATTTATTGGATTGATGGCACTGAATTATTTATTTCACAAAAAAGAAGAAGAAGACAGAACAGAAAATTCGAGTGTCGATATATAGCGGTTTTAATTTCTGCACCTGATGATTGGTTTTATTGCGCAGTGCATACAACGAAAGAAGAAAGGACGTGAATAAGAGATTAGGAATAACTAGAATTATTAACCATGATACAATTTTTTTTTTTTTACAAAAAAAAGCGTGATTGACTTTGTTCTCTTCAAAAAATAAAGAGATCTCTTCAAGAAAACTTGAATTCAACATCGAAATTGAAATTCCACAAATCTTATGCCATAAAGACTTAATTAATGGTAGGGCAAGAATGCACTGGATGTACAAATCTGAACCCAGGTATAATTTAAATCTAGGCCTTCTATCATAGAGCTTCTGATGAAGTAATTAAGCACATGAAATACTGATATGCTACCTTTTTCACTTCTAATATCTCCTGTAAATTAGAGCTTCAAGATAATATATAATAGTTCAATAGCATGAAAGTGCCATTAATACACTGTGATAACCAATGATCCAGTACTGCCATAAAGTTTGCTCAAGAGTACAAGAAAAAAGGCAAAATGGCTCCTCCTCACAGATAAAAGAATACTGATGCATTATCTAGTATTATGATTGCTTATAAGTCGATTCATTACAAACATAGAATGCCAATATGTATCACGCTCATTACTTTTCTATCGTGATATAACCAAGCCTATTTGACTGACATCAAGGTAAACTGTAGTGTCTTCCACCACTAAGAGTAACCTGATATCCAAATTGTGTTGTATTACATAGAGAACAGACCAGCCTAGAAAATAGTTGACATGATGACTTCCTGAAAGAAAGCAGCTCGCTGCCTTCTCTCCTCATAATTTTGTTCTTGAACTGCATCTGGAAAACATGGTGCCTTTTTAACTTGTACCTGGGTTCAGAAATGTGTAAGTACAGCAAACATTAACTAACGGCGGAGGTTGCCAGAAATGTCAGCTATTCTGACGGTACCCACATCCCCGCCCGCCCACTTGGAATCCTCGGTGACATATCCCTCTCTCTTCCAAGCCTACAAAATGGGTGGATGACGTCACATCATAAGCTTTCCGCGTTGACGTAGGCAAGCATCGAATCCCCACGTGTTTTTGAATTGTAATACCTTTTTTGTACCTTTTTTGACTAACGAATGCAATACGTAACCGTTTAAATTTTTCAAAAAAAATATATATATATTATGACAATTGAGGGGCTGCGAGATTAACCCAACCAAACTTATGACGAATCGGTGGACTTGGTCGTTCGAAATAAAAGGAAAATGAGAGACGGTTGTGTGATGCCTGCGCTGTCCCTACAAAAGCGACAGTAACCAAAGCTGTCGCCGAGTAAACGCAGACTCTACATTTGCGGCAATTTTTTGTCATTTTATGCAGACTGTACATTTTTGGAACAGAGGGAACGGGAAAAAACATAGCGGGTCCACGGTGTCACTTTTTCAGTGACGATTCAGTGCCATTTCTATATTTATATTAAATGTCCTATTTATCTAGTTTGTCATGTGCTGTTTATTTAAATTTCTTCTACCATCACATGATAAGTGGGATTGGCACTGAATTTGACACCGAGTAATGCCACAAAGAATCCCAATTAAAAAAAAAAAGTAACAACGCTTTATTCGTAATAAAGAAAGGATGCATGATCAAGGATTAATCTTTTTTTTTATACTATTAGCATAAATAGAATTTTTTTTTTACATAAATGGCTTAGATGCGTGTAGAACGAGAATTTGAATTATGAGTCAAAAATTATGTATCATTCATTCAGACATACTAATAGTGTAAAAGGATTTCTATACTAATTTGGATAGAGTGTTATTTGAAATATTATTTGGAATAATTACTGTAACATTTTTTTGTGACGTGATGTATGTGAGATAAAAATGTGATTGAAAATATAAAAATATGGGTTGAAAAATGTGTTTATGATGCAAGTAAAATATTATTTGAAGAAATATGCTATCCAAACACTGTGTTGGAAAGATTTATCCGAAAAGTAAGCTATAGAGTTAACATACTAATTAAGAGGATTAGACCAAAACCCGTACATATATACATACACGTCCGTGCACACACATATATTTCTTGGAGACTAAAAAAGTTTTATTGCGTCATCCTCTTGATGCGGCCGCCGTGATCCCACTTGCAAGCTCCAATTTAGCCCAGGATGTTTTATTCACCAAAAGGTCCAAAACAACATTGGTCGGCCTAATAGCACAGGAACATAATTATTACTTTCTATTTCCTTCATTTCCTTCTTTAGAACCACTAATTAACTGTGAATAGAGGACACTGACTGACTGACTACAGGACTACAGGACAATGACTAAGTTGAAATCTATGCAACTGCAAGTCGAAACCTATAAAAGTTGTTCTATGCAACTTTTCATCTAAATCAAGTAGGCTCAAAGCATTTAAACCAGACAAGAAAATTGAAACTTAATTAAAGCATGCTGAATTACCTTGTAACACACTCGACCTAGCACGATCTGATGATCCTTCATCGTCTATCTTTTCTTGTAGAAGTTTTGATGTAACTAGAATATGGTGTTGATCTTGGTTTGGAAAAGATGGAAGAAGGGAGGCTCATTTTAATATATTCTTCCCCTCCATTCCTTCCCCGACTTTCCCATCAAGTATCAAAACAGCACACCAACCAGTTTACAACTTTCCCATCTCTATCGTCCACATGCATATAATTCCTTTCATCTAATCAATTGAGATAAGCAGTAACCTTCCCCTCAATTCTGTGGTGGACGTATTCTGTAATATCCACTGGAAGTCAGACAAGAAACTCCAGCATTATTAACAATCTGAGGAATATCGTATGGTTTTTAGTGTTGGAATTCAGTTGCTGCTCCGCCTTATCCCCATTACGTAAAGAATAAAAAGAACAGCGAATTTAATGAAAACAAGAAGTTACAGCATACAAGAGGACCAAAGATTCAAGAAATACCATCTAGAATTCTTCTTCTCAGAAACGATCACTTAGCTCTTGTTTTTATTGGACTTTCCATGCAAAACTAACCTCCAGCAACATGTGATAACTCACATTTGATCTACTGATAGGTGTTCATTTATGTAAGTATATTGTGGGCTTCAACTTACTGACAAGCTAATTAATGTTATTACCAAAATTGGTCCCGGCAATTCAAATTTTTTCCAGCTTCATCTGAGTTTTAGTAACAGCACTTTGGTTTCAAATCAACAAGTCTAGGAAGAGATTTATGTGGAGATTTTATGATCAAAATAAGACACCTCTGTATGATATTTACTCTTTGCTGTTTTCTCGAGCTGTTCCATTTAGATGCTCATCAACTATCATATCATTTTTTTTTTCAAACTTCTCCGAGCAGAAAATTTAAAACAGAAGCTAGTAGAACTAGAGAGCATCTAAATTTCTAAACTACTATGAGATTAAAGATCCTCATAGCCATGCTTGAAAACTATAAATGCAAGGGCTCAAGCTACTCATCGATCAAAAGATTATGCATCTCCCTTTTATCAAAAGAACTAAATACTAAGTATGAATTACCAACAACAAAAACAGAGAAGATTATGCAGAAGATTTGCACGTTGTAGAAATGAATTCTGAGCAGTGTACTGACTTATACCTGTGAAGGGATTGTGAACCTGTAACTGGGCAGACCAACAAAAAAAAATTTTTAAGAGGAATATTTTCTGGAATAGCAAAGCATGCTCAGGGTGGTTGCTCATGCGTTCACAAGTTTCAATCTCACTAACACTTCCCTCAATTGGAAACATTTCAACCATATACCACTTCCTGTATATTCTCCACCATCATCATCACAATCACCACCATCCGCAGCCCTCACCATCCACCACCACCACTAGCTCCAATTTGATAAGCATCATTAGCTGTCCTTCATTCCAGTTCACTCTGTCATTTTTAAATGTTCCAGTGACTTTCTTTCTCCTGGTTGCTAAAGTTTCATTGACAACAAGAGCCTGCTACCGTTTCCATATGTTCCAGCTTTAGCTTACCATTTTTACTTGGATTTTTTTCTTATTTCGGGTTGCCGTGGGGCGGTTGGGGTGCAAGGGTGAGACTGGGTGATCAGTAAGAAGAGGTATTCATAAGATTCCGTGAAAATCAGACAAGAACATCGAGCATTAATAGTAAAATGATTCGGCTTCAATCTGCAGAATATCTCAAGACTTCTAGAATCCAAAATTAAAGCACCTGCTCCACCTTATCCCAATTATATAAGGAACAGAAGAAGAAGAAATTTAATGAAAAAACGAAGTTGTAGTGTACAAGATGAACAGGGTCCAACTAGTACTGCTTAGAACTCTTCTTCTCAGAAGTGCTTACTTTGCTCTTGTTCTGATTAGGCTTGCCACGCCCAAAAAAAAAAATCCAGTCGTATGTGTTACCTCACAATTGATCTTCTTATAGACATTCCTTAAGAGTACTGTGGGCTTCAAATTAATGACAAGTTAATTTGATTAGATTTATCCCAAAGTTAGTACACTTCTCGTAGTTCAAATAGCCTCTTCAGCAGCTTCATCTGTTTTTAATTAACTGCAATTTGGCTTCAACATCAAGAAGTCTAGGAATAGATTTATGTGGAGATCTTCTCATATCAAAAAAAGATCCTGCTGTATGATATTTACTCTTCTTGCTGTTTTGGCAAGCTGTTAAAATTAAATGCTCATCAACTATCATTCCAATTTCTTCATCTCCAAGCAGAAAATTTATAAACAAGCTAGGAGAACTAGAGAGCATCCCGTGTTCTTAGATCCTATTATATTAAAGATCCTGAATGTCATGCTTGAAACTTATAAATTCAACTGTGTAAATTTATCATCAATCAAAAGATAATACGACCCCATTCTATCAAAATGACTAACCAAATAGATTAATTACCAAAAAAAAAAAGGCAGAAGACTTGCAACTTACAGAATTGCATTCTGAGCAAAATAATGCCATGTACATATGAAGAGACTATGTTCCATTACTTGGGCACACCAGCAAATTTTTTTTTCTTGGGAATATTATCTGGGATAGTAAAGCATGCTGTGGCTGATTGCTCCCATGTTCTTAAGTTTCAACCTGAGGAAAACTTCGCTAAATTCCTCAATTGAAAATATTTCTCCAAAAATTTCCTAATGTTCCGAAAAAAAATTTCTCCAAAAAAAACTTCCCTAAATTGAAAATATTGACTTCATCAATTCCACTTCCCAAACATGCTCTCATCCCTTATGTTTCCTTAACACTTTTATTAACCATATAATTTCGACTAGATGTGTCAAAGCAATGTTATCCAATCTAAAACTTCATATTTAGAACAACCTTTCGTGTTTCTCAAAGCATATACATTTGCTATTGATATAAATGGAATAGAAAATTTAGGCACTAATTTAGGTAAAGCCAAAGCATACATAGCCGAGATCATCGTGTGACTATGCAGTCATGACCTTTATCTCTCCGGCTAATTGACCATCATATCTACTCGAAATTGACAGCATAGCGTCAAATGTATGTTTCTGCTAGCCATAATCTGCTCAGACAAGCTACAAAATACACACTGAAATTCTGACTTTTCCACGCCTAGTCCTATATAGGTGCTAAATTCTTGGTTTTAACCTCAATGTCCTGTTACAGAACACCATAAGTAAACTTAGTAAAGTCTCAGTTTGCTTAGCATTTTAGCCTCATGATATCCAAAGATTCAGGGATCCTATATGATCTATATTATGCACAACAAGTCAACAATATGAAACCACCACCTGGTCATTAGTTTTTTCCAAGCAAGTTGCATTTGTCAACCGATTACTAATATTCTGTAAGAATAGAGCAAACCAGCAAATTCCAAACAGCAGATGCTATGTTGTTTAGATCTCATCTCATGTGGTTGAAAATTAGCCAACTAAGTAGTATGAGCTTTAGACCTCTTCATATGGCATGAAATCCAAAAAGAAAGTTCATACATCCATATTGTAGTAGGTCAGACTTACCTATCTCCTTAGCAGTTGAGATAGCATAACTAGAAGATGCATCTTTTGTGTGGTCATTAGGATCTGAAAAAGGTGTTGAACAAAGAAATGTTGATCAAGTGGATCCGGAGCAGGTATCATGAATCTGCACCAAGAAATGGTGGTAATTCCAGCAGTCCTGATGCGTCTTTGTTAGAATTATCTGCGCAAATATCACATTAAGTTCAATTGCAATTCTAGATATACCTTCAAAGATTGAGCATGCTGCATTTATGAAATGCCCAATTGCATCTTTTCTTAGTTGTTGCACATATTGGGCAGACCTGGAATGGAATGGTCAGGAAAACCATCAAATTGCCACTGAGAATTGAAAACCAAGAGAATCAGCATCCAAGAAAAAATCAATGATCCATGCCTGGTTCCTGTTTAATAGGATAAGGTATTTGTTGGTTTCTTTCGAATTATTGGTTTGTGGTCCCATGCATCAATTTAGAGTTTGTGTGGTTACACAATAGAGTATCATTCAGGCTATTTCTAAACAAATCCAGTGGGGAAAAGAAATATGCCGCTGTATTTGGGCTTCGGTTGCTATTCATTCTAATAAACAAGGAGAGTAGGGTTTCTTTTGTTTCCTATTCTTATGGATTAAAATTAGCAAGAAAACATTTTGGGTTTGAATGTTCCGTCTATAAGATTATTTAATGGGAAAAAAATTATGGTTACAAAGTATGATGCAGTCTAGTAGTTGTTTCCCATGCAAACAACTTGGATGGAAATTTTTCTTGTTTTGCATAAAAAATCTAAGTGGTTATGGGGAACTTGTTCTGCGAGCTATTGCATGTTGTGGCTCAATGTTTTCCAATAGTTTGGCTGCATCCTGATGTTGAATGTAATGTAAGAATTGAGTTAGAAGGCAATCATTTTGCGTCTATTTAATTCTCTTGTATTTGACCATATGAGATTAAAATCATAAGATTGACATGGGTATTATGGTTTAGCTGTTTACATGTCAATTTCATGATTATTTTAGCACAATTTTCATTTGTAGTTAAGATTAAGAATTATGGATAAATATGGATCCTTTGATTAGCCCCGTCTCAACGCGATTATTTAATTGGATAATATATGCACTCTATTTTCATTGCAATCCTCATAATCATCTTTGCTTATCGCTGAAACTCCTGCTTAGGTTTTTATCTATTAACATTTTTGTTTGGCATTTTTCAGCATTATTAACTCCTGCTTAGGCTAACCCTTTGTTGTATTATGTATTCTAAAGTCGTTTAAACAAGGCAAAGAGGGAAGATGTCGTAATTTTATTTGACGACCAATACTACATATATGGTTCACTTCAAGGGATGTTTTATGATTACTATGTTTACACTGTTCCATTCTTGGAATGTGGGCATCATCTTTGCTATTAAGATCGAAGTTGAATTTTTGTGCCATAAAAACTCAATAATTTGTTTTTTTTTGGAGTGAATTACCATACTACATCATTCTTGTTAAAAAGCGGTTCACGCAGAGTGGTTAGTCTGTACTCAATATGTGGCGGTCTTAATTTACCTTCATCGATGGAATCTGTACTCACATCAAGTCTCCTCCCCTTCCCCCTAAATTATGTTAGATTAAATTATAAAAATTCTATCGTTGCGACAAAAAAAAAGAAGAGTGGTTAGTCTAGTCATTCACTGAAATCGATGCAGACAGTGAATGACCACTTATTAACAAACCAAACAACATGAGGCACTGGATCCGAAGTTTGCTGTAGCTTTGGCAAAGCTGATACTAAAAGTAGGGCACCGGTTGCGTGGGTGAAAAAGTGTCACGAATTTGGATTAAAAGAGGAAGTAATTAAGAATTCCTAAGCTGAGATGCACTTTTTAATTATACTTGATTGGTATAGTTAATCTTTAAAAAGCTATTAGATTTAATGACGTGTAAATAAAATCGAAATTAATTGTAAGATTTTGCCAAAGGATTTATATCTAACTTACCTTGCACGCACTCATATTTAATATGCACTACTATTTAGATATTTTTCAAATTAATTTTACATTTTTCAAATATATGTAACAAAAAGAAAATGACCTGGTGAAGAAAGTCAAGACATCTAGGCTCACACATGCCTACAGTTTCTTATCTTGAATGGCCTAACACCAAAGTGGATGACAGATAGAGAATTGGTATGGATGCGGACTTCAATTTTTTTTGTTTATCTACCAGTTAGAATGGAGAGAAGGGCTCCTTTTGTACTTTTCTATTACTTAATATCCTTCGGTGGCCTCTTTGTTCTGAATTGCAGTCCGGCACGTGATAAATTTGGAAATAATGCTTTGGTAGCCGAGAAGGGAGCATATATGACTCATTCGATGATGCGAGAATGCATGGATATTAGTGGCTTTCCCTCGATTGATCAATAGCATCTAACTCCACTCTATTTTGTCATTGGCCTCATTCTGATTGAGACGGCAGTCTAGGAGAGCATACATGACTCATTCTATGATGCGAGAATTGGCATGGATAGTAGTGGCTTTCCCTCGATTGATCAATATGTAGTTATTGGGTAGTAGGACTTCTCTTGATTGAACCCAATGTATGGAATATCTATCTCAACCTTTTTTACGTGGTCGAGTGTGTACAGTCCAAGACCGCCATCTATAAATTTAGACCTAATGCCATATTAACAAGACACCTTCCGAGCATTTCGTTCAGCTTTGCAGAAACTCCTTCCCCTTTGCCAGCGAAAAAAAAATTCCCTTGAACCACACATTAATTGTTCCGATAAGGAATGTGGGGAAAATTCAGGCTTGCTGTCAATACCGTGATCGACCTGGCCAAGCAGCTCCCTCCATGGAGGAGGGTAAGGCCAATTCCACCAGAGTTGCCCACTACCCAAGTTGAGCCTGGTGATGGTGCAGTATCTGAAACAGAGGAGCTGCAGCCCGCGCATATGGTGGAGCAGCAGCAACCCGATCAAAGTCATCATGATCGAGCCCAGATTGACAACGTGATGAACATGCAGTGGGCGTTGCCGGTTATTGGAACTCGTTTCGCGGCCATTAGCGCATCTTGCAAGCTCTCCAATCTCACGCAACTCTCCCTGTAGCTTCAACCTTTCCCTGGTTCTGCATGGCTTTCGAGCTGGCCTTCTTAGCTTTGTTGGTATTTGTTTACATACATCGCCATTACCACAAAGCATCTCGCGTCATGGAGCACGCTGCAATTTTCTTCTGCGTTGTTGCGCTTCTCTTGGCCATCTAGATGACCCTCGATCCCCCACTCAAGCAGATGTCCGCCACCCTCTTCTTCATTGGGTTCACCATAATTATCCTTGCCAATTGTTCTCTGTGTGACTGGTGAATTTTCTCTTTCTTTCCAGAAATTTTCACTTTATCTTGGTTTTATAACATTTGTTAACACAGAGATATATCTGAAACAGGGTTTAACAGGACTGCTGCAGTGTGATCCTCTGATGCATGCGATTTAACATCTCTGCCGATTGTTTTTCTGCCTCTGAGAAGTTAAAATTCTGTTTCTACATTGTCTTTTCATTTTCAGTTTTTCAGTAAGCACTACTGTTTTATATACATTGGACACGTACATGTAAAACAGGGCAAACAGAGACCGTGCTGTTGTTACTTGTTGGGGAAGATACCAGGATTATAATTCCTTTAGAGACTAGTACTACTATGTTTGACTTTTCCTTTCTTAAACTGTATGCTATCTATATTCAAGTGGATCTTTTTTGTTTACAAGCCTGCCTGTTATGGGATTGACGGCACAGAACTTCTTTTTTTTCCTTTTTCATTTTTTTAAAGTAAAGAGGAAAACAAAGGCAATAAGAAAAGGATTGGACTCACAATAATTAGATCTTTCCAGTTATGCACCTCATTAATGGATTTATTGAAATGCACGAAAGGAAATAGCTGTGGATAGGAATTGAGATGGTTCAAGGGATAATTATTGATCATCAACTCCAAACTGCTAAGGGATCCTCTCTGATGGGATCCAAGGTGGAAGATATATAGTTCAATAGGATTTTGAGTATGATGGATGAGCGGGTCACTTTACAAGAGACTTTTCAATCGCATTCACCATAAAATTCACCCAACAAGCCAAGAATAACACCAAAATGGATCCTCACAGACGAACCAATAATACACTATTTGATATTATGATTATTTATGAGTCCAATATGTGAATTATGTAAACATTCTCCTTACAAGTTTTAACCAATGCCCAATTGATTGATAAGTCATTGTAACATCTTGTACCGCTAAGAGCAACCTGATATCCAAGTCCATAAAGCAATCATCCTCCCTGAGTTTATCTGTCACAATATATTGAGAGCAGACAAGCCTAGAACACTTTTAGGCAAAATCTTGATCTTGAAAGCTCATTCCTCTGTTCTTTTAGAACACTTTTAGCAAAGGATGCTCTGGTTGATTTCTCATACGTTCTTAAGTTTCAATCTCACTAACACTTCCCTAAATCGGAAACATTTCAACTATACCACGATCACCACCACCACCCTCCACAGCCCTTACCATGTACCACCACAACCGGCAGTTCTTCTCCTCCACCCATCCGAATCACCACCACCACCACTAGCTTCAAAATTTGAACCTTAAATTCCCCTCCTTCTCCAACCCCTACTTCTCCTCCCATGTTAGGCCTCTAAATACTACAGATCTGTCGCTTCTCTTCGACATTTACCATGCTCAACCTCTTCCTCTTTGGCCCTGTTGCATTTGTGCTGGCCATCTTGATGCCCCTCAATCTCCCACCGAAGCAATTATCTATCCATCGCGATCGTCGTTGCTGCATTCCTCCTGATAATCCTTGCCAATCGTTCTACAGGTGATTCGTAATTTTCTTCTTTCTTTCTTTTGGAACTGTTTTCTGTATTTTATTTTTTGATTATGTTTGGTTAATTTATAGATATATTTGATACGGGGCTTAACTTGGTGGATCATTGTGTCATCCTCTGAAATATTCGCCAATTGTTTTCAGGCTTTGATGACTCGCATTTGTCTTTTAGTTTTCAAAATTCTCAGTTCTGGTTTGCTTGTTTGATCGTCCATCTCCTAAGAACTAAGGGAACTCTGCAGGCATGTATAGTAGTGATAATATTGGTTAAAAAAAAAACTGCCCGTGGGAGGAGCAAGGCAGGGGCGGGGGACCGGGGGCGGGGAGCGAGGACAAAGGGAGTTATATTGCAACAGAGGGAGTTATCTCCCACTTCAAACTTGCCCGTTATCTTCCCTAAATAGAAAGAGAAAAATAGAAAGAACAATTAGTAGTATGATCATCTCCTAAAAGAACAATTAGTAGTATGATCATCTCCTAAATAGTAGTATTCAAAATAAATGTATTACAAGTTTTATGGAATGCTCCAAGGCGGGGGATGACCATCAAAGGGTTTCAAAATGGAAAATTAGTATGTGCCTGCCTATCTAATGGCCAAAACGACATTATCTGTAAATTCTTGTGGGATGATTTTCTTCCTAATGTTTTCTTGCTCCTGCACAAGGCATATCTTAATAAATAGTTGCTGATTCTCAAAAAAAAAAAAAGACTTTACTCTAAAAAATGATTGCATCTAATCTGGAAATCATGATCAGTGACTTTATGCTAGACTTTGATCATGGATGGAGCAATTCTTTCAACACAAATTTTTATTAAACACATCCATCATCATGATCAGTGACAATACCCTAAAATTTGATCCCCCTCATAAAGTCTCTTTTTCAATTTTGTTGGCTCCTAAACTTGTAAAGATTAGTCTCTTTTAAAATGGTAGTGTAGTGCTTCCTAATTATATTATCTCAATAAGTCTATGTAATGACGTAACATTCTGGTCCAATGACTGTAGATTTCATTTGTGGAACTTGCAACCTGGCAAGGACATGAATGCAATAGAAAACAATTCTGTGCATTTTTTTCTAAATCCTTTTGCGTACAACAAAAATTTACGGGGTTATCTCTGTAAATATTGTTTATGGGGTGGCGCTAATTGCCAACAGAATTTAATTTAGAGTGCATTAGAGTGAGTGTGATCATTGTCTATATTCAACAATTTCACATCAACAAGACTATTTATCTAATTGGTCCTTTCCTTTATTTATTTTTTGTTTTGTATAATAGTATTCTACAGGAAATGTAATTAAAGGATATACTAACATCAGAAACTGTTAAAGCTAAAGGAACCAGACGTAAACCACAAGAAGTAGGAAAGTTAAAGGGACCAAATTTGTTTTTAGACGATATATAAGGAATTAAAGCATCACGAGTCTAAAACTTATGGGACGAGAACCCAATTTTGCCTACCTAAAACGACCATGTTGATGTAGAGTAGAAATAAAATGAAAATGAGGGATTTAGTCTTTTGCGTTTGGGCTTGGTTTTTGAGGCTGAAAGGGACTGATAGTGAATGAGGCGGCTATAGTAAATTTAGTTATTATAAAATTTTGTTTAGGTCCAAGAATCGACAAAAATGGTGGGAAGGAAGAGTTATGATTATTTAATCAATTTTACGACCTAGTTCATCATGTGTCTAGAGATAATTTATCAAGTGTCTGCAAATTATGTATATCATGCGTCTGGAGACAATTTATCATGCTTAATTTCTCTGACTTCTAGTAATCTTGATAAATTTTTATTAGAAAAAGGCAAATTATATGCCTTCAATGAAGAATATGAAGGCCAATGTCGGAACAAAACACTATATTTTCCAATTCATTCGTCAAATGATAGTAACAGCAAAATTTACTAATCGCTTCGCAGGTGACAGTTTGAATTTTGATTAGGTTCCACAGAAACGCAAAGTCTTGAGGATCCAATTTGTCCCACATCGAGAATTTGAAGTGAACGTGCTTGGGCTATGTCTTTAGATTCACTGGCCTGGGACCAAAATCTTGCTATAGGTTGTTTGGGCTAATCCTTGGGCTCAAGGATACTGTCGTTGGGCCACGAGCAAAATCTTGTCCAAAGGTTCTTGGCTGAAGTCCCAGGACGACATCTGCTCCCACCAATGTCGCTGTCAAACTGAAAGAGCGAGGAAAGTTAAGAGCGACCATCGCATCGTCAAACTAAAAGTTGCCACATCGCATCAGCGAAAGTTGCATGTTTGACAAACTTCAGTCCCCACTGTTTATCTTCAGGACACCCTGCCTGTATATATGGTTCCAGGATTGGCAACACATCTTCAGTTCCATCTTATAGCCAAAATAATTCCTTTCTGTCAGCCCTCAACATTATTACCAAAATAATACCTGTACGTACCTGGATTTGTCCTTTGATGCGACTGCCAAAAATGGTTTCGAGCTGAGCTGCCACGAGCGGAGCGAGCAGAGAATGGCCGAGCTGATGGAGAGAAGACGGGCGAGTTGTCCTACAGAGAAAAATGAACGGAGGCGCTAGTCCCCCGGAATAGCTGCGAGCTGAGCGAACTGCTGGTGAGCAAGCTAACCCACGCTGAGCTAACGAACTGGTACTAGCGAGGTGAGCGAACTGACCTGCAAATGGGACGAACGGTGGGGCTAGTTCTCCGGTGGAGCTCCGACGGTCAAGTCAGTAAGAGCTAAGAGGAGAGCAACAGTATAAAGTACTGTGGATGGCGTACCTTGTGCTGCCCTGTGGGGCTGTATTTATAAGCTTGTGGGTGGTAGTTTCCTTATAGGACTATGAGTCCTTAGTAGAGAATGAGTCTTTCTAGGGTTTCCCCTGTTAGCTCCGAAAGGTTCGGTGGTCGCGGCCCACTAAACCCATCCAGCTAAGAGGTGGTGGCCATGACCGAACTGGCTTCCCTTAAGCCCGAACTGATGTGTCCGAGCTGACAGATCATCCCATCCGAACTGACACGTGGCATCTGTAGATTGGGGCCACTACATCCTTCACAACAATGGTGATGAGCATCTGGAAAAAATCCATGAATTCCTTCATCTACGTCATCAATCGTGCTAAAGACATCCGTCTCTTTAGACCCTATATGTGGTGGCCGGACAGCCCAGAACAGTCCCAGACCCCAACTGAATTGCAAAGCATCCGAGTAGACCAGACTAATGTAACACCTTCCACTGATGAGCCAAGGGACAGGAGACAACATCCAGCCCCTAGCACTGCTGATGGTAACAAGATGAGCGTGAAGCAGTTATTGTCGGTGATGGGAGTTTGTTTGACTGGTGTTGGGGCTGCTCTGCAAGCTCTTCAAACTTCAAAACCACTTCCGATGGCTTTTCATTGGTTTTGCATGGCTCTCGAGCTGTCCGTTCTCTCCTCGATTGTGCCTATATACATCCGACCCTGTAACCAGCTGGCATCTCTTGTGATGCACCATGTTGCCATTTTCTTGGTGACCACGGCATTAATACTTGTGCAGATCTTTTGATCGGTAATGTTTCCTCACCTATATTTGGTTACTTTTGCTTTGATTTTCTCCATCTGCATGGTTGCATGAAATTTGATTTATATTTCGATCCATCTTTTTCGAAGAAGCATTAACTAAATACATTTTTCTCTCATTTGTGAATTTTAGCCAGTAATATTAAAGTGCTTGTACTCACTGTTAAATGTATGAAGCAAAGCATAGTTAACTATATCATAGGATGAGTAGTTATAGTAATAGCGATAAGGTAGCTGCGCCAAAAGCTATTCATAATCAGAAGTTGAGGGAGAAATGTGCTATGTTATCATCTGAGGAGAAAGAATTGCGCCGTCTCAAGCAGAGAGAGGCCTATCAAAAGAGGAAAGCAAAAAAAAAAGCTATTCATTTAAGTTATCAGAGAGAAACCAGTAGTAAAGCTGTGATTTTGCTCTGCCCTGACATTCAAGTTACTCTTGATGAAGGTACAGATATTATTCATTGTAATAACTTATTGAAATTTAGCATCGGTCCACATGACTCTAATAAAGTAGGAGGGGCAACGCCCTTCCCCCTGCGTTGGGGTTGAAAAAAAAAACTTGAAAAGAAGACCCCAAAAAATAAGAAGAAAAAAATAAATGGGTATTCAATTTTTTTCTTTTTTTTTTTCAAAAGCAAGGATTTGTCTGATCATCAAGGCCTAAAAGGATCCAGGAAGATGTTCAAATATCTCTCAAAATAGCGACGTATGTATCATCGAAACATAAGAAAACCAAAATAATCTTTAAAAAAAACCAAAAAAAAAGGAAGAAAAAAGAGTTACCAGTCGTGCAGAGAATCAAGAAATTCATCTCCTTCTGCTCTTGACTTCTTTGGGGTGTACAATTTTTTTTTAATCGGAATTTGTGGGGGCAGGTGGTGTGAAGGAAAGTTAAAAATTATTTTAACATAGAAAGAGGCATTCGAACTTTAAATCTATCAGTACAGAAATTGTTAAATCATCTTGTATAGCCACATTATTGGTTATGATCAATAACGCACATAATGAATAGATTTTCCTGTCTTTATTATGAGTTGCTTTAATTTGTTTCCTCACCATTGTTTCAAGTACAATGAGTAGAAATTATTTGTGTTCTAGTTATTGTATGAAATTACCCGTTACCATTTTCCTCTCTATAGTTTCCCGTGTTTTTGTTAGCCATGGGCGATCCAATGGAATAAGTAAAGGGTATTTGGGAGGTTTTAATTAAGGCTTGAGAGAAATTAGTGGTGGAGTTTATTCCTGGGAGAGGGAAGAAAGGTACGTAGTCAGTTGCTTTAATTAGAGAATTTTTTTTTTCCTTCTCAGGTTTTGGGTTTGAATCTAATTTGTCAAAGTTAACGGCGGCTACTACCCCACCTCACGTGTACATGCCCCCACCTTAAAAGTTCACCAATATTATTGTTAATTGTTTCCATCAGTTTTCCTCAATTTTTAACATGATGAGTAGGGATGTTTGACTTTTCTTAGATCTCCTTGGCAAAATGGCCAGTTGCTTATAGTTGTGGAATGGAATGGAATCCAAGCATTGCAGGATCCCTTTAGTGTGTTCGTGTCAAAAATAAAAATGGACGCGCCATATTCTGTCCAATGAGTCACCGTGTGTGGTGTAAAAGGGTTTTGGAGTACAAACCACGGATCACGCGCCTGGCAAAGAGGGCCTGCGAGACCTAATTTAAAGGGATAATTTCAAAAGCCTCCCCTGAGGTTTGTGACAGTCTCACTCACCTCCCTCAAACTTTGTAAAATATCAGTTACCTCCCCTAAAACTAAGTAGAGTGTTTCAAATCTCACCCAATTCAAATGTACAAACAATTTTAAATATGTATCCGGAGAGAGGAAAACACTTCATCCCACATCTGCCCTCAAGATTATCATTAGTGACTTAATTTTTGTTGAACAGTACAAACTATCTAACAACAATGAAATTTCAGAGGGTGTATCTGAATTTGATGGAAAAGGCAAGGTGCCTATTGCATTTTGGAAGGTAGAAGTCAATAGCTCTTTGTGCATAGTTAAACCAACGGTAAAGAGCAAATAGTAGTCTTGCCTGCTTGTCTATATAACAGCAAAATGAAGCTGGATAGATGACAATGCATGTTGTTGGGTAGTTGCTGAGCTAAAGCAAAAGCAAAAAAAAAAAGTAATAAGTTGAACCAGATAGAGACAAATGCAGATAGCTTCTTCAAGTAATGTTACTATGCTATTTATATTTTTCTGTTTTAGCTACTAGACATTTATTTAGCTAATATGATCATTCAATTAATTGAAACACACTTCTCATGATATAAAAAAATGTATAGTTTTATTATTTGAGTGATTAAAAGTATAAATTTTTATTAGTTAAGTCACAAAAAAATTTGCACTATTTGGTTAATTGAGTGAATGGCAATTGCAGTTAAATAAATAGTTTAACGATCAAATCACCAAATTCTGAATAGTTTAATAACTCTTTTTGCGATTTTCTCTGTGGAAAATGAAATGAAGTAGCAAGATACTTCATTTCATTTAGTGCTAGATACTTTAGTTGAGATTTTTTTAAATTTTTTTTAATTCACACTGTAGTTAGTCGAAATTATTCAACAAGTTTCGTTTGAATGCCAGAACTTAGGTAGATTCGATTTTCAAAAAATCCAATAACCCAAATTGTGTCGCATCACTTTATGAGATGATGTAATATACAATTTACATCATTGAATTTTTGAAAACCAAATCTACCCAAATATAAGTAATGAGTTACTCTAGATAATTGTCTTACAAAAAAAAAAACATGAAATACATGGCTCTAGAGAAAGGTAACACTAGTGCTAAACTCTCCATTGATTATTGTACAACGGATAAAAAGTGTTAAGTGGAGTAGGAGGTATATCATAAGTTATATCAAAAGTTATATCTCCATTACTCATTTAACTAATTCTGTCAAAATAGCTTCGAAATGTATCATAAGTTATGAGGGTATATCTTTCAATTCATCATCAATGATATCACAAATAGGGCCCAATAACTTGACAAGGGAGGTATATGATATTTTGCACAAAAGCACAGCATTACCTTCTAAGATAGGCGCAAAATATCACCTGGGTATTTACATAGTTGGAATCTGGACCGTGTTTAACAAGGCGTTGATTGTGCTGATCGAGTCCCCATGGGTGACACGATGAACATGCAGTGGGTATTTCTGGTGATGGGAGTTTCTTTCGTCGCCATTAGCACTTCCTTGCAAGCTACCCAAATTCCTGGCCCTCTCCCTGCAATCTTCCATTGGTTCTACCTGGCACTGGAGCTGGCCTTTTTGGCTATTTTAATATCTAGTTACCTACAACGCCCTTGCCCTAATGCTTCTCGTCTCGTCTCATCTCATTCAGCGCCTTGGAGTCCTTTTTGGCGTTGTTGCCTTTATACTGGCCATCTCGATGCCTCTCCTCCATCCCCCACTGAAGCCGTTATCCAACAAGCTCTTTCTCATTGCTTTTCTCATAATAATCCTTGCCACTCTTTATATTAGTTTCCGGTAATTTCTTTCTTTCTGGAAATTGTCACTGAAGTCGTTTTATTTTTTGTTATGTTTGGTTAATGTATACGAACCTTTGACACAGGGCTTAACATGGTGTTGATCGTTTTCCAGCTTTAACGACTCGTGAATTGTCCGACGGAGTTAAGATTATGCTTTTCACTTTGCCTTTTAGCTTAAAATTCTCAGTTTTTCTGGGAAGCTTTGTTGTTTTACATGCATTCTACAGTGAAACAGGGCAAACAGAGACGATTGTGGAAATATGTTGATCGTGTGAGTTGTTTGATGACTAGTACTATATAATTCATCTGAAATGAAATGATGTTTTATGAGCGCTGAGTTTATACTTTTCCTTTAATTGTGGAGTTCGTGCTATGATTTGACTTCTATACGCATGTGTGATTCTTTCTTTCTGTTATGAAGCCTATTATTGGGTTTGTGGCACTATTTTGTTTTTGTCTTTATTTATTTATGGTTTAAGAAGAGAGAGAAGAAGGATTAAAAGCTTATTTCCTAAATAGCATTGCTTCAGAATAAATGTATGACTACAAGTTTCGACTCAAAGTGAAAACTGAAGATTGAGGGAACTGATCTTCCAAATGTACGAACTATACTTGATTTGGTTGCAAAGTGAGGAATTTGGCGATAATTATCAATTAAAACCATGACAATCAATTGCTAAGTGGAAATCATTTGCACGAATTATTGCCAAATTTTAGTGTATGAAATAAAGATTGCAGTTTTTGTAGAGTATACTCTTCACACAATTTTTTACTCTTTTACCTCATGTACATTACGTCTCAAATATACCTGGCAATTGGGCGGGTTGGGCGAGTTTTGGGTGGGTTGATATTAGGTTTTCACTTAAATAGGTAATACCCAACCCGCCCAAGTTTAGATTGGGTCAATTTTGGCTTGAGTCATATTGGGTCATCTCAAACCCATGACCCAAATATGATTTAATATATAATTAATAGATTTTGATACATAAATTCTCTTAAATACATTTTTACATACAAAATTTTTTTTTCACACACATAAATACATTTTCACACACTAAAACATCTTCACAAATACAAACACACACTCACTTCTTAAGCTTTTTAGAAATACATTATTTTTACACACTAATATACTTTCACAAATACACACACAAACTAACTGTTTAAACTATTTGGATGAACTCATTATTTTTATACAAGTAAGGATTTCAAACGGGACAGTGGATATAGCTTTGATCCAAACTAAGAGATCGAAGCACCAATTTTGGTCCAAGTTGGATATAGCATGAAAAAATGTTATGCCAATATACGATTTTCCAAGTCTTGTTACTTGATTTAGTATTAGCTGTACCAAACATATTTCTAGTTTCATAAAAAATCCAATCACTCCTTAATTAAATTGAAATTTTGATGAGAGAGATACAATTCTCAACCAATTAGTTCAAATATCACTATCTATAGTAGAGCCAAAGACTGTACCAGGTCTGCTTTATCCTCAAATATATTCAAGTACCTTTTTTTCTTGCACTAAAGTCATGGAATAAGAATACGATGTTGGAGACCTTCAGGGATAATGCCATTCTGCTTCATGTGTATGCATACAGACCATCCTCCAATGCACAAAATGCTAGATTGCAGCTAACAAGGCTATACAATACAGCTTACGCCGACATAAAAAGGATTATCACCATCAGCTTCTCTTATCCAAGATGTATCAACCCAAGAGATCTTGATTATTTCTTTACGCGAGATTGTATCAACCCAAGAAATTTAATTTCTTTATTTGTTTTAAAATTTAAGTTGGGTAATGGGTGCCCAACACAAATACTCAAACCGCTCAAAATATATCTGTATTTTTATTATCCAACTCAAAATTGACCCAATACCCAAATTATCCAACCCAACCTCTCAAATTAGTGGGTGGGTTGGATGGGTTGTTGGGTTTTGGGCATAATTGCCAGGTGTACTCTCAAATAAATGGGGAGAAAATTCACCAATGTTTTAAAAATCGGACCGTTAATTGAACCGGTGAAGTGAAAGGGTCGAGGTTCAATCGGTCGGGACCGGTTCAACCCCGGTTCAATAAATTTTTAAGAAAATAATTTATATAAATATATATATGCACAAAATAAGACATGTAATGGACTAATTTAATACTTTATATGATGAAAAGTTTACTATTTTTTAATAACTTGGATTTTTAAAAATAAAAATTTTAAATTATAAGTTAAAACAAATAAATTTCATCTCAATTTCAATTATATCTAAATCCAACCCAAAAATATCATAATATTTTGAAATTATACAAAATTCACGTCTATGAGAATTTAGATATTGTGAACTTAAATTTTAATTTATGTTTTGAGATTAAATATTGTAATTTAAAAAAAAGAAGTTTGGAGTTCGAAGGAAATCAAGAGAATCGAAAATAGAAATGTAAACTTGATAAGAAACAAAAAATGAGATAAAAGTGAGTGGTTGTGGCATTAAATAATTTGGGTTAAAGAAAAATAATTCTTTTTAACTTTTTTCAATTTAATGGACAAAAACATGGCTCCGTTTGGATTAGCTGTTTTTGGGGATATTTTTGAAAAATTTTACTGTAACAGAGTTTTAGAGTATATTTTGAAATATTTTTAAAAAATATTTTGGGATATTTAAGAGTAGAAGAGTTTCTAAAATATATTTTGAGATATTTTTTAAAATTTTAAAAAAATTTAAACTAATTTTTAGATTACCTTTTAGAGTACTTTTTAAAAATTTTTATTATATTTGAAAAATTAATTTTTAAAAAACACTCCAAAAACAGGGGATCCAAACAGAGCCAATTAAAAGATGGAAGAAAACATCAGTAAATTAAAAATAAAGAGGTTTGATTAAAAAGGGAGTGACAAAAGAAAAGAGGATAGAGAGAGAGAGTTAAAGATTAAAAAAAAAGAGCCATGAGAGGATGAGATTTTGTAAGAAACATGGAAAAAAGAAATATGAGTGTTTGTTTTATACAAATAAGTTCTTAAAAAAACAAATAAGATGTGATGGTGCAACGGTTAATACATTAGTCTTCTATTATAAAGGTCTTGAGTTCAAATCTTGAAAGCTGTTTTTTGCAAAACTTAAAAAAAAAAAAAGAGGGGAAAGTTGAAAACCGAAAACCACCGGTTCGATCGGTTTTTGACCGGTTGTCTAACAAAGTCAACTATGACATAGAACCGGACCGGTGTCATGGGCGGTTCGCGGTTCAACCGGCCAATCCGGTCTGGTTTTCAAAACATTGAAATTCACCCTAGGTCTTTAGAAATTGCAAATTGAGATGTTATGAGATAAAAAGATCGTGTGAATTAAGCCAGGTGGCAAAAGTACAGTGATGAGGCCAAGCAAGGGGCTTGATAAGGGGCCGAGAATCTTCTGCTTTATATATTTTTCCCTCCTTCATTCCTTCCCAAGTTCTTTGCTTTTCACAGCTTCTACTCTTCACAAAGTCAGTGCTATTTCATTTAGTGATCATTTTGTAACAAAAATTAATTAAATGATCGACCAAATAAACCCGATTTAAATTAGTTTAGATGTGGATAAAATTTTTTGCTGCATTGAAATGCGATTGGCCATGTTGCATAATCAAATACTTTCTATATTTCTATTTTCATTGACAGTAAAGTAAAGATTACACAAGGAGAAAAAAAAATATATAGCCCTCGTGAGATTCAAACTCACAGCTATTCGGCGTTGGATAGCAAACTTGGTTCCAGACGTGGCCATCCCAATATCTCATCACTATCATACCTGATTCGTCAAACTTGCATTGATTATAACTCTACAAATGTATTTTTTTGAACATGTCTAATAGTTACTGATTTTCTGTGGTATGTTAAATATAAAAAAAACAAGGTTTCTGCATAGGTGTACATAACAATCTTAAGATTTTCTTCTACACTAAAGAATAACAATAGACATTACCTTCATTTCATTTTGGTCATGCTCAGCAACAAGAAAATTGTTTTAGTTTTAACTCACTTGAAACTTCTTTCGTGTCACTGCCTGAGATGGCCAAAGTCAGACATATCAAGACGGCCAGAGTGAGACGTTTGCCACCCAAGACGGCCAAAGTATGGACTATATATTACTTTAGACGTAATGGCATATTGACAAGACTCCTCCCAAGCATTTCGTTCAGCTTTGCAGAAATCGGAAAAAAAAAAATTCCCTTGAAGCACACATTAATTGTTCTGATAAGAAAATGTGGGGAAAATTCAGGCTTGCAGTCAATATCGTGAGCGACCTGGCCAAGCAGCTCCCTCTATGGAGGAGGGTAAGACCAATTCCACCAGAGTTGCCCACTGCCCAAGTTGAGCCTGGTGGTGCAGTATCTGAAATAGAGGAGCCGCAACCCGCGCGTATGGTGGAGCAGCAGCAACCCGACAATATTCATCATGACCGAGCCCAGATTGATAACGTGATGAACATCCAGTGGGCATTGCTGGTCATTGGAGCTTGTTTTGCGGCCATTAGCGTCATCTTGCAAGCCCTCCAAACTCAAGCAACTCTCCCTGTAGCTTCAACCTTTCCCTGGTTCTGCATGGTTTTCGAGCTGGCCTTCTTAGCTTTGTTGGTATCTGTTTACATGTGTTGCCATTACAACAAAGCATCTCTTGTCAGAGCACGTTGCAATTTTCTTCTACGCTGTTGCGCTTCTCTTGGCCATTTGGATGACCCTCGATCCCCTGCTCAAGCAAATGTCCGTCGCCCTCTTCTTCATTGGATTCACATAATAATCCTTGCCAATCGTTCTCTGCGTGACTGGTGAATTTTCTCTTTCTTTCTGGAATCTTTCGCCTTATCTTTGTTCCATAATGTTTGTTAATATAGAGATATATCTGAAACAGGGTTTAACGGGACTACTGCAGTGTGATCCTCTGTCGATTTTTTTTTTCTGCCTCTGAGAAGTTAGAATTCTGTTTCCCACTTGTCTTTTTGTCTTTTGTTTTTTTAGTAAGTACTATTGTTTATATGCATTGGCCAAGTACATGTAAAACAGAGCAAACAGAGACCATACTGTTGTTACCTGTTGGAGGAGTTACCTGGATTATAATTCCTTTAAAGACTATGGTTGACTTTTCCTTTCTTAAATTGTATGCTATCTATATTTAAGTGGATCTTTTTCGTTCTCAAGCATGCCTGTTATAGGATTGATGGCACTGAACTTTTTTATTTTTCATTTTTTTAAAATAAAGAGAGGAAAAAAAAGGTAATAAAGAAAGGATTGGACTCGCAATAATTAGATCTTTCCAGTTATGCACCTCATTAATGGATTTATTGAAGTGCACAAAGAAAAGAAGAAGGTTGTGGATAGGAACTAATGAGATGGTTCAGGCTGAACTAGTACTAAGATGGGGAAAAGGGAAATGGATTAATGGAACAAGGGATAATAATTGATCATTAACTCCAAGCTGCCAAGACTGCTTATGGATCTTTCCTAGTAGTATCTCCTATTAGTTTTAAGGTGGAAGATATATATATAGTTCAATAGGGTTTGAGTATGATGGATGATCCGATCCCTTTACAAGAGACCTTTCATTTGCGTTCACCATAAAATTCACCCAACAAGCCAAGAATGACACCAAAATGGATCCTTACAGACAAACCAATAATACACCATCTGATATTGTGATTAAATATAAGTCCAAGATGTGAATTATGTAATCATTCTCTTTACAAGTTTTAACCAATGCCCAATTGATTAATGAGTCATTGTAACATCTTGCACTGCTAAGAGCAACCTGATATCCAAGTCCATAAAGAAACTATCTGTCACAGTATATTGAGAGCAGACAAGCCTAGAATACTGTAGGCATAATCTTGTTCTTGAAAGGTCAATGGTAATTGTGTCATCCTATATAGAAAATGACGGTTATAAAGCATGCAACTCTAGTTCAGTACAGTCATTGTACCACTGGAATTGTATCCAATTCTACATTCTTCTACGATATAATCACATAATTGCAGTTCAGATATTGAATTGATGGCTTTTTATTTTTTATTTTTTAAAGTAAAGAGGACTACGACTCATTAGATATTTGGTTGTAAAACTAGCTTTGATGAATTATTCTCAATTAACTTTTCTGACTTTTAGCCCTAACCCAAATATTGGAAGACACCAAAATGAGGGTGCCCAGATGAGATGAATTGTTCTCAATTAACTTTTGCTGACTTTTTAGTGTGTAACTCTTAAGTCCTAACCCTAATATTGGAGATGTCACAAGTGGGAAACAATTGGGGCTGGTTGACATTCTTAATTGTCCTATTGCTCGCCTAACATTGGGTAACTCATTAAAAAGTTGATTAATTTTGTGGGTTGTTAAGTTAAAAGCTATTTGAGGTTAAAAAAATTAAAATTTAGAAAACCTAAGTTGACATGCACTTTTAATTATACTTGATTGGCATAGTTAATCTTAAAAAGCTATTAGATTTAATGACGTGTAAACAAAGTTGATGTTAATTATAAGATTTTGCCAAAGGATTTATATCTAACTTACCATGCACACACTCATATTTAATACGCACTACTATTTAGACATTTTTCGAATTAGTTTTACAATTATCAAAAAAAATAATAATTGAGGCCCATTTTAATGATTATCTCTTGGGTACTTATTAGCCGAATTCTCATAATAATATCCAATATTGGTATCTAATTTTAGCACTGCTAGCTTGCTCATAATTAAAAATCCTGAAATAGTATCCTATGTTACGTCTGATTACCAATTGCAACTTTTGTAAGTAATTATTAAGTTCTAAGGGCAACATCCAGTTCAAGGACCGAGAATTATTAACAACATTTGTGACGACCCCACCTTCCCCTAGGGCGTACCCCAGGATTTAGCAGACCGTTTGCCCAACTCTCGCCAGGACTCACTCACTATCTCGGATAATATAATTCACAACTTCTTAACGTAAAGAAATCAACCGTTATTAAATTTACAACATACAAATACATTCATTTCTGTCTCAAACTTCCATACAATCCCAAATACATCAGAAGATTGGAATTCTAAATACATTCAACCCTAATCGAGCGACTAGTGTGAGTACAATTATAAAATTTTCAAAAACTAGACTACGCTAGCCTATTCAAGTCTCACGCCTCGGTCGTACCCCCTGTAACGAAAACAAAACTAATAGAGTGAGTTAAAACTCAGTGAGATCCCAAATAGCAAGTTGACTAGTAAGTACAAGTGACAATATCATAATAGTAAAGTAGCGAGTATTAACAAATCAAGAAAATGAACAATAACACTTCGGATGATCAAACATTAAATATTCAGCATTTCATGTAAAAGGATACAATTGTTCTTGTAAACCGGCTCCACCATAGCTTGATCGTATAGTAGTTGACACTCCGTCAACTTTCAAATAAGGTAACTAGTCCAGTAGTACTCCACTTAACTTCAATCTCCGTCCACTAACCAAACACCTTATTGGGCCTGCACTTCAAGATAAATACTGATGATAATACTCGATTATACCAATTAGTCGAGAAGATAACACTCCACTCGACAAAACTAATGACCTAGGGTTCGTTATCGAATCGACCAAACCCTTGCCGGCTCGACTTGACTAACCAGCCACAGGGTTTTCGGAATTCCAGACAAGATACGAATCATATGCAGGTACATCAATTCACTTTCAATCAATGAATAAGAATATAGCACATTAGGGCAAGTGCGATAAAGTACACCCTTACCCGATCAAATCAATCACATATTATTCGATCACATTGGTCAAGTATTGAAAACAAGTATCAAGTTCAATCAGGTATTTGGAAGCATTCACCAAAGATTTAGTGCTTCTTTGGTTCACGTTCAGGTATTATTCCTGGTTTGGAGTCCAAATCTGCGATAAAATATCGTTTAAGAGTTTTGAAATCAACTAAGATTCAAAACTTAAGCGTTTCATTTAACAAAAACAAGTAATTGAAACTCATTTGGGGAATATTCGTAAAACTCATACTCGCTCTTAAAACTTTGAAACTTTGAAGCGATTAAACTTTGAAATCCCCATTTGAATCGAAGAGACGAGGAAAACGTATTTCTATTAGTCGTTACTTTCATTTTTCCAAGGGTACAAGTTTCGGCCAAATTTCAGTTTATATATCTCTACGAAAGTAGACTCAAATACCCTAGACAAATCGAGTTCAATTCAACCTCAATTCTTCACTTGAATCATAAGTACACACCTAGTCCTCGAGTGAAAATTTGGGCGACATGCCCATTGTACTTAGTTAGTTTCCAACCATTAATGGCTTCATTATTTTTCTCAAATCAACCCCAAAGTCACACACAAGCAATATTACCACAATAGTCCTTCAACTAGGATTAATGTCATTCAATTACAAAATAATACTAGTAATGCGACTGGAAACCAAGCTTAAGGACACACAACAAAATAACAGGTTTGACGTCTCTTGACGTTTTGGTCACAACTAAAGTTACGCCTATCGGTTTGAGGTACACTTTATACCGTTTCGAAGCTAAGATAGAGAACTACAATTCTTATGAAGACATCAATAATCAATTCATTCATTTTCAAGGTCAAAAGGTGCAATCTCAGAGAAAATAGAAAACTGTCCACGAAACAGTGCATTTGGCAGTCAGGGGTAATTTTGTCATTTTACATGTTACAGTGTTCTAATTGAAATGCAATTTATAAAAATCTATATAACTCCATTCCCTACAACTTTCATGTTTTGATCTAGGCCTGATTCGACCTCTAACATAGACGAATTAAACAGGTCAGAACAGAACAGCTTGGTTTCAAATTTCTGAAATTTGAACTTTTACTCTAAAAATTCATATCTAATAAGTACTCTATCATCAAAACCATCAATTACTAACTCAATAATATCAATTAATAGGTAGATAACCATAATCAAGGCTAAAAATATAAACCCTAACTAAACATTCCACCATATCATGTACAACTCACTAATTAACCGTTAAAAAACCCAAGATTAAGAGTTTCTATCCAAACTTTAGCAAGATTAAGAAGAGAAAAAGAAAAGACAGCCATGGTACCTTCCAAAAGTGCTTGTAGGTGAGAACTTCACCCCTCTCTTCCACAACTTCTACCACACAAAGCTTTCTAAATACTAAAATAAAAGTTTAATCAGTTTGGATTGGGTGATTTCTCTCAAATGAAAATGATTCAAGGTGAAAGTTGGAGTTTGCTCACTTGGTTTTTCCTCTCCCTTAAGCTCGGCTAGAAATGCAGAAAATGAAGAGGAATTGAAGTGAATTTGGGGATAAAAATGAAGGAAATTGATTGGTCAAACAACCCTTGGATGTTTGCCACTTGTCACCTCAAGATTACATCTTTAATTTTTCTTCTTTTTCCTTTCTTTTTGGTCAATAATTTCGGCTCTTTCAAGGATAATTAAGGGCTGATATTTATGAAATAATAAAAAGAGGATTAAGATAATAAAGTGGTATTCAAGTGGTGCATTCAATCGGTAACGAACGGTACCCGTCGGTTCAAACCGATTTTCTTTAAATTGCGTGTACTCGGGTTTTAACTTATGATTCACTAACTTATTATTATCACTTCTAAACATACACTTTTTTCTTATCTAAAACTCACTCTTAACCGCCAAATTTAGTACACACTCCGTACTGAGCAATCACACTATCAAAAGACGTAAAAATCCTAGTTTACCTTAACGATAAAAGTAAATGGAAAATCTTTGATTTTATGATTAATTGTAACTATTGAGCGAGTGAATGAGTAGTAAGGTTATTATAAAAGGATAAATTCTCAATAAAAGGGAATTTCAAGAAATATATGAGGGATTTTATAAGTCCTCACAACATTATTTTAAATGAGTAAGTCTAGAGGTGGTCTTCAAAATTGAGATCAATTAGCGATTGCAAATTTTATTGGTAATTATAAAGTTCTATAGTGGCATCCAATTATATGACTAATTAATATTGATAATATTAGTTAATAATTATTAAAAAGTCCTAACCGGCGCCCAATTTCATATCAATTGTGACAAGTTGTCGATACCTGTGCAATAATAAAAATAAACCTAATTATCAATTAAAATAATCAAAACCCGATTCCGAGTACTGGAGTAGAGATTTTAGGTGTGCAATGGGTTACTTGATTCACCATGTTCCAGAAGAGTTTACTTAACCCGATATACCAGAATGGGATTGCTTATTCACAAGAAATTATTGATTTGTAAACAGGACAAGTAGGGTCGTATCCTCAGAGATTGAGGAAAATTCGTTTCTTTTCAAATCCACAGTTACAATGCGGTGTTTCATATAAACGTTGACAATCAAAGGAGTTCAAATAAGAATAAATAGCTAACTAGAAATTAAATGACAATTCACTAAAATTAGAGTAATAATAATTAAAGGTCTAGTTAAGAAATAATTTTAGCAATGGTTTACCTAATTGATCATCGATGCACAAGTAATTTCAATTATTTACTAATAAATAGGTTATAATTTCCAAACAAGCGATGACAGTCAACCCCTCCTTACTGTGTCGGTGATTAAGGTACGCCCGTTAATCACTGCTCTAATTGAGAAATAATTTTAGGTACGCTCATAAGATTTAATTTTCCAATTACCTTACGTATTAGAGGAGCCCTATTCTAACCAAATAACGCACTACCAGGGTTATTTTAGATTAGCTTGCGTATTTTCCTAACACAAAGCTAATCATGCCAGTTGTCACTATTTCAAGACAATTAAACAATTATAGATTTAATACCCCATTTGACAATAGATTATTAAATCAACTCATTATTCGAATCCGAGACAATCAATTAATTAAATAACCATAAGCACTGCAATCAGAGAATATGAAAATACTAATAAATAAGAGAAAAAGATAAAATTAAATCGATCTCATAAATTTTAGATGAACCAAAATCTCCGTTGTTTTTTTACTAGAAAAAGGGATTTAGTTCATCCCCAATTCGAAAGACCCACGCGAGAGTTCAAAAGTAATATTCACGGACATCGTCTTGATTGAGTAAATTCAATTGCAATGGAATAAGGATGAAAAAGCCAAGCTACAGAGGTTGATTCATTGGTTTGTTTTTGGTCTTCACCTTGTCTACTCCTACGGAAAAAAGAAAAGCAACTAAAGACGAAAGGAAAGTCAAAGACTAAGCTTCCCTGGTGCCCCTTCTCTGCTTCCTATCTCCTATTTAAAATACTACCACTACTTTGCGGCTACCCCTAGGCAGAAAAAAGAGAGAGCCCAGCTTCCTTTTCGCCTCTTCCTTCTTCGACGGGTACAAAAAAGGGAAAAAGTTCTCCTTTTTCAAAAATGCCCCTGGGATAAGCGCTGCTACTTGAACTCTTTCCTGATGACTATCAAATTGATACTTGTTATGGTATTTTCATTCTACTCTCTGAAATAAATGCAAAATACGAAAAGTGAGTAGAATCTAACAATTAATCCACATTAGGTCAAGTAATAGGGGAAATTAATAATAAAATAAATGATAAAATTGCAACCTATCAATTCCTCCCACACCTAAACCATGCTTGTTCTCAAGCATGAGAATAGCAAACAAACACCAATATTTGACGATGGCTATTGCTCTATCTACTATATTGCCAAGATACCAAGAAAAACCTAGATCAAATATCAGTGATCAAGATCCAAGAAACATCACCTCAGTTAGTTTCTAAACCACAAACTCCTTCAATTCTAGGTTAGGTAATCTAAGAAAAAGGAATGGCTCACAACATTTATCAGCAAATGGTCCAACTATTAACCATAATCTCAATATTAAATCCATAAATCGGCAAGCTGATTTTTATCACATATTAACACAACTTTCACTTTTTTTCATATTTTCTATTTTTTTCCTCCTTTTTTCCAATAGCACAAAAGACTTAGTCTTTAGCCATTTGAGTCTTTTGACGCAAACTCCAATATTTGTCAGATGAAGGAACCCGGTTACTTAGCTCCTATCGTTATATGACCACGTACTCATAGAAATTACTACTTTTTGACGCACGAATCGACACTTTAGGTGAAAATTTCCGGTTATTCAGTAGTAACAAATAGCGGAGTACAATCAACCTTATTTCATGGCCAGATAACACAATAACTCAAAATAACACAGCAAAAAAAAACAAAAACAGCAGCCGCTAGCCTCATTTCACCAAATATGGAGAACTAAAGTTAATAATTGGACCAACTCACATGAAAATGCCAACAATCATTCCCTACGCTAGAAAAAGTTAACCAAAAATCAAAAGAGTCAAACAATCACCGATATTCACCAAAGAGATGTTCTTGGACTCAACCACATTAATTCGATACACATTTATTATTAAAACTTGACAATAATAAAATTAGACTCAACAATCCAACATCAAACTTTGGCAGTCATAGGAGAGCTAGACAGATAAATGACAAAAAAGTAAATGAAAACTAGACAAATAACAAACTAAAAATAAAAGAAAAACATCTGAAAACTAAAAACTAGAAAAACTAGCACTACAGTTGATCACCCTACACTAAATGACACATTACCCTCAATGTGACAAATAAACAGGAATAGCAAGAAGAAGGGCAACGAGACTTCCTTGAAATCGTCAAAACAGTGGCGGGTTAAGCCCAAAAAGAGGCGAAAAACCCGCGTATTGCATAAATGCCGCCAGATTCTGGGCAATGTTGGTCACATTGCCGTCAATATTCTTCACTCTAGTATCCAAAATGTCAACATGTACTCGTAGCTTATTCCAGTCATTAGCTCCTGGGGGTGGAGCGGAGGTCGACGGCTCGGGGTCACCGCCAACAGTGAAAGAACGGGCAAAGAGGATCGAGGGGGGACACGAGTCGGTCCCGGGGGAACAACCTCCCACCCGTTGTCACCCTCCCGTAGCAAGCCCATTTTCTCTAAATAAGGAATGTCTAAGAATTCCATTTGACAGGCTACATGCAAATCATGGTTAGAGAGATCAAACACATACAAATTAACAGCTAAATGAGTAATATAGGACCCAAAAATCAGGGGGCGCTTCTTTTTAGACAAAACAGATTTGAATTGAGAAGCGAGCCAGCACCCCAAATTAACCTTAATGTTGTTATGCATGTACCAAATAAAGAAAAATTCTGGCTTAGAAAAAATGCTCGAGCTATATCGCCTATCCAAGAAACGCTGGATATAGCGAGACGTTGGGTTCTTCAGATAAAAACTCTTAGACTGATGGGGGTTATAATCAGCACGGTCGACGGACATATCCTCCTAAATATACTGATGCCGAGAGAAAAAAGGTTCTACGTAGTCACACGGACTCTCGGCATACTCACGGGATTCGGCATAGGCCTGATCAATAAAATCAAAGATTAGATTGAAGTCAGTAATGGAGTGGTGGAACTCTTGACCCATTAAACGAAAACGGATGACATTGCGGGTAGAGACTGTGTAACCAGTGGGAAGGTTGAATTCAAATGTGGCATAGAACTCCCTAACCAACTCAACAAATGTTGGACAGTCAACAATATAAGTGTAGGGATGCCACCCAATGGATGCAATCAATCGTTCAAAAGCAACCCTAATATCCAGAAGACCCATGGTGGCGGCGTTCCGATATCAGTAAGGAGTAATCCGCCGTTCACAACAATCAGCATATCGCTGCTAGTCGGCGGCTCCGGTGAAGTGCAAATTACCCCTAAAATGTGCAGGGTTAGAAATATGGACGCCTCTTTACCTTCCAAAGCGAGCTCTCTTTCCGGAGGAAGAAGGGTCGTGCGAGGTGTTAGAGGCGGGAATGGAGGATTGGGGTGGGGGAGGTTGAGAGGTTCTAGGAGTCCTAGACCTAGAGGAGGACCGTGGCCTCACCATTCGCTCCAAATGTCACTCCAATGAACAAAGAGCACAATTCAGTTACCCAAGAGCTATACAAATACCCCAACAACACAACAATTGCAATTAATAAGCAATGGTGGTCCCAATTTAGTCAAATGCAGAAACAAAGCAGTCCAAAAGTGCAACAAATGCTCCAAAGACTCAGTAATTGAAGTTGATAGACAGAATACCCTAATCAAGTCAATTAGATGCAACCAATTAGCAATAAGCAATGGAAGTGTCACAGTAGCCTTCCAATTCAACCAACAGACGAAGAAATTACTCAACCAATGGCACTTCAATGTACTCGAGATAGTAATCGACAAAATAGGACTCAAGTGATACCACAAATGACCCCGACAAAGCAGTGATTTCAACCAATTTGAATAAGTAAAATACGGTCAAAGGTGCCCCCTAAATAACAACAGAGAGCGACACAACCTGCCCACTCAAAATCCCAACAAGTGACTCCAATTGGATAGTCAATTACACAATTCAACCTACTAAAATTAGTAAATGACCAAAAAAATTAGCAACTCCAGAACAGCAGTTTAGAAATTTACCAGGAGCAACACAGTCACATGCCCTTGGCAGTCAATCAGATATCCAACCAAATAGAGCTAACATATTCAAGGGAAAATACTCTAACCAGTACCACTAGTGCAAATCACAGTAAATGTAAGATCTCAAATGGCCAACCCAACCCAGTGATAACCCATGTACGATCAAAAGTTCAACTAAATAGGCGAATGACTCCCAGCAATGTGTTTAAACGCAATCAATATTATCGAATATGCCAATCAAAAAAGCTAGGAGCAGTAATGGTGGCCAAACAAAACAACACAGCTCACAAATAGACTCACTTTCACCCAATGATCAACAAGTCAAACAACAATGCATGGCAATCCACTCAGTGATAAAACAGCAAAAGCAAACCCCAAGTGCAGCGATGTAAAAAGTAGTAGATAGCAAAATTAGGGTTCCAAATACCGAATACCGCCACCTTGACGGTAGAACAACGCGAGAAGGAAGAGCTGGTGTAGATGACAGGACGCGACTCCTGGTAGGGGCGGCGCGCGGCGGTGTTGGGAAGATGGCGGTGGACTGCGTGTAGAGGAAAAAGGCGGAGAGCGTGCGGTTTTGCGGTGGCGAGCCGCGGCATACGGCTGAGTGGGGAGAACGGCGGCGCTGCGAGCGTCGATTGCGAAGTGGCCTCGAGATGGGTGGTGGCGCGCTATGGTGGAGTGAGCTGTGTTGTCCGGTAGTCGGCGACGGTGAGCGAGATGCTGGGCTAGCTCGTGGCAGTGACCGTAGGGGAGCTGGGATAGGCTGCGAAAAGGTGGGGGCTAACTGGTGGCGGACGACGGTTAAGAGTGAGATCGAGAAAGAGCAGCGAGAAAGGAGAGCGAGAAGGGAGTGGCGTTGCTGCGCGGCATTGGTCGCGTGAGATGGGTGAACGGAGAAGGGTCGCGCGCGAGGTGGCCGGCGTTGGAGTGAGGTGCGGCGAGCTGCCGTGGGCAACGAAGAGGGGAGAGGGAGAGCTGCTGGTGGGCGGAGGACGATCACGCGCGAGGTGGTGTGCGCTGGTGGCGCGCTCTGGTGTGTGGCGAGTTGGAGTAGAGGACACAGGAGGTCGGCGTACAACGGCGAGGTCGCGGGCGTGGAGAGGACGTAGGAGGTCATCCGGCCGAAAGAAAAAAACAAAGAAAAGGGGGAAGAAAGGAAGAAGAAAGAAAGAAAAGAAGAAGGAAAAATAAAGAAAAATGAGAAGGAAAAAGGAAAAAAAATAAAAGAAAATAAAATAGTTTTAAGGATTTGTTTTCAAAATTATTTATTCCTTTCAATTTTTTTTCCCGAATTTAAATTTTCAAAATTTGAATTTTTTTTCTAAGGTTTAAAAAAATATTTTTATTTTTGTTTTTCTTAAAAAAAATCTTTTATTTTTTAATAATAATATTTTTTGAGTCGTCAAACACGGCATGAGCACGCCAAGATTGATAAACATCCACTGACCTTGAGAGTCATTTTTGCGTGCTCTCATCACGTGGGCACGCCAAGATTGGTAAACGTCCATTGATTTTGGGAGTCACTTTTGCGTGCCCTCATCACGTGGGCACACCAAGATTCCCTGTCCTGGTCATAGTGAAGAAAAATATTAAGACCGACTACTATCCAAATGAGAAACGACAAAATGAAAGAATCAAACAATGAAAAACAATAAAACCAATATTTGGATTGTCTCCCAAAAAGCGCCTTTCTTTAATATTTTTGGCTAGACATGGCTAGGCATCACTAATTGGAACAAGTTGGTGTATCAAACGTATCATCTCCACTTCTCCACTTGGAAAGCTCTCATGATAGTGTTTGAAACGGTGGCCATGTACCACAAACTTATTGTCCGTTTTAGTATTCTGGATTTCTACTGCACCATAAGGAAAGATATGAGTAACTCAAAAAGGATCAATCCAATGGGAAAAAAACTTATCTGGGAAGAGTTTAAGTTTGGATTGGTACAGGAGAACCTTCTGAGCAACTATAAAGGTTTTTCGAGAGATTTGTGGCCATGGAATGCCTTACTCCCCTCCTTGTAAATTAGTGCATTCTTGTAAGTTTCGTTCCGGATTTTCTCTAATTCTTGTAAATTCAACTTTCGATGGGCACCGATCTCCTCTAAATTCATGTTACACTGTTTTATCGCCCAAAAAACCTTGTACTTGAATTCCACTAGAAGGTGACACGGCTTCCCGAATGCTAATCTGTAAGGCGACATCTCTATAGGGGTCTTGTACGCAGTCCGATATGCCCAAAGTGCATCTTCCAACCGTTGACTCCAATCCTTTCTATCGGGTCGCACCATTTTCTCCAAGATGGATTTAATTTCACGATTTGATATTCCACTTGACCATTAGTGTGAGGGTGGTACGACGTTGAGACCTTGTGGAGTACACCGTATTTGTAAAACAACGCAGCTATAGTCTTATTGCAGAACTACGTCCCCCTGTCACTAATAATGGCCCTTGACATTCCAAAACGCACAAAGATATTGAACTTAATAAAATCTGCAACCATTTTTGAATCATTAGTCCGAGTGACTTTATTCTCCGTCCATTTGAAAACATAATCGACTGCCAACAAAACATATACAAAACCAAAGATGTAGGAAAACGCCCCATAAAATTTATACCCCAAACATCAAAAATTTCTATAAAAATCAACTGAACTTGAGGCATATGATCTCTACGGGTTATATTTCCTACCCTTTGACATTAATCACAGGATTTACAAAGTACATACGCATCTTTAAACAATGAAAACCAATAAAAATCACTTTCTAATACCTTATGAGCAATTTTCTTTGGTCCAAAATGACCTCCACTGTCAAAAGTATAACAAAAGTTAAAATTGACTGAAATTCAACTTCACTTATGCATCGTCTCATCACTTGGTCAGTGCACCTCTTTCACAAGTACGGGTCATCCCATATGAAGTACTTGGCATCGCTTGTCAATTTGTCTTTCTTCGATTTTGGCCAACCTGCAAGAAAATTATCAGTTACGATGTAGTTTACTAGATCTGCATACCAAGGTAATTGAAAACTCAAAGAAAATAAATGCTCTTTAGGGAATGGATCTTTCAATGGCTCGTTCTTCTCTCCAACTGGTATACGACTCAAATGGTCGGCTACTAGATTCTCTAAACCTCTCTTAGCCTTTATCTCCAGGTCGAATTCTTGCAGGAATAATATCCATCTTATAAGTCTCGATTTTACATCTTTCTTGGTCATTAGGTTCCTTAACGCTGCATGGTCAGAAAATACAATAACTTTAGCACCTAACAAATATGACCTAAATTTTTTTAAAACAAAAATAACGGCAAGAAACTCCTTCTCAGTAGTGGAGTAGTTTAATTGAGTTTTGTTCAAGGTTCAGGATGCATAGTAAATGACGTGAGCTGCCTTTCCTACTCTTTGCCCCAACACTGCTCCCACTGCATGGTCATTGGCGTTGCACATGATCTCAAATGGCAAACTTCAATTAGGGGATTGGATAATTGGTGGCGAGGTCAATAGCTCCTTCAACTTGTCGAAATCTCTCTCACACTCGTCATCAAACTAGAAAGCCACTTCATTTTGTAAAAGCTGAAACAAATGGGCTCCAATTTTCTAGAAATTCTTGATGAATTTTCGATAAAAACCTGCATTTCCAAAAAAAGAACGCATTTTTAGCACACTCGCGGGGTAAGGTAAAGCAGATATAATGTCGATTTTAGCCCTGTCAACTTCAATACCTTTAGAAGACACAACATGATCTAGAACTATCTCATATTCAACCATAAAATGATATTTTTTTCAATTAAGTACGAGATTAGTATCTATACATCTCAACAAGATTAATTTCAGATTATCTAAACATATATCAAAACTATCACCATACACACTGAAATCGTCCATGAAAACTTCAATATTTTTCTCCACATATTCAGAAAAGATGCTTACCATACATATCTGGAATGTTGCAGGCGCATTGTATAAACCGAATTACATCGGTCTATATGCAAAGGTCCCGAATAGGCACTTGAATGTCATTTTTTTTTATCCTTTGGTGCCATTGTTATCTGAAAATACCCTGAAAATCCATCTAAAAAATAATAGTAAACCCGAGAAGCTAAACGTTCAATCATTTGGGCAATAAATGAAAGAGAAAAATGTTCCTTTTTTGTGACAGCGTTCAGTCTACGGTAGTCTATACACTGCCTCCACCCGATGGGTTTGCGCACTGGCACAAGTTCACCCTTTTGGTTGGCCTCCACCGTCACTCCTGTCTTCTTTGGAACTACCTGAATTGGGCTCACCCAAGGGTTATCCGATATCGTAAATATGATCCTCATATCCAACAACTTCAATATCTCCTTCTTCACCACTTCCATTATGAGGGTATTGAGTCTCATTTGAACTTGCTGTACAGGTTTGACATTCTCTTCCAACATTATTCGATGCATGCAGATAGAGGGGCTAATCCCCTTAATGTCAGCGATGGCCCATCCTATCGCCTCTTTATACTCTCTAAGGACTCGGATTAGATTCTCTTTCTGGGTTTTCGAAAGTGCAGCTGAGATAATCACCCTGAGTGTTTCGTTGTCGCACAGATACGCATATTTCAAGTGTTTCCGTAGGGGTTTTAACTCCAACACAGGTGCCTGCACCACAGATGGTAGTACCCTTTGGTGAGATTTGGGAATAAAAATAGGTGAAACCTCATACCTTTTCGCTACGAGTATAATGCCCCTATTGAGCATTTCAAATCTTCACTCCACTCCACCTCAAGAGTTGTCTCCAATTCGAGGTGTTTGGTTAAAATAATTTCCAACTCATCCCTGCCAGTTTCAAAAATTTCCCGCACCGCAGGGTCAATAGCACTCGCAGAAAAAACAGAGCTAAAGTTCGAGTTTGAGGGATATTTCATAATATCAAAGATATTAAAATGAACAATTTTTTTTATCAAATTCCATGGACAAGATACCCTTATTAACATCAATTTTAGTCTGTATTGTACTAAAAAAGGGTCTATCTAATAGTAAAAGTGGGGGATCGGGGGAATGATCATCATCCATATCAAGTAAATAAAAGTTAGTTGAAAATACCAAATCATTAATTTTGACCAACACATCCTTAACCAACCCATCAGGGTACGCATTAGTCTAGTCAGCTAATTGAATTATTATCTCAATTTTTTTTAATGGAGCTAGGTTCAAAGACGCATAAATAGATTTTGGCATTACATTGATTGATACTCCTAAGTCTAGCATGGCCTTCCTAATCAAAGTGTTGCTTATCATACAGGGGATAGTAAACATACCTGAGTCTCAGCACTTCGGTGGGAGGTTCTTTTGTAGAACCACTGACACATTCTCCCTCATAATGACTCTTTCATGTCCCCTCAACCTCCTTCGATTGACACACAAGTCCCTCAAAAACTTTGCATATTTCGGCACTTGTTTGATTGCGTCTAACAGGGGATATTGATCTCTACCTTACGGAACACCTCCAAAATCTCTTTCTCCTTATCCTAATTTTTCGGTTTCTCCAACCTGCTAGAAAAGGGAGGTGGATTAGTTTTAACTGTAATGAGTGGGTCCGGAAGTATCTTTGACTCTTTGTTGTTTCTGCCCTCCTCTTCCAACTCTTTCTCAATTCGTTCCTCGTCTTTGTCCTTAGGGATCATAGGTTCGGGTCCTTGGACTTCCTTACCACTTCTCAAGGTCATTGCGCTTACATTCTTCGAATTCAACTCAGGTTGAGATGGCAACTTTTCTTGAACTTGAGACTCCAAACTGTTGATCGTTATGGCCATTTGATTCATTTGACTTTGTATGGATTGCATCTGAATCATTTGATTTCTTATGTTCTACAGTTCGGAGTCCATTTTTTATTGATGTTGCACGGTAGTAGCCATCAGTTGTTTCATCATCTCCTTTAAAGATGGACTAGAGTTCGGTGGAAGAGGTGGTGGTCGAGATTGGTACTGCTGCTGGTACCCTTGTTGTCTATTTGACACAAAGTTAGACTGCCTGTTCCCTCCATAGTTGAAGTTAGGATGATCTCTCCAACCAAGATTGTAGGTACTTGTATATGGGTCGTATTGCTTTCTTGGCGCGAGTGCGTGGTCAGCCATGTTCACTTGTTCTGCATTTTCTTCCTAAACCAACGGACACATCTCCGTAGAGTGATCTAAGGCAGTGCATACCCCACATACTTTGGTTTGTGAGGCATTTTCCACAGTTAGTTATCGCACGAAAGACGTTAATTTCGAGAGTTATTGTTGGATGGAAGATGTTTCTACCTCATTCAACCTACGCGTCGGGACATCCTCTCTTGAACCGAACTGCTGTGAATTCTCAGCCATCCCCTTAATCAGCTCCCAAGTCTCTCGAGGAGTCTTGTTTACAAATACTCCTCCACTTGCAGTATCGATTATGCTTCTATCTCTGAAGTGTAAACCCTCATAGAAATATTGAATGAACAGTTGCTCACTTATCTGGTGTTGAGGGCATTTGATACACAACTTTTTGAACCTTTTCCAGTACTCATAGAGAGATTCGCCTAGGTGTTGTTTGATACCGCATATCTCCTTCTTTAGCCTTGCAGCTCGAGACGCCGGAATGTATTTGTCTAAGAATTTTTTCTTCAACTGATCCTACGTGGTGATACTACCTGGCGGTAAGTAGTACAGCCAGTCTTTCGCGAAATTTTTCAAAGAGAAGGGGAAGTCCCTCATTTTTATCTGCTCTTCTGTAATTCTCAGGGGTTTCATACTGTTGCAAACAACATCGAACTCTTACAAGTACTTGTAGGGTTCCTCACCTGGTAAACCATGAAAAAATGGTAAGAGATGAATTAGATTAGATTTTAATTCAAATGGAGTGTTATCATTCAAATGCGAAAAAGTAACGCATAAGGGTTGCTGATTTAAATCAGGAGCAACCAACTCTCTTAGTGTCCGTGCATTCGCCATGGTGACTTTCTTTTGGTCTGAGTCATTCGAATTATCACCACGCAAATTCGTCGACTCAACCTCTGGATCAAGTTCTTCAGGTGCAACATTGGACTGCTCCTCTTTAACCTGTCTGGTCTATTTTCTCGTTCTACGCGTGGTCTTCTCTACTTCAAAGTCGAAAATTAATTCGCCTGTACGAAAAGAACGAGACATAAACTAGAAAAATACCAGAAAATTAGAACAAAATTGAACTTAAAAAGAAACAAATAATTAACGCCAGTCCCTAGTAACGGCTCCAAAAATTGACAGGTTGTCGATGCCTGTGTAATAATAAAAATAAACTTAATTGCCAATTAAAATAATCAAAACCCGATTTCAAGTACTGGAACAGAAAATTTAGGTGTACAATGGGTTACTTGATTCACCCTATTCCCGAAAAATTTGCTTAACCCGATATACCAGAATGAGATTGCTTATTCACAAGAAATTATTGATTTGTAAACAGTGCAAGTAGGGTCGTATTCTCAGGGACAGGAAAAAATTTATTTTTTTTCAAATTCACAGTTACAAGGGGGTGTTTCATATAAATGATGACAATCAAAAGAGTTCAAATAAGAATAAATAGCTAACTAGAAATTAAATGACAATTCACTAAAATTAGAGTAATAATAATTAAAGGTCTAACCAAGAAATAATTTCAGTAATGGTTCACCTAATTGATCATCGACGCACAAGCAATTCCAATTATTTACTAATAAATAGGTTATAACTTCCAAACAAGCGATGACAGTCAACCCCTCCTTACTGTGTCGGTAATTAAGGTATACTCGTTAATCACTACTCTAATTGAAAAATAATTTTAGATACGTCCATAAGATTTAATTTTCCAATTACCTTACGTATTAGAGGAGTCATATTCTAACCAAAGAACGCACTACCAGGATTATTTTAGATTAGGTTGCGTATTCTGCTGACACAAAGCTAATCATGCCAGTTGTCACTATTTCGAGACAATTAAACAATTACGGATTTAATACCCCATTTGACAATAGATTATTAAATCAACTCATTATCCGGATCCGAAACAATCAATTAATTAAATAACCATAAGTACTGCAATCAGGAAATATGCAAATACTAATAAATAAGAGGAAAAGATAAAATTAAATCGATCTCATAATTTTTAGATGAATCAAAACATCCGTTGTTTCTTGACTAGAAAAAGGGATTTAGTTCATCCCCAATGCGAAAGACCCACGCGAGAGTTCAGAAGTAATATTCACGGACATCGTCTTGATTGAGTAAATTCAATTGCGATGGAATAAGGATGAAAAAGCCAAGCTATAGAGGTTGATTCATTGGTTTGTGTTTGGTCTTCACCTTGTCTACTCCTACGGAAAAAAGAAAAGCAACTAAAGACGAAAAGGAAAGTCAAAGGCTAAGCTTCCCTGGTGCCCCTTCTCTGCTTCCTATCTCCTATTTAAAATACTACCACTACTTTGCGGCTGCCCCTAGGAAGAAAAAAGAGAGAGTCCAGCTTCCTTTTCGCCTCTTCCTTCTTCGGCAGGTACAAAAAAGGGGAAAAGTTTCCCTTTTTCGAAAATGTCCCTGGAATAAACGCTGCTACTTGAACTCTTTCCTGATGATTATGAAATTGGCACTTGTTATGGTATTTTCGTTCTACTCCCTGAAATAAATGTAAAATACCAAAAGTGAGTAGAATCTAACAATTAATCCACATCGAGTCAGGTAATAGGAGAAATTAATAATAAAATAAATGATAAAATTACAACCTATCAAATTGCAACTTTTATTAGTAATTATAAAGTCCTAAAGTGACAACCAATTCAAAGACTAATTAGTAAGTTGTTAAGTTAGATAGTTCTATGTAATGCCAACTTTATATTTCTAGCTGTCGTCGCCCAGGCGCAATTAGTGTTTGTATACTTTTGTTTTATTTATTCTTTTTTTTAATAATCAAATCCATTTCTCTTTACTTACTTTTGTAATAATTTTAATGAATTTTTTTATTTTCCTACCTTTTTTATACATTTGAATTAAATATTACTATATTTAAATTTTTTTATCAATCAACCCATAATATTCCTTCCTCATGGTCTCCCTGATAACATGTTCTCACCTAATTTCTTTTCATGTCAATGATAAAGAATTTTACATATACTCACGTCATTGTGTATGTGTACTCCTAGCTTCATTAAATTTATGATTTTTAAAATCTTGACAACTTCATAATTCAATAATGCATTTTCCTACTTTTAGCTTATTGTTGGTACTAATCCATTTAGTAAGTAATTAATTATAAAGGTGTCAGGTGACAGTTATATATAACATTAATTAGTCTTAGCAAGTTCAGTAATTGATATAAAGGCAAAAAGTGGCAATTTATTTTTAGGCCAACATAGTATTGACAAGTTTAATAAGTGCTTAATAAGTCCCAACTTGATAATCAATTTTAAGAATGCCTACTATGGACGATAGGCCTGTCAACGGTCGGGGTCTAGACCCGAATCCGACCCAGATCCGTCAATTTTTTACGGATCCGGGTAGGGATATAATTCCATTACCCAGATTCGTTTTGTCAAACAAAAAAACGGGTTGGATACGGAATATAGCATTCCGGACCGTATCTGGATATAAAATAGATTTATATATATATATATATATATCAATAATATACCCCAAATTTACTTCTGCATCCCAAAGGCCCAAAGAACTAAATATTATCCACGGACATGCAGAGCCTTTGGCATATACAACACCTGTTGCAAAAGCATGGATTTGAATCTTGCAAAAAGTATTTATCAATGCTAAACATTATATCTAGAAGATGTTAATTAACACCAGCAATATAGCCCAGCTAAACATTATATTTAGAATCTTGCAAAAAGTATTTATCAATGCTAAACATTATATCTAGAAGATGTTAATTAACACACCTGCAATATAGCCCAGTTAAGACTTTAACCAAGTGATAACATTGAAATAACACTTGTTGGACAAAATTAAATTGACCTTTCTTAATAAAAAGTAGTATTGTTTCTAATTTTGTTGTAAAACAGGTCACCTATCCATTTTTTCGGGTAGACCCGGATCCAGATCCGGATCCAAATCCGGAACATAAAGTAGAAGACCCATCGGATAGACTTGCCGGATACGGAATCGGTATAGTATGACGGGTCCGGGTCTGAAATAATGAATTCCAACCCGGATTCGACCCGTTGACAAGTCTAATTAGCGACATTAGCAAAACAATTCCAGAAGTCTAAAGTGGCAATAAAATTTAAGGGTAATTAATTTGTATTAACATATTAGTCAAACAATTAGAAAGGCCTGGGTTAAAATCAAATTTAAGCATAATTAGTATAGGCAATATTAGTCAAACTATCAGAATTGTCTAATGTGGCAATCAATTTTATGCTAATTAGTGTTATCAATGTTAGTCAAATAATTAATAAAAGCTTAGGTGACAATCAATTTTAAGCATAACAAGGGTTGATAATTCAATCAAATAAACAAAAATGCATGAGGTGACAATCAATTTTACAACTCAATAAAAAAATTAAAAGGTCTATGTTGCTGATTAATTATAAAACATGTTTATTAAGTACTTACAATGGCCTAACATGCAATCAAGTTTAAGGTGAAATAAATATCGAAATATTAGTAAGTAATTGCAAAAAACTAATTTGGTAACCAATTATAAGGTTAATTAGAATGGACAATTTTTAGTCAAAAAAAAATTTGCTTATGAGGTTTTACCTTTTTTAGTCCCTTACTTTCACAATGGTGTTCTTTTGGCCCTTCACATATCCAAAATGCATCATTTTCATCCCAATTCTCATTTTTAGCTATATTTTCACTTTTAGTTCTAATTTTGAACTAATTTGAACCAAAGCTCAAAAAGAAAAAAAAAAGCCATTCTTTAGGTTCCTAAGTTCGTTCTTTGAAAGTTTTCAAACTCATATTATTCTTTTTAAGATATTCAAACTAAGTAAAGGTTGAATGCTAGATTTAGTATTTAAAATTTTATTTGTGGTGTTTTTAGGGTCCAAACGAAATGTTTTCTTAGTCATAATGTTTTCTTAATAAGGAGATATTCTTTGATGCTCTTCCATTTACAAAATACGCTGAGCCCACTCATTGATCATATGTTACTTACACAAATACGTTTTCTAGCAAGACGCATGAGTTGCTTTTATTTCCTTACATCATGGTCAAATATAAGGAATAAAATTTACAGTCTAAGTTTTGCATGAAATTGTTTATCATTTCATATCCTATCTTTTCTAGTGTTTTTATTGTCTAAGGTGATCCAACTAAAGGTAATTAATAAAGAGTACTTGGGAGGCTTAAGGAAATGACGGTCCCCTTTTTCTTGGGCAAAAGAAAAAATAAGTGTGCTTGATGTCAGCTGTGACCTAAGTTTGTTTTATGATATTTGTGTATACATAGAGCAAGGTACAACTTTGAAAAATTAAGAAAAACTTTGAAAAACTTTGATATGTGTTGGGTGGGGCTCTTACCTATATTTTTCGGAGTTCATTTATAGAAAACAACTTTGAAAATCACGACATATTCAAACGATAGATACAAATATAGGAATTTCTAAAATTAAGAAGGTGGACCATGATTTAGTTTACATTTGTCATATAAGTCGTATGTCATTTGGAGTAAGACTTTTTTTATTTTTATATCCAATGGATTATGTTTTCACACTGTGATGTATCAAAATAGAGATATGACAGTGTGTGCCTAAAGAAGATAGTAGTCTAATAAAGTTTTTCTGCAATTTACAAACTAAACAAATCATGATTACTTTGAGTTATTTTACGAGTCTAACAAAGAGAATCTAACTTTATTTTACATTACTTGAGAAAACAATCGAATGGAGTTTGATTCTGTTGATTCTTGAATAAGTCCTCCTCTGAAGGCGTTGGTGTTGGAAGCCTGAACAAAACTAACCAAAGGATTGAGAATGTGGATCCTATTTATATTAAGTGGATCCTATTTATACTAAAGTGGATCTTTCCTATTCTGAAGCCTGCTTGTTGTGGGTTTGATGGACCTGAACTTTTCTTTCTTTTTTTTTTTTTTTTTTGAAAAACAAAGAGTGAAAAAGGAAAGGTATTAAGGAAAGGATTGGGCAAAGAGGATGTGGGGAGGAACTAATGAGATGGTTTAGATTGAGCTAGTACTAAGATGGGGAAAAGGGAAACGGATTAATGGAACAAGCATAATAATTGATCATTAACTCCAAACTGCCTAGACTGCTGATGGATCTTTCCTAGCAGTATCTCCTATTTAGTTTTAAGGTGGATGATATATAGTTCAATAGGGTTTTGAGTATGATGGATGATCCGATCCCTTTACAAAAGACCTTTATATTGCGTTCACCATAAAATTCATCCAACAAGCCAAGAATGCCACAAAATGGATCCTCACAGACAAACCAATAATACATCTTGTGATTAAATATGAGTCCAAGATGTGAATTATGTAACCATTATCTTTACAAGTTTTAAACCAATGCCCAATTGATTAATCAGTCGTTGTAACATCTTGCACCCACTAAGAGCAACCTAATATCCAAGTCCATAAAGCAATCATCCTCCCTGAGTTTATATATTACAGTATTATTGAAAGCAGAAAAGCCTTGAATACTTTTAGGCAAAATCTTGACCTTGAAAGTTCAACGGTAAACTATGTCATCTTATCTGGAAAATGAAGGTTATAAAGCATGCAACCCTAGTCCGATACAGTCATTTTACCACTGGAAATGAAGGTCAGAGAATGTGCTACGATTGAATTCTTTCCTGTTCAGAGTCTAAAGCCTATTATTGGATTGATGGAACTGAAACATTTGAAAAAAAAATGGAGAACATAGAATTGGAATGTCAATACATAGAGCTTTACAATTCTGCACCTGATGATTGGATTTATTGCAGTGCATGCAACAAAATAAGAAACAATGTGGATAGGAATAACTAGAATTGTTAAGCATGATAGAATTTCTACCACTTTTTTTTTTTTGGTGTAAATAGCCATGATTCACTTTATTCCCTTGAAGGAATAAAGAGACCTCTTGAAGGGAACTTGAATCCAAGATCAAAGTTGAATTTTTGTGACATAAAAACTCAATTTTTTTAGATACCATTCAGGTGACTCTTGTCAACTCTACAATCAAATCTAGTCACTTATCTTTTACAGTTATGAACACTGCTCAAAAGTCCCATATAACCTTATTCACGTGAAGAGATTGTAATGTATAATCATACACTAGGGCACACCAACTTCTATTTGCATAATTAATGGTAGAGCAATAATGTAGTGGATGTACAAAATCAAGGCCTTCTATCATCTTAGAACAAAATTTTTATGTCTCTCATAGATAGCATCGAAAATGCTATAGATGATGTAATTTGAGTCTTATATTTTCTTTCTTAGACCAATCTTGACTCTTAACCGTTCATGGATAGTTTCTGTAGCAGCGATTCCTGCCCTAAATTCAATGCACGCTTATATATTTGGCAGCTGTGCTGTTGACCGCATAAAATGAATCAGGAAAAAAAAATTTACAAGGAGAAAATGAAAGCTACCTGGGTCTTATCTAAAGTGGAAATTTTGATCCAGTTAACAGCACGGGGTTTTGTTTCAATTCTGTGTTGACTTGAATGAAAGAGCTTGTCGTGGGGAATTTTGCATGTTTGGTTTTTGGACAGTAGTGTTGAATAATTGGATACTTATGAAAGTGCAATCGGCCGGCCCAAAATCTTTAAAGTCTCAACATTGAGTTCCACTCCATTTTGTGGCCTCATTTGGATTGAGACGCCCGCCCAGGAGAGCATTGGCAGCAAAAACTTGGAAGAAGAAAAATGTTGTCTAACACATTACTTGGGAACCGTGAACCGTGAAGTGTTGGGGTGGATTGTGAACCGTGAAGCTTTGGGAAGGATTTTGATTTTTGAGTGCTCTGCTTGTGAACTGTGAAGTGTTGGGGTGAGAATTATTTAAACGAGTATTAGTTTTATTTTTGTTTAATAATTGAATTTAAACCCGAGTGCTTTCATCACGTTTGATACTTTGTCAAGTTTTGAAGACCCATAAGCTCTTTAAAATCCTCAAATTTCTTTTCATGCTATCATATTACGGAATAATTTCTTGTGGTTTTAATGCCAAAAGATTGGAAGAAGGTACTGTATTAAATTTAGTTGTTTTAAAAAGCAATCTCCTTTAGTTAGTAGGTTATATAAAACAATTCATAAAATTAAAGTTTATCTGCAAATTATGTATATCATGTGTCTAGAGATAATTTATCTTATTGTATTTTTCAACCAAAACAGTTGTTGAAATTATATGCTTAATTTCTATGACTTTCCAGTAATCTTGATAAATTTTTATTAAAAAAAAAGGCAAATTATATGCCTTCAATGAAGAATATGAAGGCCAATGTAGGAACAAAAACACTATATTTCCAATTCATTCATCAAATTATAGTAACAGCAAAATTTACTAATCAAAGCAGGTGATAGTTTGGATTTTGATTAGGTTCCGCGGGAATGCAAAAGCCTTAAAGAGGTAACTGTGATACTCCAATTTGTCCCATATCGAAAATTTGCCGTGAAACATGTTTGGGATATGACTTTAGATTCATTGGACTAGGAGCAAAATCTTGCTAAAGGTTGCTGGGCTAATCCTTGGGCTCAAGGATACTCTCATGAAAGAGAACCGACTCAAGTTAATCGTGCAGACGGATGATGTCATCCGTAGCAGCTGCGGAAATTCACATCGGATGTGAAACCCATTCCATTTCGAAAATGGAATATGTTTCACATCCGACCATCCGCAGGCATCCGCAGCTGTTGAATTTCCGCAGCTCCGCAGGCATCCGCAGCAGCTGTTGAATTTCCGCAGCTCCGCAGGCATCCGCAGCTGTTGAATTTCCGCAGCTGGTCGGATGTGAAACCCATTCCATTTCGAAATGGAATGGGTTTCACATCCGACCATCCGCAGCTGCGGATCAACAAATGGAATGGCTTTTCAACACCCCGCACCTCCATGTCGTTCACATCCGCATTTGCCGTCGATTTTTATCCATGTGATTTAGTATTTTTTCAAATAATTCCTCTATGATTTTAAAAACTATATATAATCTCCACATAATTTAAATTAAAGTGTGAAAGTAACGAAAATAGTCATTTATAATGAAACTTTTAAAAATATCAAAATTACCCTTATAAATACATAACATGCTAACACCGTATAATTTTTATGTTTTATCATATAACTCCTTTAAAGTTTAATAGTTTACCATATAACCCTCTTATAGTTTTCAAAATATACACATTTCCCCTTTGGTTAATAAATAATTTTCAACTTTACATAAGACTATTTTTGACATTTTAGGTGAAACCATTACAAATGATCATTTCCGTTACTTTGACATTTTGATTCAAATTATGAGAGGATTATGTATAATTTTTGAAACTATAGGAGTTATTTAAAAAAAAACTAAACCACGGGGGGTAAAGTAAAATTTGCCCTAGAAATATAAGCCAAAAAAAATGGCATGTCCAAAAGTACAAGTGTAAATTAGCGATTGGTTGTAGACTTCTGAGTCAACCAAAACTACTTCTTTCGTTCCATCGAATCCATCCCTGCCAAGAGGAGAGCCTTAGGTATAATTGTATATATATGCAGCGGACGAAGCACTTTACAGGAAGAAGCCTGAAGCCTAGACAATTGGACTGGCGGTGAAGCTTAAACCCCATCCCCTCCTCCTCCTCCTTATGTTGAAACTCACTCCTCTCCCCTCCTCCTCCTTATGCTGAAACTCTCTGCTCTCCTTGTGCAAGTAACAGTGAAACTCTCCCCTCCTTCTCCTCTTGAATTTTCCTGGTAGCATACAAACACTTCCTGTCAGTGTTCTGCTTTTAATAATATTACTGCCAGTTATACGTAATTGCTCATATAATATACATTCTGTGAGCACTGAGAAATGAGGGGACAAACCACTACTGTTGTTTTGGCCTTCCTCTTGGTATGGGCCTTGAACCTCAAGCTCGCCGAGCTGCCGATTTTTAGACGGCAGAACAGGGCGGACGACTCAGTAGCCCCACAGCCACAACCCACACCCATCAACGACGACCTCGAGCGAGGTACAAGTGGAAGACTACCTGAATCTGATGGTCCCAAAATTCCCGACATGCCAACCAAGCTGCAGTGGGGGCAGATGGTCATCGGAGTTTGTTTTTCCGGCTGTTAACACCGCCTTGCAAGCCCTCCATACTCCGGCACCTCTCCCCAGGACCTTTCCCTGGTTCTGCCTGACATTCGAGCTGGCCTTGTTTGCTTCCTTGGTGTCTATCTACATTAGACGCCGTTACGAGAAGGCATCTCTGATCCTGGAGCATCTTGCTGTTCTCTTCGGCGCTACGGCTTTTCTCCTAGCCATTTCAATGCCTCTTCACAACCCAATGATTGAGATATGCATCGCCGTTGGCTGCATTTCTTTGTCCATAATCATCATTGCCAGTCGTTCTCTGCGTGACTGGTACACCTCTGTTTTTTTTTTTTTTTGGATTTTGCAGTTATTTTTCGTATTGTTATGTTTTGTTTTTCTTAATGGAGAATTTGACACAGTAACATTTGAATCAGGGTTTAACAGGGAGAGTGGTGCTTTTGCTGGAGACATTCAAACATCTTCTTCTACGGTTTCATGACGTGATGATGAGACATGTCCTTTCTTAGTTAAAATACATTTCTCTTTGTATGGTCTTTTCTGGAAGTTGTTTCAATAATGATTACTACTGTCCTTTAAGTTTCTTAATTTTTGGGAATGTTGAAATGATGCTTTGATTGGATTTCTTTTATGTGTGACTGGATCATGTGGGTTCAGTTCACGCAGTGAATCTTCTGTCCTATACTATGTGTCCCTCTTTGTCTCATTTTTTATTATATTGCTATTTCTTCTAAATAAACATCATATTTTAGTTCTTTTTTGTTTCCTTAAAATTCAATAACTATTAATTGAGTAATACACAAAAATTTAACAAACTCAAAAAATCAAAATGCATAAACACTCTGTCCCACTCATTTGACCTATGGAACTAGGTGTCTATCACACGATCTTCTGTCCCACACTCTGTGCCACTCTTTGTCTCACTTTTTATTATATTATTATTTCTTCTACATAAACATCGTATTTTAGTTCTTTTTTGTTTTCTTAAAATCTAATAACTATTAATTGAATAAAAAATAAATATAGTAGTTTCAAAAAACTAATATATAATAGAAAATTAAAAAATATAGCAGAAAATTCACTCATTTGACCTATGGAACTAGGTGTCTATCACACGATCTTCTGTCCCACACTCTGTGCCACTCTTTGTCTCACTTTTTATTATATTATTATTTCTTCTACATAAACATCGTATTTTAGTTCTTTTTTGTTTTCTTAAAATCTAATAACTATTAATTGAATAAAAAATAAATATAGTAGTTTCAAAAAACTAATATATAATAGAAAATTAAAAAATATAGCAGAAAATTCATAAAAAATCTCATTTTTTTATGCATTTTGATTTTTTGAGTTTGTTAAATTTTGTGTATTACTCAATTAATAGTTATTGAATTTTAAGGAAACAAAAAAGAACTAAAACATGATGTTTATTTAGAAGAAATAGCAATATAATAAAAAGTGAGACAGAGAGTGGCACAAAAATATAGAACAGAAGATCCGTTGCGCTATTATATTATAAAAGAAATAGTAAAAAAGAAGAGAGAGACTTAGAGAAAGAGATGGAAAGGTAAGGCCGAAGAAAAAGGAAGGACATTTTTTTCCCCCTGTTTTCTTTTCGTCAAAAACCGGGCAGTCGTCTTGATATGACACGAACGAAAGTATATTCACGTTAACCGTATCGACAACAACACGGCCAAGATTATGCATCACTAGATTTGGTTTTGTTCTAAAATGGTTAAATACAGGCACCGGAGTAAGAGTCCAAACTACTTGTACCCAAGATAACTGCCCAACTGTTTTTCTATATTAAGAAAAGAATGGCTTCCATAGTGCAATAGAAATACATCATAATATCTACATCTACATCTATCTATCTACATTATATAAAAGGGGGAAAGGGGTTTTGCTACACTTCTCATTTGGGTCGGTTTCGATGGTAATTCTGATGACCGGATGGGGTATTTTGGTCTTTCCAATGTGGCATAAAGGTGAAATTTGTGGCTCCTGAATTTTCTGATATTAACTTTGCATTTTCTTTCTCTATAATGCCCTTGGTGGTCCGGTTTTGCCCGTAAATTTGGAGATTTGTGTGTCCGTTTTTATTAATGTTTGGTTAGGATTTCTTGTAATTTTGACCATGTCTGTGCCCTTATATTGTTCTTTTTATCGTGATTACCTGATGGGGTGGAGACCGAGGTGTTAGAAATGCCCATTTTTCCTCTCCTTTCTTCGTCATGGTCTCACTCTTCACCTCATCGTCTCACTCTTCACCTCATCTTCCCTTCAACCATCCTCTTATTTCTCTCGTCTTCTTCCTCTTTTGATTCTGACCAAGAGCAACAGCAAGAACAACAATGGTCTGGATTTTTTTCCTTGTAAGACTCTTTTTCTTTCTCATCATCAAGACTTCTTTAGCCTTTTGGAATTTCTGGAGGGTTTACCAGTTGAATTTTAACATATAATGTGTATATATATTTGTGATGTAAATTTTTTCCCGGTGTAGAAGAAATTAGAGTATTACGGGTCTCGTCCGACCTCAAGAGTAGAGCTAGCAAAAAAGTCCAAAACCCAACAACCCGTCCAACCTGTCCATTAATTTTAAAGGTTGGATTGGGTCAATTGGGTTATGGATTTTGTTGGGTTGGATAAGAACAACCCAACTTATTCATTGGGCGGGTTGAATTTTTTTATTTGCATACTCAATACCCAACTGAAAAGTAATTCAAAATAATAAATATAATATTCAATACACATATGCATGTGCCCTGCTTATTTGTATTTGGACATGTGTTAATAATTCATTGATTAATTTATATTCAAAATTCTCATATATATATATATTTCAATCAATTTTTTTTAATTTTTTATTTAAAAGAAAAAAGAAATTTAAAATAAAAACTCATGCTTATTTTACTTTTATAACGGTAGTTAAACTTGTTCAACTTCTATAATAATTTATTATGCCAAATATAAATTGAGCGACAAAGATTTCAATCGAATGATTGACGGTATTATTAAGCAGCGGCAAAAATTTCTTATGGAACAGAAATTAGCTGAAAACGAAGAGCGAAGAAAGACGTTAGGAAAAGTTATAGATGTGAAAGTGTGAGTTGAGAAGTTTTCACTGATCTATTTTCACGAGCAGTAGAAAAGATGTTGGATGAAAAATATGGTCTGAGTTTATTTTCCTTATGATATTCTAGTGACCATGGTTTCGAATGTACAGAGACAGTAGTATAGGTATAGCAGCTGCTTGTTACTTCTCTGTTTCTCTATAATTAGCAAGCATCTTTTATTGCACCAATAATGAGTATCTTTCTCCTTTTCTTTTTAATTTATGCGAGACTTGTTCTTATTTTTATAGGTATGCTTTTATTTCCAAGTAAAAATAATTTATTACTTTTGAGTGTAATAATTGTAATTGTGCGTATTCACATGTTAAATTATGATATAATATGAGCATATTAACAGCATCGTTAGAAATATCATATTCATAATTAATCGGGCATCTGACAAAGAATTGCTTATTAAGATACAAAACAAGCAAGCATAGTCTCACACGATCCCAAATATAAATTCCCTATATAACATGTCTTATATATTAAGAGTAGATGCACGGCACAAATCAAAGTTTTTTAAGGGACACAAAAATTGATAGTGGATCAATGGAAGAGATTATTGAAAAGATTAAGGTGGTGTTTTGTGTGCGTGGGGGGGGGAGGGGGCTATGCTCTTCGTTAAATGTACAATTTATTATTTAAAATTCACAATATAAGTAATATAAAATATTATTCTATTTATGATATATTTCCAAGGAATTTAAGAAGTGAATGTGTGTTTGTGTGTATGAAAAGATACTTATGTATGTGAAAATGTGTTTATATGTGTGAAAAAAAACTTTTTGTGTGTTAAAATATATATGAAAAAGTTGATGTATTAAAATGTATTAATTAATATGTTGAGTCATATTTGGGTCATGAATTTGAGATAACCCAATATTAACCCGTTCAAAACCTGCACAATTGCCGACTATATTCAAGAGGGTTAAGGTTAGACTTGCATTTTTTTTTCTCTCGACTTTCTTCTATATATTTTTTTTTCGATTTTTTTCTTTACTTCATATTGGCCATGTTTGTGGCTCTTATATTTTTCCTTTCATTTTCTTTATTGTAATAATACATCCAACCAACTCGATATAGAAAATGGCAAACAAAAGCAGGAGAACGGAAAGCCAGTGGTCCAAGCAGAAAAGATGTTTTTTTTTTTTTTTTAAAGGTAGAGGGTGCGAGGCTATGATTTCACTTTGAAAGTGTGAGAGCATTATAATTCATAGCATCAGTGGTGCAGAAGAAATCAGAGTATCAAGTGTCTCCTCCGGCCTCCAGATCCTTAAGGTTGGAGCTAGATTTTCTGTTTCTTAGCTTTTGCCTCTATATTTTTTTTTCCATTTTTTCCCTGTAGAAGTATCAATCTATGTTGTTTGCTTTCAATCTATGTTGCTTTCTGGATTTATTTTTAGATGCGTAGTTGAAAATTTAGATATATGTTCCCTTCAAGTGCAATCTTGGAAATTTTTTTGTACACGATTGTCTTTTGTTTTCTTTTTTATCGTTAGTATTTCTATGTAGATTATAGTTTACCCCTGTTTCAGGTTTTGTCTGGGCATGACAAGTTTCATGAGATCTATGTTCTCGACAGAGAGGTAAGCCTTCTTTTGTTTCCCTATGTTTTTTAAACCACCTTACAAATTAGTAATTTCGTTGTATAGTTATTTGTATAAAATTTCCTCTTTGAACTCTTATTATTTTACTCGATTGAATTTCATGAGACAATAAATTGTATTTTTTTTGCTCATTATCTTGTAGGGATATAACAATTTAGGAGTTCCATACTTGCTAAGATTGAGGGTAATAGGTTGTGACTTTAGTATTTATGTTCACTTGTAGGCTTCCTGTTATTGAAATTTGCAAATTGTTTTTTTGATAATCTTAGGAATTCATCAAGATTTGCAAATTAATTTTCAAAGCTATCTTTGGGGGAAAAAAATAGGTGAATGGCATATGATTCAAGTTCAAGATTCCACTTCGTGGTCATCCAAAGAGCACGACCAGTTGCCGTTGAAGCAGCTGTTGGAAGCTCTATTGCCTTGCAGTAATTTTTTGAATCATTTCCAGATTTCGATTTGGGAAGTGACAGACCATTGATTTACTTGCATAAGCCTCTTAATTTTTCTCAATTGTTGGTTTTGGCTTTGATTTCAAAATTTTTTGTTTTGACAGACCATCGATTTCCTATTCAGGATTATGGTATGGTGGTGCTTTTTCTCTGTTTTCGTGTATGTTGTCTTCTCTGCAGTTCTCTTCCACTTCAGCATCAGTTTTACTGTAATTGGTCTTGCTCTTAATTTTTTTTTTGGTTTCTATGTTATACAGGTCATAGATTCTATGGCATATTGTTCATGTTTTAGGTTTAAATAGTTTGGTGGACGATTTGCATATATTTCATTTACATTGCCTTGCACTAAAGCTCTTGCCTTTGCCATCTTTTGGCAGATAGCTTTCTAATTTAGTGCCAGGTGGCCTATGTTTGCTTATTTGTTTTAATCTTTCCCATGTATGGAATGTTTTAGAAAAAATATTATGAAATTAGGTTCTCTTGTACCACTAAGTTGGCTTTGCATTAAAACTTACTCTTTGATTTTGCTTTTCAGGACCAACTGGTTATTCAAGGTTGAAAGATTGCATAGGGTTCATATAGAGTGATCAATTTTTGCGGTAAATCCTTTTTTGATCTGTCTCCACTGTTTACTTATCTACTTTTTTGGGTTTTCATGTTTCAATTTCCCCAACTCTTCTATTCCTGGCACACCTACTGTTAATGAATAAGTTACTTACCATGGCTTTTTTTTTTACATTTTTCCAAAAATTGACTGTCTTATGGGCCCTAGGTGGTTAGATGAAAAGTCTGAGCTTTTAGAGCTTGAGCAAGGCAAATGTTCCATGACCTTAGATCACTATTATTTTTTACAGTGAATGTTATAGGTTTGTATATTGTGTTCTAGAGTCAATTATGACCTCATGACCCCAGTTTCAATGGTAATTTTGTCGATAGCCCTTGGTTATTTGGGTTTTTCACAAACATTGTGTGGATTGATGGTGTGTTCTCTGCGCTGAGATTGTGATATGTTATTTTCGAAAGCCTGAGGCTATCCTTTATGGTTGGTTTGTGTTTTCCTGTGAATTGAGTGGATTACGTAGGTTTTTTCATTAGTACTTATTGTTGGCTGCATGTATGTGTTGTACATTGTACAAAAGTTTTCGTGAGCCTTGATTGTTTGCCTACTTTTTTGTCTATGTTATTAAATGAAAATTATGTGCTAATGATAGACAGACATTATTACGATGTATTGGGGATGATGACAGCCTAATTTTTGTTTGACGAATGTTTAATCTGTAGGCATTTAAGTGATTGTTTGTGCAACATGTCATATGGTTTTACCCTTGCACCACTCTAATGATCTATCCCCAATTCTTTCCCTTTCCCTCCCATTTATCTTTTTCCTTTGGAAAGGAGCGGTCCACCATTTGAAACCCCTCCATAAACCACCACCACTATGAATATCCCTTGACAAGTTTTACATTTACAAAAAAAAGAAAAAAAGTAAAAGCAAAAGAAAGAGGAGATGTTCCATGAAGTATTGCCTCTGTTTCTTTTTCTATGATTCATTCTTCAATTGTTAAATGTCAACTGTTGTGATGTATTCATTTTTCTAGGTTTCTATTTTGATGGATTTTGAGGTTTGTAGGCAGATTAGAGTTTTATTTTGATTCTTAGTACGCTGAAAGATGCTTCTTCTGAAGTTCTTGTGTTGTGATATTATAATTCTATACCCATTTTTTTTTGCTGTGGTTTACTTGACATTTCTGATTTGCTCACTCCAATGCTTAAATTTCTATACTATATTCAGGTTATAAAGACAGCTGGGGCATCTAGATATCTCAAGCCTTTTCAATTTCAACATTTTATTAAGGTATCCTCAATTTGTTGCTTTATTACTTCTTTTTTAAGGGATTCAAAATAACTCTTGGTCTCATTACTATCTGCAGAGTTCTTTTTTTTGTGAAACTGGTTATTTTTTTTCCATTTGTATGGCATCTTTAATTGAATTACACATGAAGTATAGAGAAATTCAACTAGCAAGAAAATAAGGTTTTTAGAAAATGTCAAAAATGGGTCAAATTTAAGAAAATTATATATGTGATGAATATCATTGTTAAGTTGTTAAGCTTAAAACGACTTATAAATCTCAACTTATTCAACCTTTGTTGTAAATCTCACTCTCTCTTAAAATATGTATTGCTAAGTTATCTCCATTTGCAAAACGCAGCTTTGTCAAATCCAGCATAAACCTTTCTGCATTTCATGAAGTATAATAAGACATAAAGGAGGGGTTGTGCTAACATTTCTCCTAATTATTTAAGCACTTTGCACAAACAGTATTAACATGGTCGAAAACATATTTATATTAGCATAAAAAAATTCTACATTCAAAATAGGATAATAAAGCGCCTAAATGAGTAGCTATGATGGCATTTGCTTAGTACAAATATTTGTCCAAAGATAGTATTAACATATCCAAACACATCTTAGACAAACTGCAAAAGAAACTTCGAAAACAAATTGACTTGAATTTTTATCCTATGTTTAGAATTCTTTTTCTGTGGTTTATATGCTCAGCAATTAAATGCTTGCATATCGTATGAGCAAGTGCAAGATTTACTGTAATCCCAAAAAATGTGTCCTTTTCTTTTGGATCGACTTTCCTTTGTTTTCTAATAAATCTAACGTATTCTTTCTTCTTTTGGCTATCTACATTGAATTCTTCTAATGTTACAATTGCAAAGCTTCATAAACATGTTAATAACAATAATTTCATTATTTTTTGTTGTCATTTCTCCATTTTTTGTTCTTTGTTACGTCTAATGTGTTTTTTTGGGGACTGTAAAGGCTCCATTTGGCACATTTCTGAAAAAAAAAAAAATTCCTCTCTACTTTGTTAAGTCATGAATCATTCCATCCCTTGATATTCTCTCATGTTTCTAGACTACAAAACCTTTAGAAGTTCTGCAAAACTTTAAAAAAAAAAAAAAGGATAACATGGACAACGTCATTGGGTTGTTTGCAGGAAAGTAATAGAAATTTTTGTTCTCAGAACTCCTTTTTTTTTTCATTATGGAGACACCAAATCTCCTCAATTGTTATTTATTGGTTTAGGGAATGCTATCCTTAAATGTCCCACTATTATTGCACTAAATATTCGGCAAAGTTCTTTTTGTAGAAAAATATTGTTACAAGAATTCATACTTTTATCTCCTGTCAAGGGATTTTTTTTTTAAAATTACTTTACTCAGCTTATCTGATTTGATTTTTTTTTTTTCTGGTGGATAAATAAGGTGGAAGAAGACGATGCCTGGAGCAAGTGACTCAAAATGGTTGATAGCCATTTGCGCATAAAAAATACTCCTAAGCCCTAAACATCTAACTCCCTGGCTTCGTCATAGGCAGCCCGGGTGTCAAAAACTGGTGTATATATAAAGCGTCTTTTGAACAGTGACTTTCGCCCGATTTGAACGTAAATATTGACTTTATGAGGGGCAATATTTTCGTCCGGTTTCAACGTGATTCACCCTCGTAATCCAACTTAAATTCTAGCAAAATTCATAATGCCGGCTATGATGTTATTTTTGTAGTGGTTTATGAATTAGGCATGAAGGTTAGGGACCCATTCCATGACAGAGCAACTCGTCGGATGGCAGATTTGAGATGGGAACAAATTTAGTAGTTCCCCTCACTTGCATACAACTGGGTTACAGCCATGGTACTATTCCTTCCTCTTGGCATTGAATGCTGAGCCTTTTCGCACATGATTTTGCTAATTTCCCAACTTTACTTTGTTATGTTGATAAAGTTTAAAAATCAAAGGTGGTATGGGATATTGGGTATCAAAATTAATTTTTAAATCTAATACTGTGGTGATATTCAATGTTGGGCCTTGACATCACAGAATAGGTATTGCATTTACTTGCGATTTTTTACATTAGATTGAGTGATTTTCTTGAGTTCCAACCATTGTTTCATCGCACTCTCGAATTTTTTGGACCTTTTATTGTTTGTTTCAATAATTTTGACACTGAATTTGGTTTATTTACTTTATCCTGGAAATTGCAGTTGTTGTCTCAGGCCTTTTTATGACTATGGAAATTGGGAAGGAAAGAGAGAGAAGATTTGGAATTGTTTGGCTTCCGCTCCAGTCTTGAGAAAACAAGATCATTTGGAAGCTAAAAAGGGAAGGGTATGAAATGAGTGTTAGTTTAATCAATTAATTAAATAATTCTGATTTTGCTATTCACTGAGAGTTTAACATATGATCAAGTCATTTGTCATTTCAGATAGCCCTTCCCAATGATGCGTTTGGGGTTATATATCTACACAATGCTATTTACCGAAAGTTTAGCATATGATCAACTTCTTTCTTTGGGTTGGTAGTAATGGATACTGTTGTTGGCCTTTGTCCAGCAACTAGAAATTAGTATTCGTGATTTTTAGAGAAGGTGTGGTGTAATTGTATGATTTTTCCCCTGTTAACTTCATCATGACGGCTTTTTGTGAGAGTTGTGCTTCCAAGATTCATGCATGAGTAGAACAATTAGTTAAAAGGATCCTATGATTTCATTAGAGTCGACTGCTATACTTCTGATGCAATTTCTCATCTATGACAATTAAGTGAATTTATACCAGTCAAGTTTAGTACCAACATGAGCTCAGTTGCAGCTTCATAATTGTTTTAAATCACAGCAATTTAAGAGTTTTTAGGCACATTTTGACTTTTCTGTTGTTATAATGTTGCTGGAGTTTTTGAAGTTGGTTGATCATTGAACTTCAACAATGATAAGCTATCGCTTAGGATGGCTCTGCATTCTCTTTTCCTCTTCTGTTTCTTATGGTATTAAGAGTTGAAAAAGCATGTACATTGTGTAAGTTGAGAGCTGCTTTCATAACTGAATAAAAACAAAAGTAGAAAAAACATGGCCTTTGCATTAAGGAAAACATCTGCGCTAGCAAGATTGGAAAGTACATAGCAATATCCATCTGCTATTCTATATTTTATGACTGCCTGGCTTTATAATGATACACCCTCTGTGTTGTTGAAGAAATATGATATATTCAGTTCTAGCTATTGCAAATTTGGAAAAAAAAAATCATTGAACTAACTAAGTTTGCATATTATTTTTAGCTTTTAGCTTAGTAGTTAGCTTAGAGGGAAAAGAAGATGAACTTTTGACTTGTAAGTAATATATTAACTTCTGCAATTCTAATTGACTTCATATCCCCTTATTTGGTATGTCGGTTCGGGTCCTAAATAGCTTGAGTCGAGACATATTCCTAGTTAGCAGAAAAAAAAAATAATTTTAATCTAGTATAAAAGATATGTTGGCCCTAGGGCATACCTCTATGTTGGATCACACCACTGAATTTAGAAGAATTTACATATCAAGTGATAAGTAATGGAAGACAAGATTTAAATTTTTGAATGGTACTTAAAGCTTTTATGGTAGCCGATAACTTAGCAAATTGTTGGTTTATATCTGAAAATAACTAATGAAGACACACAATTTATATTCACAGTAGATAAATGATTTTATTATATAGACTTCACTCTTGACCTTTAGAGTTTATATTCATATAGTTTTTTTTGAACTCGACTTGAATTGACTCTAAATACTAAACGCTCGACTTGAATTTGACTTTACGAATATTAAAAGTTGATTTGATGTAGATATTAAATGATAACATAAATAATAAGATTGAAGATTTGTAGTGAAGTCAAGTTCAAAACTAAATAAAATAGTTCAAAAATAATATAATTGAAGCAAACTTAAATATCGATAAATCCCACTAGTTCACGGTAACTATTAATTTGCCTCCTTCACCAAAAGAAAGATAAAAGTGTTATAGGACATTATAATATTGAAAGTTAGACATTACTTTAGTTACTACTATTTAATATTTCTACAAATATTTTTAAAATCTCAATCAATATAAAAGCAAATTTCTAAATCTATTAAGCGAGTTTTATATGTAATAATGTATTTAAAAAAGAGGAAAAAAATATATCCCTCTAATCATCCGAATTGATACAAAGGTAAAATTTTTAAATCCCATACAAAGTAGTAACAAATGAGAGACCAATTTTTACCGATGATACCATAATATAACTAAGGCAGTGACATAGAGAACTTCAAATAAATGCACATTTCCTCAACTGTATCAAAATTTCAGCGGTCTGTCTGCAATAAAGAAGGCCCATTTAGCTTTAGCTTGCTCGAACCATTTATTCATTTTCTCCTTGTTTCTGTTTCTTTATGCAGTCAACAGTTCAGCTGCCAAATGTACATGCGTGTCCCCTTTCAGAATTGGATACTAGAATTGTCTTCAATTCTACATTCTTCAAGGATATAATCACATAATTGCAGTTCAATTCTGACAGAGGCTACCAGTAGGGGTGAGCAAACGGTACAAATTTGGTAACTCGGTTAGCTGAATTCGGTGAATTCGGTTATTTGACTTATAGAAATTTAAACCGCTTTCCATTTCGAATTGGTTATAACCAAATTCATTTCGCAACCGATTTCGAATTCGGAAATGGTAATGAATTCAGTTAACCCGAATTCATTTATAAAAAAAAAAAAAAATTGGGGCTCCTAAATAATAAGTGATAACCTCATAACTCGACTTTTCCCAAATTCACCTGAACTGAAGAAAGTGATTGTGTAATTTTTAATTTACAAATTGGGGCTCCTAAATTATAATACATTCATTATGCTCCTTAATGATTTAAAAATTATTACTGATTTGATCCCCAAATTTATTCATAATTTAACACATTACTTATGTTCTAATCATTTTGTGGTTTAATTGCATTTATTTGATCACTTATACCTAGAATCCTTAGTCCATGATTTAAGGAACACATAAAAAGTGATTAATTTAAACTAGAATAAACCTTAGATTGTACAATGATTAGTGATAATTTATGAATTTATAATTTACAATGATTAATAATAAGTAATATTAGTTACAAACTTACAAATTACAATGATTAGTGATAAGTTATATTAGTTACAAACTTATAATTTATTTCAAATAAAATAAAACTTATTTACTTACATATGTTATTGTGAAAGTCAATACACTAATACATTGATTTGCAATTCATATGCATTCACTTACACTGCTTAGTTGTATTGTCTATACTTAAAGCCTTAAGATTAGTGAATAGAGAATATGAATTTTTTTGTTAAATATTTAATGTAAATTTAGAGCACACTAATACTTGCAAGTTACAGGTTACGCATTCAAATATTCAATAATTCAAACATGAATGATGTATCAAATTAGCAATATCTAAATTCTAATTACTAATTATGTTTATTGTTTAATATTTAGTATTATACATATATGTATTAATTATTATCTAATTCTAGTCATGTTACTCATGTATAAAATAATAAGTATTATAGTTATATTATATTGTTATGTATTACTATATATTTGTATTATTATAGTCATATAACAATTAACAAATACTAAAATAATATATTGTACATTATTATATATTATTATTATTATAAGTACATGATAATACCATATACTAACTATTATTAATAGCATTTACCTATATAGTATAATAATATATTAGTAGTATATACTAATACTAAATAGCATTTATCTATATATTATATAATTTTATAAACTAATTTGGTATTCGAATGCGGTAATGCGGTACCCTATTTCATTTTACCGAATTTGAATGCGAAATCGGTTATTACCAAATTAATAATCTTATTACCTATTTCATACCATATTAGAATTCGATGAATTCGGTATGTACCGAATTTGCTCACCCCTAGCTACTAGCAGGGATTGAATTGATGGGTTTTTTTTTTCTTTTTTCAAGTAAAAAGAACTAGGACTAATTAGACATTTGGTTGTACAACTAGCTTTGAAAGGGGGAATTTTGGAATATAGGGTAAAGAGGGATATAGTAAACTGTAAAATCAAACACCAAAAGCTGCTTGATGATATTGATATTCCTAAATGCTATTTTTCCACATAATTTATACTTTGCCTTTCCCCATTTCATAGAGGTAATGCGTACTTCTCTAATTAGCTCAATTCACGGTTGTTTAAATCTAAGCATTAGATTGGAGAGTAGAGCTGCGAACAAAAGTGATTAAGCATAGCATGGCATGGATATAGTTTAATTATTCCTTTTTAAGGATTCAAGAATCATATATATATATAATAAAGTCGTATTCTCATCCTTATCTTTTTATTTTGTCTTTTTCCTATGTGGCTTAACGACAGAGCAAGTAGGTGCAACGCGCTCTATTCCATCTCTCTTTTTTCTCTTGCTTTTAAAATTCTAGATAATCCTTTCATAATTATCTCTTCCATTCTTTCACATTTTTTTTCCTTAACCCTAATCGTCAAGCCTCAATTTCCTGGGGATTAGTATAAATAATTTAGAATTATGTTTTTAACTCTCTCTCATCTTCAACTCAAAAGTTAAATATCAATTCAAATATTAGATTATTTTTATCAGATTATCGCTATCGCAGATACTCTACATTTTTACTCATATATATGGTTCTCGATCTCATCACTTTATCAAGCAGTGAAAATGTTTACACTTTTCACCAATTTTTTTGGAAATTTTTTTTAACATCAATGTAAGGATCGGATTTTGAATTTAGTTTTTATTCCCTTCAATGCAAGGACCGCATTTGGACTTTGTTTATGCTCGCTGTATGTGGTCTGTAATTTCCTACACCTTCTTCATAATTAGGTCATTGAATTTGAATTTTCTAAATAAGTTTTCAAAAGTTATAGTTTGGTTTTTATTTCTGGCAAAGTTTTTGTAATTAATTTGTTATTTCAATTTATGGATTCACTCTTCAATTGAAGTAGAACACATATTGCTTTTTGGTTAGTGATTTTAAAAGTGGCCTTTTAAACTATATGTTTTCACAAGATTTTTTAATTGCCTTTGACAATTTATTAATTGTCTTCAATTATGTACTATTTTTTTTTATTTTCTAGGTTTCTGGGGTTAAAAAATTTTTGTGCAGTTTTCAATGTTTTTTTTTTCAGACTTTGGTAGAAAGTTTCTAAAGAACAAGAAGGTGTCACTGATTATATAAATAGCAAGGCATCAAGTTCATTATCATACAGTAGTTCACGTCATGCAATATATATCAGAATATTTAGATTTTTTATGTTTTTGACTTAAGAGCAAAATACATCTTATGTTTTTGTTTTGCTTCTATTAGCCGTGAACATATTTAGAAGGTTGCTGTGTTCCTATGACTTGATTGATTCTGAATTCTGATCTTTTATTAATATTTCATTCGGCTTCTTTTCTTTTCACATTAACCTTTAAGCCATTTATATTAAGTACCAAAATTGATGTTTTGGTAACGGGTTGGCCATTCTTTTGTTTACAGAAGATCAGCCAAGATTGATCTTGCCTATTTTCAACTTTTTGAATGTTATCATATCGTCGAATGTTTTTTTTTTTTTTTTTGCATTTTTGAATTATTAATCACTGAATTAGATGTTTAAATTTACATTATAAGACTATTTTGAATAACAATGTGCATATAGTAATGTATTTAAGAAAGGTTATAATAGATTATATAATAAGTTTGTATTTTATGCAAATATTTTTATGAACTACACTAAATAATTTATTATTTTTAAACAATTCCCATTCAACGAATGGGTACAAAACTAGTTATACTATAAAAGAGAGCACAGAAAGAGCCACATACATGGAAAATTGTTTTTCCGCAATACAGTTTCTCTTTTTAAGGCTGTACGAACTGTACTTGATTTGGTTGCAAAGTAAGGAATTTGGTGATAATTATCAATTAAAACCATGGCAATCAATTGCTAAGTGGAAATCATTTGCACGAATTATTGCCAAATTTTAGTGTATGAAATAAAGATTGCAGTTTTTGTGGACAAGTTTTTGTAGAGTATACTCTTCATCCAATTTTTAATTACTCTTTTACCTCATGCACATTACGTCTCAAACAGATGGGGAGAAAATTCACCCTCGGTCTTTAGAAGTTGCAAATTGAGATGTTATGAGATAAAAAGATCGTGTGAATTAAGCCAGGTGGCAAAAGTACAGTGATGAGACCAAGCCAGGGGTTTGATAAGGGGGCCGACAATCTTCTGCTTTATATATTTTTTCCCCCTTCATTCCTTCCCAAAGGGGAAAAAAATATAGCCCTCGTGAGATTCAAACTCACCGCTAATCGGCGTTGGATAGCACACTTGGTTCCAGACGTGGCCATCCCAATATCCCATCACTATCATACCTGATTCGTATGATCAGTCAAACTTGCATTGATTATAACTCTACAAATGTATTTTTTTCGAACATGTCTAATAGTTACAAATGTATGTTATATATCAAAAAAACAAGAGGTTTCCGCATAGTTGTACATAACAATGTTAAGATTTTCTTTCTGGAATCTTTCGCTTTATCTTGGTTCCATAATGTTTGTTAATATAGAGACATATCTGAAACAGGGTTTAACGGGACTACTGCAGTGTGATCCTCTGCCGATTTTTTTTCTGCCTCTGAGAAGTTAGAGTTCTGTTTTCCACTTTGTCTTTTCATTTTCTGTTTTATAGTAAATAATATATTGTTTTATATGCATTGGACAAGTACATGTAAAACAGGGCAAACGGAGACCAAGCTGTTGTTACCTGTTGGAGGAGATACCTGGATTATAGTTCCTTTAAAGACTAGTACTACTATGTTTGACTTTTCCTTTCTTAAATTGTATGCTATCTATATTTAAGTGAATCTTTTTTGTTTACAAGCCTGCCTGTTATGGGATCGATGGCACTGAATTTTTTTTCTTTTTTCATTTTTTTAAATAAAGAGAGAAAAAAAAGGTAATAAGGAAAGGATTGGACTCGCAATAATTAGATCTTTCCAGTTATTCACCTCATTAATTGAGTGCACTGAAGGAAACAAGAAAGACTGTCGATAGGAAATGAGATGGTTCAGATTGAACTAGTACTAAGACGGTAAAAAGGGAACTGGATTAATGGAACAAGGGATAATAATTGATCAATAACTCCAAACTGCCTAGACTCTGATGTATCTTCTCTAATGGGATCTCCTATTAGTTTTAAGGTGGAAGATATATAGTTCAATAGGGTTTGAGTATGATGGATGATCCGATCCCTTTACAAGAGACCTTTTAATTGCGTTCACCATAAAATTCATCCAACAAGCCAAGAATGCGACCAAAATGGATCCTCACAAACAAACCAATAATGCACTATGATATTGTGAATCAAGTAACTAACGAGTCATTGTAACATCTTGCATTGCCAAGAGCAACCTGATATTCAAGTCCATAAAGAAATTATCCTCCCTGAGTTTATCTGTCACTGTATATTGAGAGCAGACAAGCCTAGAATACTGTAGGCATAATCTTGTTCTTGAAAGATCAACGGTAAACTATGTCATCCTATCTAGAAAATGAAGGTCATAAAGCATGCAACTCTAGTCCAGTGCAGTCATTGTACCACTTTCACTAACTGAGAGTACATCTTTATCATTCCTCTGTTCTTTCCTATCTTACTATATCACAAAACTACTGTTGATTGTTGGGTAATTTCCAGTCCGTAAAATCCTTCTCTTGCTCATTACATTTTGAATAACTTCGGACATCTGACAAAAAAAATGACATCAAATAATTGCTAAAAGCAAGCTCTACACCCAGAGCATACAAGGAATTGGTTCTCTTAATCTATCCACTGCCATGCAAACAGAGCTAAAGTAATGGAGCAGCTTACATCGAGTTTGACCTTTCATTTAATCATTAATTCGACAAGCATTCACTCTATCATGTTTAAATGCTCCAGCAACTTTCTCATAGACTTGCTACTGCTTTGGCTTACCGTAATTGCCTCCGCCCCCCTCCCTCTCTCTTTGGGTTGTGGTGGAGGTATTCTGTAGTATCCACTGGATGTCAGACAAGAAACTCGAGCATTATTAACAAAATGGATCCACTACACAATCCGAGGAATATCGTATGACTTTTGGTAAGGAATGAAAAGAACATTAAATTTAATGAAAACAAGAAGTTACTGTATAAAAGAGGACCAGAGATTCAAGAAATACTGTCTAGAATTCTTCTTCTCAGAAGCGATCACTTTGCTCTTGTTTTTATTGGATTTTCCATGCAAACCTACCCTCCAGCAACATGTGATAACTCACATTTGATCTACTGATAGATGTTCATTTGTGCAAGTATATTGTGGGCTTCAACTTAATGACAAGCTAATTAATGTTAATAGTTGTTAACTAAAAAATGTTAATTTGGCAGTTCAAATTTTTTTTCAGCTTCATCTTTGGCTTCAAAATCAAGAAGTCTAGGGAGAGATTTATGTGGAGATTTTTAAAAAATAAGAGACTTCTGTATGGTATTTACTCTTTCCGGTTTTCTCGAGCTGTTCCAGTTAGATGCTTATCAACTACCATATCCTTTTCTTTCTTTCTTTTTTTTTAAAAAACTTCTCCAAGCAGAAAAATTTAAACAGAAGCTAGCAGAACTAGAGAGCATCTAAACTTCTTCACTCCTTTGAGATTAAAAATCCTCATAGCCATGCTTGAAAACTATGAATGGAAGGGCTCAAGTTACTCATCAATCCGAAGACCATACAGCTCCCTTTTATCAAAGGGAGAACTAAATAGTTAGTATAAATTACCAACAACAAAAATAGAGAAGATTTGCAGCTTGTAGAAATGGATTCTGAGCAGAATACTGACCTACATGTGTGAAGAGATTGTGTTCCCGTAACTGGAAGTATGTAATTCCTTTGACGACTAGTGCTATAATTCATCTAACATTGATGTTTTATGATTACTGAATTTATACTTTTCCTTTAATTGTAGAGATAAACATGATTTGACATCTCCAATTGAGATTGTCGTTCACGACCAGGAGCCAAAACCAAAGTTCTGGTTTACTTGTTTGATCATGCATCTGCTAAGAATTGAGGGAACTCTGCAGGCATGCATAGTAGTGATAATATTGGTAAAAAAAAAAAAAAAATGCCCGTGGGCATCCACGGGAGGAGCAAGGCAGGGGCAGGGGAGTGGGTTTGAGGGATGGAGCAAGGACAGAGGGAGTTATATTGCATTAGAAAGAGTTATCTCCCGCTTCAAACCTACCCGTTATCATCCTTATTCAAAGAAGAAAGAAATAGAAAGAACAATTAGGGAAAAAAAAAATAAAAGCTTATCTCCTAAATAGCAGTATTCAGAATAAATGTATTACAAGTTTTATGGAATGCTCCAAGAAAGATTTTGGGCCAGCCCATTTCATTTTCCGGAGCATCCAACATAACACTCCATGGCACAAGATCTTTCTTGCAAAAGAGATTTTGAAATTAAAGCTTATGCTGTTCTCAACTGGATCAAAATTTCAGCAGCCTGAAGGCAATTTAGAGATGGCCCATTTAGTCTGCTCGAAAATTTTTTTCATTTTCTTCTTGTCATTATTGTTTTCTTTTGATTCATACTTTGCAGTCAACAGTTGAGCAAAAAATCAACGTGACGCGAGAGATTTTCAATGATTACAACTACTATATTTTAAGTTTCTTAATTTTTGGGAATGTGGAAATCATGCTTTGATTGGATTTCTTCTATGTGGATCACGTTGGCTCGATTCCAATGACTTGACCTATGGCACGAAGTGTTTATTATATTATAAAAGAAACAGTAAAAAAAAGACAGAGACATGGAGAAAGAGAAGGGAAAAGTAAGGCACGAGAAAAAGGATGGACATTTTTTTTCCCGTTTTCTTTTTGTCAAACCGGGCATTTGTCTTGATATGACACGAACAAAATATATTCACACTAACCGTACGTATCGACAACGACACGGCCAAGATTATGCATTACTAGATTTTACTTATTTGGTTTTGTTCTAAATGGTTAAATACAGAGTTACCAAAGTAAGAGTCCAAACTACTTGTACCCAAGATAACTGCCCAATTGTTTTTCTATTGAGAAAAAGAATGGCTTCCATAGTGCAATAGAATACATACATATATAAAGACTGCGATCTCTCATAATGAGTTGGGACTGGGAATAAAGAACGTACCAGCTATTCAATATTGGAATTACGTTTACACGCTAATTTAGCAAACTTGATTTGCTAATTTAGCAAACTAAACATAAACATTATTTTGTATTAAGCATAGGATGGCATGGATATAGCTTAATTTTTATTTTTTTTTAAGTAAAGAGGACTAATTAGATATTTGGTTGTACAACTAGCTTTGATGGGGGAATTTTGGAACACAGTAAATTGTAAACTTAAAAACACCAAAAGCTGTTTGATCATGTTGATATTCCTAAATGCCATTTTTCCACATAATTTATACTTGCTATGTTGAGTCACCATTTCATAGAGGTAATGCGTACTTCTCTAATTAGCTCAATTCACTGTAGTTTAAATCTAAGCATTAGATTGGAGAGTAGAGCTTCGAACAAAAGTGATTAAGCATAGCATGACATGGATATGGCTTAAATTTTCCTTTCTAAGGATTCAAGAATTATACTATAAAAAAAGAGGGCACAGAAAGATGTGTTTGTACCCGGTCTTCATTGAAACAAAGTGCCACATACGTGGAAAATTGTTTCTCCAAAATAGAGCTTTCTCATTTTAAGGCTTGTACTAACTACATTTGATTTGGTTTTGGTTGCAAAATAAGGAATTTGGTGATAATTATCAGTTGGAACCACGGCAATCAATCATCAAGTACAGATTGCAATTTTGGTGGACAAGTGTTTTTGGATTTTCTTAGTACAATTTTTAATTACTTTTTTTTTCTACCCTGCGTATATTACGCCTCAATAATTAAGTGTTATAGGTTTTTTTTTTAACAAAAGCTTAAAAAAAAAAACTCCCCAAAAACGCAATGCAGATAGTCTCTTAATGTGCTAAAAATGTGCTCAAATTAGATTTGACATCTACTAGTAAACGCTTCCATGCTTACGAGGCCAGTTGAATCAGTTTTGTTCTCAATTAACTTTTACTGACTTTTTAGTGTGTAACTCGTAAGTCCTAACCCTAATATTGGAGATCTCACAAGTGGGAAAAACAGTTGGGGTTGGTTGACTTTCTTAATTGTCCCATCGGTTGCCTAACATTATGTAACTCGTTAAAAAGTCGATTAATTCTGTGGGTTGTTAAGTTAAAAGCTATTTGAGGTTTAAAAAAAATTAAAATTTAGAAAACCGTGGAACGAAGTTACGGTTCACTTGGCTGCTAGCTCATGACATCATTCCACTGCTAGCCGACATCCCCCCGGGCACAAAATTTTGGAGCGACGTTTTCTTTGGGGCCCAAAAAATATTTGCGCTGACAAGAGAACTTTAGCACGGGCAAAATCGTCGGCCGAACCTCGAATTTCTCTTGACAAAACGTCGCTAAATCGATGCTTGAAAGCCGTTTAACACGAAGTGGTTAGTCTAGTCATTCATTGAAATCCATGCAGACAATGAATGACCACTTATTAACAAACCAAACAACGCGAGGCGTTGGATAGGGAGTTTTCCTTATCTTTGGTAGGGATGGAAGAAAAATCCGCCGATTCGAAAATTCGATGAACCCGATTCGATCCGATCTGAAAAATAGGATATTCAATCCGATTTTTCTTAGCGGGCAGATGAGGATCGGGTACTCACAAAAATTAGATACGAATACGAATCAGAAAAATAAAAACCCGTGGGTACCCGACCCGCAGGGTATATTATATAAATATTAAAAAATTAGGGATCATTTTATAACTTTATAATTTTTAATTTTAAATGCAAGTGAAGTGGTTCACAGCCTCATATTCTAATCCCATATGATCCACCTCTTCTCATCTTATTTGAAGAAAGCGAATATTCTCGGTGAAACATGAACCAAATGAACAAAATGAAAAAAAATTTGTGAAGCCCTGTTACAAAAATTGTTCATTCCTTTCATCCTTTTTATTTTTATTCTACCTCCATTGATCTTTCCTGCAAATTTTGTATCAATTTAATCAAAGATTTGTGTTTGGAATTTCAATTTTCTGTTAGATAGATAATTAAAACATTTGTGTCTTTCATTTATTTATTTATTTGATTTATTTTATTGCAATTATGTCTCTTAAATTTGTCTCTTTTATTTAGTGTAAAAAATTTATTTTTCTTTTTCATCACCTTTAATACCATAAGGTCTATTCCAAGATGTAAAGAAGTTGGGGAAGATTTTTCAAGGTTATTTTGGTTATACTTTTTCCAAAAATAATTAGTTCTATTCAATTCTTTTCCGAACTTGATTTCACAATCGGTTTATTTGAGATACAGTCTTGTACCATAACAACCTTAAGGAAGTTGGAGAAGTTGCCAAATACTTATTATCCTTATGTTTGTTGTGTTGTAGAAGGATGAAATGTATAAGAATGGTGATGTACTCAAAATTATTATGAAATTTCGTTTTGTCTATTAGATATTATAATTCTAATATGTACTAAATTTATGAGATCGATTTGATTATTGGATGAAATGTGTGAGAAAGGTGATATATGGACTTTAATTACTATATCTCTACTAATATTAATTGGAAAGCATTTTTTTTTATTGAAAAACATGTTGACATTAAGTGGAAAGCAATTTTTTTTATTGAAAAATAGATTTTTTTAGGGGTGGATACCCGAATAACAGGTACGCGAAGACATTAGAAGCGGGTTAGGATCGCAAAATGGCTGATCTGATATATTAGGGTCGGATCAGGCAAATCATGTTAGGGGCAGGTACCCGATCCGTGTCCACCCCTAATCTTTGGCAAAGCTGATACTTAAAGTCTAAAACTAGGGCACCGGTTGTGTGGGTGAAGATGTGCCACGAATTTGGATTAAAATAGGAAGTAATTAAGAATTCCTAAGCTGACTTGCACTTTTAATTATACTAATTGGTATAGTTAATCTTTAAAGAGCTATTAGATTTAATAACGTGTAAACAAAGTCTACATTAATTACGATAAGATTTTGCCGAAGGATTTATATCTAACTTACCATGCACACACTCATATTTAATACGCACTACTATTTAGACATTTTTCAAATTAGTTTTACAATTGTCAAAAAAAAATTTAATAATTGAGGCCCTTTTTAATGATTGTCTCTTGGGTACCTATTAGCCAAATTCTCATAATAATATCCAATAGTGATATCTAATTTTAGCACTACCAGCTTGCTCATAATTAAAAATCCTGAAATAGTATCCTATGTTACGTCTGATTACCAATTGGAACTTTTGTAAGTAATTATTAAGTTCTAAGGGCAACATCCAGTTCAAGGACTAGCATTATTAACAACATTATTTTAAATGAGGAAGTCTAGAGGTGGTCTTCAATATTGAGATCAATTAGCAATTGCAAACTTTGTTGGTAATTATAAAGTTCTATAGTGGCATCCAATTATATGACTAATTAATATTGATAATATTAGTTAATAATCGTTAAAAGGTCCTAACTGGCACCCAATTTCATATCAATTGCAACTTTTATTAGTAATTATAAAGTCCTAAAGTGACAACCAATTCAAAGCCTAATTAGTAAGTTGAGTTAGATAGTTCTATGTAATGCCAACTTTATATTTTCAGTTGTCGTCACCCAGGCATAATTAGTGTTTGTATACTTCTGTTTTATTTATTCTTTTTTTTAAATAATAATCAAATCCATTTCTCTTTACTTACTTTTTAAAATAATTTTAATGAATTTTTTATTTTCCTACCCTTTTTATACATTAGAATTAAATATTACTATTTTTAATTTTTTTTCTCAATCAACCCATAATATTCCTACCTCATGGTTTCCCTAATAAAATGTTCTCACCTAATTTCTTTTCATGGCAATGATAAAGAATATTACATATACTCACGTCATTGTGTATGTGTATTCCTAGCTTAATTATATTTTATGATCTTTAAAAATATTGACAACTTCATAATTCAATAATTCATTTTCTTACTTTTAGCATATTGCCGGTACTAATCCATTTAGTAAGTAATTAATTATAAATGTGTTAGGTGACAATTATATATAGCATTAATTAGTCTTAACAAGTTTAGTAATTGATATAAAGGCAAAAAGTGGCAATTATTTTTATGCCAAAATAGTATTGACAAGTTTAATAAGTGCTTATAAAGTCCCAACTTGATAATCAATTTTAAGAATGACTACTATTGGCGACATTAGCGAAACAATTCCAGAAGTCTAAAGTGACAAATAATGTTAAGTGTAATTAATTTGTATTAACATATTATTCAAACTATTAGAAAGGCCTGGCTTAAAATCAACTTTAAGCATAATTTGTATAGGCAATATTAGTCAAACTATTAGAATTGTCTAATGTGGCAATCAATTTTATGCTAATTAGTGTTATCAATATTAGTCAAATAATTAATAAAAGGCTAAGGTGACAATCAATTTTAAGCATAACAAGGGTTGATAATTCAATCAAATAAAAAAAAACGCATGAGGTGACAATCAATTTAACAACTAATTAGCATTGACAATTTTAATAAAAAAATTAAAAGGTCTATGCTGCCGATTAATTATAAAACATGTTTATTAAGTACTTACAAAGGCCTAACATGCAATCAAGTTTAAGGTTAAGTAAATATCGAAATATTAGTAAGTAATTGCAAATAACTAATGTGGTAACCAATTATAAGGTTAATTAGAATGGACAATTTCTAGGGAAAAGAAAAGATAAAAAGCCATTCTTTAGGTTCCTAAGTTCATTCTTTGAAAGTTTTCAAACTCATATTATTCTTTTTAAGATATTCAAACTACGTAAAGGTTGAATGCTAGATTTAGTATTTAAAATTTTATTTGTGGTGTTTTTAGGGTCCAAACGAAATGTTTTCTTAGTAATAATGTATTATGAGAGAATTTCTAGAGTTTTGTAAATTATTTTTTTTGGTCTAAATCATGTAGCACTTAAAATAAGGTAGTTTACTACAGCAATTTAGTTTCAAATAATATTTTTATAATTTCTTTCATGATTCTACTCATATGATCAAATAAAGTGCTACATGATTTTGACAACATTAAAAGATAGAATACAATTTATGAAGATCTAAAATTCATTCATAAAATGATATTATGAACAAAACAAATCTTCGTTGGACCATGAAAACACCTCAAATAAAATTTTAAACACTGAATCTTACGTTCATCTTATAAAGAAAAAACAACTGATCTTGGAAATTTCCAATTTTACAATAATACTCTAAAATTTGGAGAATGAATTTAGAAGCTTAAGAATGACTTTTTTTTTTTTTTTTTTAGCTTTGGTTCAGTTTAGTTCAAAACTAGAATTAAACGTGATAATGTGGCCAGAAATGAGAACAGAGATGAAAAATGATACATCCTAGATATGTGAAGGGCCAAAAATCACCACCCTTAATAAACCGGTTTTGACTTCCTCTTTTTCACGAAAGTATTTTGTACTATTAAAAATGAGACATCATGACGTCGAAAGTGGCCGCAACCTTGTAAGGGTAAATGTCATCACCGACGCGGCAAATGTGTTATGCATAGAAAATGGGGCTACGACTTATGAGACACACGCACAGAACATGTCCTTACAAAACATAACACATTGAAATCTGTGCAATATATGGTGCGGTATTTCAGTACGGCATTTATAAGTCCTTTCTTTATGTAAAGAGCTCTCAAGTACGGTACCGTACATCACGCATCATGTGATCAAGATTTCTCATCCACTACTGTGTGGGTCAGCCAATTTTTGATCCCTCGAGAAATGACAATACCTTAAAATTTGATCCCCTCACTGAAGTCTCCTTTTCAATTTTGTTGACTTCTTTCATTTTGTTTGCTCCTAAACTTGTGAAAGATTAGTCTCTCTTAATTATAGTGCAGTGCTTCTTAAATATATTAATATTATCTCAATAAGACCATGTAATGACTATAGATTTCATTTGTGGAACTTGCAACCTGGCAAGGACGTGAATGCAATAGAAAATAATGGTAAATAACGGGTAATTTCATACAAAAACTAGACTACGGTAATGGAGCTAATTACAATGAATAAATGTTACCTCCATTAAAGGGAGAATCAACGTAGGAAAATATGTTTCATGTTACAAAGTAAAAAGTGGTCATACACTTGCATTCAGGGATGGGCTGGATGCCAACATGATTTTCTGTTTAAGTGTGTTTATCACTGTAACCTATTATCCATCAAAACTTACTCTACAATAAAAGATGTAATTGTTCGTTGTCCTTTGCCTTCTTTTCTTTGCCAAATTTTTTTTTTTCAATCCAATCTCTGTTAAGTGTCTCTATCAGAATTGAAATTGCAATTATGTCCAATCAGAATATAGAACAGGACACAATTGTATCAATTTGGTAGCTGGCAGAGGATGGAGGAAGATCGTTTTATGAGTCTTAAGGCTAAGGCACAAAGAATTGCTCCTAAACATGTAAAGATTAGTCTCTTTTATGTATGTATGTAAACACGTCTAATCTTTTTTAATTCAAAAGTATATGATGTTAGTATGTCGCTCATCCTCTAATATCTCTGTTTAAGTAAGATAAGGATGCATTTGTTGATATTAAAACAGAAGTGACACAAAGTAGGATATAATTTATTTTTTATTTCTCCTTTTTTTAAATTGGGTCCACATGAGTAGGGATGGCAACCAGAGCGGGTGCCCCTCCCGCTGGGTGAGTAATAAGGCGGGAGATGGGACAGGACGGGGATGGGGGGAATTTTTTTCCCTTATTTTAAATTCGGTGGGGGATGATACCCCTGCCCCATTCCCCACTTCAATTTATTAATATAAATAAATGTAATATATTATATAATCTAATAATAATAAATTTAGAATATTCGGCAACTAAACTTAATCTTCACTAACAACATCCTTCACTAACATTTTATCAAAAACCTTCCTTGCCTCATTAAGAAGCCTAGAATTCCCATACCTGGAAGGTACAAAATTCCTAGACTCCAACTTCTTTACGAGCAACTTGATAAGTGAATATTTCAAAAGTGTTTTATAGGGTTACATGCAAGTTTTTTGTGTGTTTTTAAGGGACCATAGCCAAATTTTAGTCCTTTTTGGTGAAAATCTCTTCAAGTGTCATTTAATGAATTAAGTGTGTGAAATGAGTGGATTAATGCATAAATTGCGGTGTTTATAGGTAATAGATACATGAAACACTTGCTTGAGTTGAAGAAGATGTAATGTATATCTTAGAGGATAACGCATAAGTGAGACCAGAAGAGGAAGTTGCGCGACAAAGGAAGGAAATTGAAGCTGGAAACAAGGGAGTTGGATCCGACCTTGAATTGGAGCAGAAAAGCAGGGATTCGACCTCGGATAAACTTCTGTAATCAGAGGTTTTATCCGAGGCTATGATCCAAGCTCGGATCTCTTCAACAGAGGCCTCGAATCTTGCATGCAAAATATGTGAAAATTTGAAGAAACCCTACATTCGAGCTCGAATCAGTTTGGTACCCCTCGGATCCTAGAGCTCGGATTGTTCTCTCTCTTCTACAATTTGTAGAACAACTTGTGCATATTTCACACTTGCTTTTTGACCTTTGTCTCACAAAGAATTTCGGCTAGAAAGTTGGCAGAGCATCTTGTACACTTGAAGAAGGAATGTTGGAGATTTCAATGAAGGGTTTTTTAGGAAGAAAAAGAGAAGGAATCAAGGAATATAAGTCAAAAAAACTAGGAAGAAAAAAAAGAGTGAGAGAAAAGTTAGAAGAAAAAAAATAGGGTTTTCTCTAGTTTGCTCTCTAGTTCTTAGTTTTTAGTCTAGTTTTCTTGGAGAACTTGAAGAACACTTGATGTAATCAAATATTTGGATGGCTATGAAGTTGATGAAGTTTGGAGATTTTGTTTCTTCATTTGAATGAGCAACTCTTCCTCCTTTTCTCTTTATTTGCTTTAAAAATGTTTGGTTCCATAGAAGTGATGAGCTTTATTGTGAAATTAACCATGTGTAACTTGATCTTCTTGTTCTAGGGGTAGATGAAGCTAGTTATGCTTTGATTATGGTTAGATCTAGTTGATTATTGCTATATCTTGTACTTGCTAGTTCCTTGTCCATGCTTTAACACTTGTAAGTGTTTGATCATCATTTGCAAGTCATATTAGTTGTTGTTAATCTATGAAAATAGTTGACAATGATAGAAAATGAATGAGTGGAACTTAAGGAGGAGACACATGAAATTAGTGATGCATTTAGGTGGATTTGTATGGTATTTGTTGTGCTTGATCTAGTTGACACTTGAGATTTCACCACGAAAGTAGGGAAATTTAGGTGTTAGCTAATTTCGGTTCATTGGTGAAAGCGAGTTCCGATAACTTTACTGAAATGCATCCCTAGTAAGGCAAGAAAAGTAGCATTAATTGATTATTTCTTCTATGATTAAGCATGATTAGTGGATTTTATTCCCTAGAATGCTTGTGTTATTTGAGTTACTCCCAATAGTTTATTGATATTTGAATGTTTTAACATTATTGCTATTTACTTTTGCTTGATTATTGCATCGTTTAGATAATACAGAGTGCGATTAAGCCTTAGTAATTCAAAAGTAGTTCTCGAGGGATTCAACCCTATTTCCTTGTACTACAATTCACGACTCGTGCACTTGCGATTAAAAAGAAGATTAGGTTTAAAATTAGAGTGCGGGTATAAACCTCGTCACATCTCACTAATCAAATTATGAAGCAAAGGTGTTAGGGCATTGATTTGGAGATACCAAATTCCTAGTTGATATTTGGTACAAGCATGTTACGCGCTCTTCCCAGATGTTATCCATACAATCTAATTGAGATTCTTAATTTCTTGGTGTTTTATTTAACACTTTTCTTGTTTCATTTTTCACTTTTCACTTTTTTCATCTTCGTATTTTATTTTATTCTTTAAATTTAGTTTTGATCTACTGAATAAAGACTTCTAGAAAAAAAAAACCAAATTATCAACCACGGTCACCCGCGAGGGAAGCGCGGGCAGGAGGAATTTTTTGGCAATGGGATGGAGGACAGGAGAGGGATCCCCCGCCCAAAACTCGCCCCGTTGCCATCCCTACACGTGAGAGTTTTCTACATGTTTTACTATTGTGTGAAACATCTTTAGGGAGAGGTATTAGCATTTGGCTTGGCTTTTTGACAAGCCAATTGCAGTTAAATCTCTAACTATTTATAAAAGGAATAATTTCACATATCTGTCCTAAGGTTTTTGAGAATTACAAGAAGTTCCCTCACATTCTAAAAATTACACCTACCACCCGTATTTTCATTGTTTAAGTAACTTTTTAGGCCCAAAATGCTCGACTTTTTTTCAAAAATCTTGTAATGCCCTTGAGTTATAATTCTCAACAAGAATAAAAAGGGAAAAAAATGGTTTACAATCTCTATTCATTCATCCTTACTTGTTATCACTGTTAACTACTCATCAACGTCTAAATCACCACTAAATAAACACTTATTTTTGTTCTAATGTTTCTCTTTTACCTAAAAATTTTCGATGCAAACTATTGTATCACCTATAAATGCCGCATCAGATACCCAAAACCTTACCTACAATCTCATATCAATATCAAATTTTGCTTAATACACAACAATATTCACCACTATCCATAAATTTCAATTCCATGGTTGCCACCCTTTTAATACAAAATAATTTAAGCCATCACTACTAATATCAATATCCAATATACTCCATTGAAATAGAGTTCAAAATTGACCAAAGTCTCTCTATAGGAATAATATCAATAATTGTAAATCAAAAATAGAAACACAATCAACTATAAATATACCAGGAATATTTTTTTTTCATAACAACCATAACAACATAACCTATATTTAGTCCCTATTCCACTTCCTATCCTTAATTTTTTATTTTTTACCACTGCCACTATCCTCATCTCCATCTAATTTGATAGTGAAATTATCACTCAATTTATCATTTGACAATTTCAATTTGCTAATGCATATCAAAAATTGGAAGCAAAAATGAGCACAAAGAAACTATTTAATAATAATGAAAAAGAAAGAATTGAGAAAGACACCAAGATAGGTAAGTATTGGTGGTTTGGTGTGTATAGTGGTTTTATTAGTGGCGACTATACACATTTGATTAATAAGAATAAATAAAAGAGTTTTGAAGATAAATAGCTGTAGGAGAAAGAAAATAGAGAGTTAAATGGAAAATAGTGTACTTTTAGTTATTAGTTGACAATAGATGAGAGAGATTTAATATTTGATAAAGTTTTTCAATGAGTTGACAATTAATAAAAGGCATTGTTGTCTTCTTAACATATTAAGGGAGATCTTTGTAATTATGTAAACCTCAAGGGAGCCGAATGAAATTGTCAGAAACCTCAAGGAAGATTTCTGAAATTATCCCTTTATAAAAGACTGATCTGTCCATTATTAGCAATCTTATTCATGAAGACAACAGCATGCGTGGTGAAGATTGATCAGGTATATCAGGAGTGCACATCAAGAGTAGTGGGAATGCACCTGCCTATGTAATGGCCAAAACGACATTATCTGTAAATTCTTGTGGGATGATTTTCTTCCTAATGTTTTCTTGCTCCTGCACAAGGCATATCTTAATAAATAGTTGCTGATTCTCAAAAAAAAAAAAAAAGACTTTACTCTAAAATATGATTGCATCTAATCTAGAAATTATGATCGATGACTTTATGCTAAACTTTGATCATGGATGGAGCAATTCTTTCAACACAAATTTTTATTAAACACATTCATCATCATGATCAGTGACAATACCCTAAAATTTGATCCCCTCGTAAAGTCTCTTTTTCAATTTTGTTGGCTCCTAAACTTGTAAAGATTAGTCTCTTTTAATTGTAGTGTAGTGCTTCCTAAATATATTACCTCAATATGAGTATGCAATGACGTCACATTCTTGTCCAACAACTATAGATTTCATTTGTGGAACTTGCAACCTGGCAAGGACATGAAGGCAATAGAAAATAATTATTGTTCCCATCCCCGTTTTTAACTTTTTTTTATCTTTTATTTGATGTAATTAAGAGGGTACAAGTACAAAAAAGAAAAGAAAGAAAAAAAATGCGTGGTGTATTCGTTGGAGTGAAATTTTAATCTTTTGCTATCTTTTCAGTTTTGATGACTTTTCATTTTTTCTGGTAAACTTGTAAAAATATCTTTTCCCTGTTCATTAGTGTGGCCCTAAACATATTTATAGGCATCATTTGGGACCATTTCATGTCTAATAATCTCTCTCTCTCTCTCTCTCTCTCTCTCTCTCTCTCTCTCTCTCTCTCTCTCTCTCTCTCTCTCTCTCTCTCTCTCTCTCTCTGCATTTTGCTGTCAATCTAATGACTCTCGTTAACATGTTGTCATGACTTCGATCATTTTGATTCTTCAGACATGTTTCTTGAGAGAGAGAGAGAGATAGAGAGAGAATATGAAGAAATTCAACATTTCTTCTTCGAGTGTGAAAATGGAAACTTCGTTGCACCTTAGCACAAAAATATTACTCTGATGATGAACATCTAGTAAAAATTTGTGAATTTCTTGACCTTTGTCATCAATCTTGGCAAGCACACCGTCTATATAAATGTAAGGAAACAAATTAAATGTCGTCCTAAATCAACGACAACATGAAAAAAAACCCAAAACATATTTATAGGATGATATTAAATGTGGTACAAAGAATGGTCCTGCTGCAGGTGATTGATCAATTAATAGCCAGAAGTCCAAGAAGTGGAGCCCTACAGAAGTGGAATAATGTTTCATATGATATCTTTACTTCATACGGTCGGAATTGGCAACAATTTGCGGGGATGAGATCCATGTAATATAATGATCATCTCACTACTCTTTTTAAAGTATACAATTATCAGCTAATTTGGGCACACCTAAACTAGTATACATACACCAACTGAGAAAGCCATGCTATAGAAAAGTTGCTATAGTCAATAAATTAGACTTCATATGATTAATTTAATATGCCATGAACAAAAACTTTATATGGAACGACTAGTAAGCTAGCTTAAGCTCAAGATTGAATAGGTTGTTTCTGCCTTCCTTTTTCTTTTTCTTTTTTTTTTCCTTACCAGTTTATGAGCTCACTCATATATCTTGTGGTATAGTTAAGTGACATGCGGTCAATTAGTCAGAGAATGTACGCGTAGAATATTTATGTATGACTTTGTCCAACAGGTGTCTATTGAGTATTTATTAATATATATTTTAGGTGTTATATTTTTAAAAATGTAAAATTAATTATAAAATAAATAAATATACGGGAGGATAAATAAAATTAAATAGAGAAAATATATAAATACAAGAGAAAGTAATAATTGTTAGTATGTGTATATATATGATAGGTTAGGTGAAATTTAAGTGTGTTACATACATTGGGTATCTATTAAAAAAAATACTTTATGTAAAAGGCTAAAGAGAGATATAAAAGGTGTTATTTCTAGATATAGCTAGTCCATCTAATTATTCCTCTAAATAACTACGTAATTATTTAGCTGGTGATTAGATGTTTTATGATTGGTAATATTTTAGTCTTTTCTTTTCTTGGATGTGGATAACATGCTATGGTTAAGTATCTAATTGACGATAATTAAATCTTTTCAATTCTCAAAGCTAGCATTGGATTTACAGCTCTATAATTAAAAAGAGACAAAAGATAAGTAAAGAAAAGAAAGAAAGGAACTACAAATGAAGCTGTTGGGGAAAAACAGAATAAAAGATTTGGAGAAAAACAGAAAGGACTAGGAATGAAAGATCCCTTCAGTTCTGAAGCTGTTGTGGAGGGACTCGAAAAGGAAAAGAAAACCAAAAAAAAGAAAAAACAAGGATGGAGAAAAATAGTTTCCGCTTTATTTTTCCCGTCCCCGTTTTCACAAAGTCGAAACGTCCTTTCTTTCCCTTTCTTTTTCTTTTCTTTTCTTTCTTTTTTTTTCTCAAAACCTCCTATATAAAGCAGCTTCAACCTCCCTCCCTTTCAACCCCTCCCTCCTTCAACCTTAGCACTAAAATATTACTACGATGACGAATTTCTTGATCTTTGTCAGCGATCTTGTCAAGCGCGTCCATCTCTTTGAAGCCTTCACTCGGAGACCAGGCAGTCCACAACAGTCCCCGTCCTCACCTCAGTTGCCAACTATCCAAGGAACCCAGGCTAATGCAACACATCCCACTGACCAGCAGCCACCCCCAAGCAATACCGATGCTTACATGAGGATGCAATTGGCATTATCAGTCATAGGAGTTTGTTTTACGACTGCTGGTACTGCTCTGCTAGCTCTCCGAACTCCTAGACCACTTCCAACTATTTTTCACTGGCTTTGCATGGCTCTCATGCTGTCTTTTCTCTGTGTGATTGTGTCTATGTATATCCGAAGATGCATTCAGGTAGCATCTCTTGTGATGGACCATGTTGCCCTATTCTTAGCCTTCACGGCGTTCATGCTGGCCATCTCGATGAACTTTCCGACCCCATTTCTGGGTATCACCGTGGCACTCTATTTCATTGCTATCCTTCTCGTCATCTTTGCCAATCTTTTGATGCCTCGAGACACATCAAATCCATAATCCTACAGGCTTTCTTGTTACGTCTATCTCTCTTTTTAATATTAATAAGTCGATGTTGTATACCATCTGGGTTGCTTGTTATGATGTGTTTACAACATCTAGGTTGCTTTATGTATTTTCTGTTATTGTAAATCATATTAGACTCTAATATATATATATATATATATATATAAGAAGTTGTTAGTAAAAAAAAAAAAGAGTAAATCTTATATACACTGACGGTGTATACACTATCACGGTTGGATATATGATGCATATGCAAAATTTGAGTTTTAAATTCAAATTCAGATTATATATCATGCATCTAATGGTAAAAGTGTATATACTGTCAGTGTATAGAAAATTAATCCAAAAAAAATGTGTTTGTACAATGTTCTTAAAAGAAGAAAGAGAGATCAATGTTTTATATATGGAAATAGCTAGTCCATGTGACTATTTCTTTCAATAACTAAGATATAATTCAGCGGGTGATAAAGATTATAAATGAGCACGTGATAAAGATTATAAATGATGTTCTAATTTTTTAGTCTTTTCTTTGTCGGAATATGGCTATCATGCTATGATCGATCTTGTATATTAGTTACGTGTTAGATCCTTAATCCAATGTTAGATTTATATATAAATAATTATATATTACAAATTATCAAATAAGGTTTAGACTAATCAAAGTGATCAATCATAGTTTGAGTTTTAATGTATCTAATAGCATGTGAACCTTTAATGTATAGAAATTTAAAGATTATTCATATTTTTGTGATGGATTGAATAGGAATCCAAAAGATAACAAAAAAAAGTTATTTATAAATGGGATTATGGATAATTGTATGTTTCGACTTTCGGGTTTTCGTGTTCCATGTTTCGGCTTTCGGGTTTTGTTTGGAAGTCTCGGTTGCTGATGGCATGAATTGTTGTTCAAATATTATCTTTATGCCTTCGGTCAAGTCACGCCATTGATTCACTGTTTGGGTTACATTGAATCCAGTGGGTCGCATGATAACCAAACTTTAGTTGGCTGATCCACTGTTTTACTATGCTATTTTAGTTGGCCGATTGTTCACTTTCACATCTCAAGCATGCATTCTGCTTTGATTGAAACTATGACTAGTTCACTTTACGTCTTAGTTGATTGAAACTAAGAATCAAGTTTACTTGTCATAGTTAATTGTTTAATTTGTTTATATCAGTTGAATCCAGCTATGGGTATGCCTTCGGTTATAAAATTAGAACTACTAACTTGAATTCTTTGACTTGTTTTCTTGTTTAAGAGCCAATATGCTTATATTTGTGTTAAGAAAATTAGGATTTTTCTAATTTGAGTGAACACTAATAAAGTTAAACAAGATATTTAAGGTTTACAAAGTCTATAAGATTGGCCCACTAAATACATAGTATTTTAATGCATTTATCGATTTCAAGACATTTTGGGTTTGAATGATAAATTTGGATCAAATTATGGATGCGGACTTTTAGTCCAATAAGTTTTGATCCATTTGACTAATTTGATCATATTTGATTAGTTTGATTGGTTTGACCATGTTTGATCAGAATTGATTAGTTTGATCATGCTTAACCAGAATTGACTGGTTTGACCACGTTTTGATCAGAGTTAACCCAAGTTGACTTTGGTCATGTATAATTTGTGTAATTTTAAATTTGAATATTGGTATGATTATATATGTTTTGGAATAAATTAATTGAAACAATATACCATCAAAGTGACCTCTATTATGAAAATTAATTTATTTTAAAATATAATTAGTTGGGTACTTGTAATTTTGTGAATATTGATCGGCTCAAAGGAAAGTCAATATTTAACAAAATTGCATATACGTTTGTGATAATAAACACGTGATGATTATTCAGATTTTTACATGTGAATTATAAACTGATCCAAAGGAAAATTTATTTTTTGACATGTTATTATTATTAGTATTTATTACTGCACCAAGATATCACTTAGAAGTTAATATTTTCATCCAAAGATAAAATATTAATGGAACAATGATATCTTGAAATGGAATTACCATTATTTGAATTTATCATTATTTTGGTCTATATAAGTTTGTTTTAATTATTTCATGTTTTCTGTTTAGTTGTGAATGATCTTACAAATATTACTACCAACATCAATAATATTCCTACGCTGAATAGCACAAATTTCAAGTCCTGGAAAGAAAACCTCTTGACAATTCTTGGAATAATGGATATCGACTTTACTTTAAGGGTTGATTCTCCTCCACCTCTTACAAATCAGAGTACTTCTGATGAAAAGAGGGATAAAAAAAGGTGGGAGAGATCAAATCGTTTGTGTTGATGATCATTAAAAAGGCCGTTCTCAAAGCATTCATAAGAACAATGTCAGAAACGACAACTACCATTAAGGAATTCCTTTGTTACGATGTCTATCATTTAATTTATTATCACTGGCATTAAAAAAAAAGTCAGAGATAGAGAAAGTACAGGGACTATGAATAAATAAATAAATCTTTTCAGTTTTTAGTTCTAAAGCTGATATGGATTTAGTAAATTCCAAAAAAAAAAAAAAGGAGGAGAAGGAAAGCTCAAGGGGTTGTTTTCCATATATTTCGTCCATCTAATTTATTCTTTTGACAACTGTGAAACGACCCAGCAGCTAATCAGAGGTTTCATGATTTATAATTTGTTAGTCCTTTCTTTACCCTATGATTAAATATGTGATTATAGATAGTTAAATCTTTTCTGTTCTGAAGCTGGGGAATTTATAGAATAACAGAACTGACGATCAGATGGTACATGCTGGACTAGCAAAATGGAGATTTTATTTATTTTTTTGCTTCGTCCTCGCCATGCATCCTTTGTTTATTACAAATAAATTGTTCTGTGCAATTGGGTTAAACATATATATATTTTTTTTAATGAATGAGCAATATTGAATATTTAAATAGCAATATTGGAGAATGCTGCCCCTTTCATGGTGCACCAATCCAATAAATTAATTAGCTAGTTAGCATTAATTGAGAGAAGTTAAAATTCGTTCGAATGACCATGTTAGGAGGGATGGTCTGGGGAGAGCGAGACCAGAGCGGGTTGCGAAGAAATTGGGTAGGGACAAAAAGAATGAAGCAACCCAAGACCGGACGGAAGTGTAGGGTCTAGGATGTGACTCTAGAGATTATTTTATAGTACTTTTGGATAGAATAAAAAATCTTGGCAGCTCCTAAACTATTATAATTGTGCATTTTTAACTCTTGATCTATTTTTTTATCTTCGATTGATCTTTAAACAATTAAATGTGCATAGTTTAAGAACTTTTAGTTATTTTAAACATAAATTCAACCAGAATCTAAGGGTATTTTTGTCCAATCATAATCAAAAATATTGAGAACTTAATAAAAACGCATCGATAGTGGGAGTAGAAATCTTGAAAAGAGAAAATCCTTCATTTTCCTTGAACTTTTCATCAGATTTCTTTATACAATTTCTAAATTCATTGATTTCACTTCCGAGTGGCCAAAGTTTCATCAAATTTTTTGTGTCTATCTCAACTATGAAATCAATGAATTTGGAAATTTTATGGAGAAATTTGATAAAGAGATTAAGGAAAATGAAGGGTTTTCTTTTGTTAGAACTTCGATTCCTATCTTCGATACTTTTGATTAAGTTGTTGATGCTTTTGATTAATAATTGACAAAAATGTCCTTCGATTCCATCTGGATTTGAAAGTACTCTCTCTCAATATTATTTCCTCTGAATAGAGGATTTCCATCCCTTTGAATAATCATGGACCTAATCACTGTTACCAATGATGCGTCTAATCACTCTAATGATGTGCTTAATCTAGTCCCAAGCACACTATAACCATGTTACGGCAATAGGACAAACTAAAGGAAGCAAGAATTTGTTGATCTTGTTACCAATTTGGCAATAAGCTGAAATTGGGGATCAATATCAGGTGGAACCACGATAGACAATTGTCAAGTAGATCTCATTCGAGCAAGTCCATGCCAAATCCTAGCATATGAAGTAAGGCTCATATTTGAATAGATTTCGATTTTTAAAAATTCAATAGTCCAAATTATATCATATCATTTGGTGAGATAATATGGCACAATCTGAACTATTGAATCTTTAAAATCAATCTACTCAAGTTTTGGCCCTGAAGTAAAGATATCATATGCTACTGCTAAGGACTGAAGGAAGATAGGCACACCACTTGACCCAAGGGTGCACTACTATCCACCTTTAGACTGAGGGAAAGTCTCACCCTTAAGTTAATTTTTAGAGTGAGAAGACCTAATAGCACCCGACATTATATGTGCATATCCTAAAATTGGTTTTATTGATGCAAATCCTCTTCGCTAAATGAACTCAACTTATCATTAAGAGAGTGGTAACAGGGCTTGATTTTTCCCACGTAAATTCCGACCTTGCTTTTGCTTTAAAGATCATATTTACTGCAGAAAATTTAAGGAACAAAGTAGTAAATTATTATAGCATTAATTTTTTGAATACCAGCATCACCCTTTGCCACCCATACTTTTTTTGTGTTGTTGTGGGGGGGGGGGGGTCTCTAATGTCAGCATTAGCAAATGTGTCTAAATTTTATACTTGACATCTAAAATTAGTTTTACTAAGTAGCACTAGCAACCGAACAACTTGACTTGCAGCGAAGAATAGGGCAAGAACCGACAGTTCCCATTGTGGGAGGAAACCTAAATCTAGTGGACTGACAATTTCAGTTGTTGGTACTAAACTTGTAAACATTAGTCTCTTTCATAATTATAGTGGCGAACTAAATGTATTATCTCCTTAAGACTATTTAATAACTTAACATCCTTGCCCAATGAGTCAATGACAAGATTTCATTTGTGGAACTTACAACCTGGCAAGTCCATGAATGCAATAGAAGTAATTGTGGACATTGTTTGCTACATTCTTTTGCGTACAACAAATTTTTTTTTTTTAATTTTGCCCATACCCTTTTTTTAGCTTTTCTTTATTGTAGTCTACTATCCAGAATTAGAAACTCGCCTTATTTTACCTAGTTTCTTTTTGGGTTTTTTATCACCTCAAAGATTAGAAACTAGCTAATTTTCAAAATTTTGAGGTGATCCTTGTAACAATATATGTAAACTTCATCCTCCATACTCTATACATCTACCGTAAAAATTCACCAAGCCGATCTCACTTGCTTCATCAGAACATCCTTCATGGACTTCTTTTTTTCCTCACATCCCAAATCCAGTGCCTCTGCGTGTGTTTGTCTGTTCCTTTTTAACTCTTTTGCTCCAAAAGCGGCATAAAGTTCATGCTAGAGTTTGCCTTCTTCATATTCAGTGATTGAGTTTTCTTTACGCCGTCACGAAAGAGTACATTTATCACTGTCAATCGTAGAATGCTAGGACCAAATTGAATTGCCAAATATTAATGTTTGTGGTCATTAAATAGTAGCCTTTGTCATTGCCAATTGTAGAATGGTAGAGCCAAATATTAACTGTTAAGGTTGTGAATTGCCAAATATTAATGTTCAACTGGCGTTAAAGGAGTGATCGTTTTTTTTTTTTTTGGCAAAAGTGGTCGTTGACTATTGTTAATTTTATAACCTGTACTACAAAAAAAAAAAAATTTAACTAGCAATTACATTGACTACTTTTCTTGAAGACCATTGCCATTTCCTGTCCACCCTTATTGGTAAACTCAAATAAGCCCCACCAAGAGTACAATGTGCAGAATTGGCAATGGTAACTTGGTTCAGGTTGTGGACAGTAGCTAAGGATGGATTTTTTTTTCTTTTTTGAAGCAAAATTTTAACCTTTCATTGATTGCATGAACATTTGTGGACCTAATATACATCAAACAAACGCTGTTGACAGCATAAAGAAAACATCAATCACTGAACATGAAGAAGGTAAACATATTTCCGTTACCAAGTTCCAATTCGCCTTAGTTCTTGGAATTTTTGCCCCGACCAATAACTTATAATTTAGACTTAAATACGTATTTGTGACTTTCAAAATCTTAAACTTTGCAATTTCAATTTACTGTATGGCTAAAGTGACGCTGTGAAAGACTAAAAGTCTTGTTTAAGATGTGGAAAGTTGCAAAAGGGGAAGAAACAAATGGCGAGAAAAGTGACAGACTTGCCAGCAATGATCCCAAATGACAATTGTCTAGTAAGCAAATGAAAATTAAAAAACGAAAAGAAAATAAGCAAAACTTTTGTTTAATCATGGTCTAGAGGCTTCACAAATAATTCGTATGCCGAGTTGAGTCTAAGTTTATCATACATACTAACTGTAAATATTAAATTACGTAAAGATTTAAAAAAAGTTTCCTTCGTTTCCTTGTTTAGAACCACTAATTAACCGTGACTAGAGGACTCTAACTGACTGACTACAGGACTACAGGACAATGACTTAGTTGAAATCTATGCAACTGCAAGTTGAAACCTATGAAAGTTGTTCTATGCAACTTCTCGTCTATATCACGTAGGCTCAAAAGCATTTAAACCAGACAAGAAATTTGAAACTTAATTAAAGCATGCAATTACCTTGTAACATCCAGAATAAAAGTACACTCGATCCAACACGAATCTGATGATCCTTCAATCGTTTATCTTTTCTTGTAGAATTTTTGATGTAACTAGAATTTGGTGTTGATCTTGGTTTGGAAAAGATGGAAGGGAGGCTCATTTTAATATATTCTTTTCTCATACTTTTTTGAATGGCTAAACACAACGGATTCAATTGAAGAAGGGGAAAAAAACTACCAGCTAGTGAAATTTTGGAAGATTTGTAAACAAAAACTATCGGTGTTTGTCTCTTACTTATTTTTTAGTGTATTTTGTTAGCATTTGTTGGCGTATTTCTTTACAAGCTTCAATAATCTGTTTATGCACTGTTCCATTCAAGTACATAATTTGTCGCTTTTTTTATTTTTTCCTCGTCGCTTCTACATTTATATATTTAATAGGGTGGTATTCGACTTTAACTTAATTTTTTTCCTCTCTATTATCCTAATCAACAACGCACAAATACAGTATGATTTTGTCACCTGCAAATTTGCAAATTCAAAGCTACTACTTCCCCTCAGTTCCTTCCTCGATGTTGCTGTACAACGTACTGTCAAGTATCAAAACAGCACACCAACCAGTTTACAAACTTTCCCATCTCTATCTTCCGCCTGCATATAATTCCTTTCATCTAATCAATTGAGATCAGCAGTAACCTTCCCCTCAATTCTGTGGTGGACGGTTTCTGTAATATCCACTGGAAGTCAGACAAGAAACTCGAGCATTATTAACAAAATGGATCCACTACAATCTGAGGAATATCGTATGGCTTTTAGTATTGGAATTCGGAAGCTGCTCCACCTTATCCCCATTACGCAAAGAATAAAAAGAACAGCAAATTTAATGAAAACAAGAAGTTACAGCATACAAGAGGACCAAAGATTCAAGAAATACTATCTAGAATTCTTCTTCTCAGAAACGATCACTTTGCTCTTGTTTTTATTGGACTTTCCATGCAAAACTACCCTCCAGCAACATGTGATAACTCACATTTGATCTACTGATAGGTGTTCATTTATGTAAGTATATTGTGGGCTTCAACTTACTGACAAGCTAATTCATGTTATTACTTGTTAATCAAAAATTGGTCCCGGCAGTTCAAATTTTTTCCAGCTTCATCTGAGTTTTAGTAACAGCACTTTGGTTTCAAATCAACAAGTCTAGGAAGAGATTTATGAACAAAATAAGACACTTCTGTATGATATTTACTCTTTGCTGTTTTCTCGAGCTGTTCCATTTAGATGCTCATCAACTATCATATCTTTTTTTTTTTCCAAACTTCTCCAAGCAGAAAATTTAAAACAGAAGCTAGTAGAACTAGAGAGCATCTAAATTTCTAAACTACTATGTGATTAAAGATCCTCATAGCCATGCTTGAAAACTATAAATGCAAGGGCTCAAGCTACTCATCGATCAAAAGATTATGCATCTCCCTTTTATCAAAAACAACAACAAAACAGAGAAGTTTATGCAGAAGATTTGCATGTTTGTAGAAATGAATTCTGAGAAGCGTACTGACTTATACGCATGAAGGGATTGTGAACCTGTAACTGGGCAGACCAACAAAAAAAATTTTTGAGAGGAATATTTTATGGAATAGCAAAGCATGCTCAGGGTGGTTGCTCATGCGTTCACAAGTTTCAATCTCACTAACACTTCCCTCAATTGGAAACATTTCAACCATATACCACTTCCTGTATATTCTCCACCATCATCATCACAGCCACCACCATCCGCAGCCCTCACCATCCACCACTACGACCACTAGCTTCAATTTGATAAGAATCATTAGCTGTCCTTCATTCCAGTTCACTCTGTCATATTTAAATGTTCCAGTGACTTTCTTTCTCATAGTGTTGCGGGTTACTAAAGTTCCATTGACAACAAGTGCCTTTTACCGTTTCCATGTGTTCCGGCTTTAGCTTACCATTTTACTTGGATTTTTTTCTTATTTCGGGTTGCCGTGGGGGGATTGAGGTGCAAGGGTCAGACTGGGTGATCAGTAAGAAGAGGTATTCATAAGATTCCGTGAAAATCAGACAAGAAAATTGAGCATTAATAGTAAAATGATTCGGCTTCAATCTGCAGAATATCTCAAGACTTCTAGAATCCAAAATTAAAGCACCTGCTCCACCTTATCCCAATTATATAAGGAACAGAAGAAGAACAAATTTAATGAAAAAACGAAGTTGTAGTGTACAAGATGAACAGGGTTCAACTAGTACTACTTAGAACTCTTCTTCTCAGAACTCAGAAAGTGCTTACTTTGCTCTTGTTCTGATTAGGCTTGCCATGCAAAAAAAAAAACTCTCCAGCCATATGTGTTAACTCACAATTGATCTTCTTATAGACATTCCTTAAGTGTACTGTGGGCTTCAAATTAATGATAAGTTAATTTGATTAGATTTATCCCAAAGTTAGTACACTTCTCGCAGTTCAAATAGCCTCTTCAGCTGCTTCATCTGTTTTTAATTAACTGCAATTTGGCTTCAACATCAAGAAGTCTAGGAATAGATTTATGTGGAGATCTTCTCATGTCAAAAAAAGATCCTGCTGTATGATATTTACTCTTTTTGCTGTTTTAGCAAGCTGTTAAAATTAAATGCTCATCAACTATCATCTCCATTTTCTCCATCTCCAAGCAGAAAATTTATAAACAAACTTGGAGAGCTAGAGAGCATCCCATGTTCGTAGATCCTATTATATTAAAGATCCTGAATGTCATGCTTGAAAACTATAAATTCAACTGTGTAAATTTATCATCAATCAAAAGATAATACGACCCCATTCTATCAAAATGACTAACCAAAGCTGTTAATTACCAAAAAATAAAAGGCTGAAGATTTGCAACTTACAGAATTGCATTCTGAGCAAAATACTGACATGTACATAAGAAGAGACTATGTTCCATTACTTGGGCACACCAGGAAATTTTTTTTCTTGGGAATATTATCCGGGATAGTAAAGCATGCTGTGGCTGATTGCTCCCATGTTCTTAAGTTTCAACCTGAGGAAAACTTCCCTAAATTGAAAATATTGACTTCATCAATTCCACTTCCCAAACATGCTCTCATCCCTGATGTTTCCTTAACACTTTTATTAACCATATAATTTCGACTAGATGTGTCAAAGCAATGTTATCCAATCTAAAACTTCATATTTAGAACAACCTTTCGTGTTTCTCAAAGTATATACATTTGCTATTGATATAAATGGAATAGAAAATTTAGGCACTAATTTAGGTAAAGCCAAAGCATGCATAGCGGAGATCATCGTGTGACTATGCGGTCATGACCTTTATCTCTCTGGCTAATTGACCATCATATCTACTCGAAATTGACAGCATGGCGTCAAATGTATGTTTCTGCTAGCCATAATCTGCCCAGACAAGCTACTAAATACAAACTGAAATTCTGACTTTTCCACGCCTAGTCCTATATAGGTGCTAACTTCTTGGTTTTAACCTCCATGTCTTGTTACAGAACACCATAAGTAAACTTAGTAAAGTCTCAGTTTGCTTAGCATTTTAGCCTCATGATATCCAAAGATTCAGGGATCCTATATGATCTATATTGTGCAGAACAAGTCAACAATTCAAACCACCACCTGGTTATTAATTTTTTCCATGCAAGTTGCATTTGTCAACCGATTACTAATATTCTGTAAGAATAGAGCAAACCAGCAAATTCCAAACAGCAGATGCTATGTTGTTTAGATCTCATCTCATGTGGTTGAAAATTAGCCAATTAGGTAGTATGAGCTTCAGATCTCTTCATATGGCATGAAATCCAAAAAGAAAGTTCATACATCCATATTGTAGTAGGTCAGACTTACCTATCTCCTTAGCAGTTGAGATAGCATAACTAGAAGATGCATCTTTTGTGTGGTCTTTAGGATCTGAAAAATGTGTTGAACAAAGAAATGTTGATCAAGTGGATCTGGAGCAGGTTTCATGAATCTGCACCAAGAAATGGTGGTAATTCCAGCAGTCCTTGCTACTGTTGCTGGGCAACACTCCAGAATTCGTGATGCGTCTTTGTTAGAATTATCCGCTCAAATATCACATTAATTGCAATTGCAATTCTAGATATATCTTCAAAGATTGAGCATGCTGCATTTATGAAATACCCAATTGCATCTTTTCTTAGTTGCTGCACATATTGGGCAGACCTGGAATGGAATGGTCAAAAAAACCATCAAATTGCCACTGCGAATTGAAAACCAAGAGAATCAGCATCCAAGAAAAAATCAATGATCCATGCCTGGTTCCTGTTCAATAGGATAAGGTATTTGTTGGTATCTTTCGAATTATTGGTTTGTGGTCCCATGCATCAATTTAGAGTTTGTGTGGTTACAAAATTGAGTATCATTCAGGCTATTTCTAAACAAATCGATTGGGGAAAAGAAATATGCCGCTGTATTTGGGCTTCGGTTGCTATTCATTCTAATAAACAAGGAGAGTCCATAGGGTTTCTTTTGTTTCCTATTCTTATGGATTAAAATTAGCAAGAAAACATTTTGGGTTTGAATGTTCCGTCTATAAGATTATTGAATGGGAAAAAATTATGGTTACAAAGTATGATGCAGTCTAGTAGTTGTTTCCCATGCAAACAACTTGGATGGAAATTTTTCTTGTTTTGCATAAGAAATCTAAGTGGTTATGGGGAGCTTGTTCTCTGAGCTATTGCATGTTGTGGCTCAATGTTTTCCAATAGTTTGGCTGCATCCTCATGTTGAATGTAATGCAAGAATTGAGTTAGAAGGCAATCATTTTGCGTCTATTTAATTCTCTTGTATTTGACCATATGAGATTAAAATCATAAGATTGACATGGATATTATGGTTTAGCTTTTACATGTCAATTTCATGATTATTTTAGCACTATTTTCATTTATGGTTAAGATTAAGAATTATGGATAAATATGGATGCTTTAATTAGCCCCGTCTCAACGCGATTATTTAATTGGATAATATATGCATTGAGGGACAACTTTAAGGTTTTGGATCTCTTTTATGCTAAACATTGACATATTCTATATGAATCTTTCTTAGAATTTTATGAACAAAAGTGCCATTTATCTGTTTTGCTCTTCTATGAATGACATGGAAGAGTTTATGGACATAAAATTTTTGTCTAAGTTAAATAATTGATGAATTATAATGAATGGAATCACCAAAGTAACTTTAATTATATTTATTGAATTATTTAATAAGAATTCTGGGACGTTCATGTTCCAAAGTTCTGTGTTAGTTTTCAGCTTGAATTTTTATTAAAAGTTGAAATTGCTTTTTGATATATGAACCTTTGGTATTATAATTACTGATTGTCTTCTTGGTTCATCTACTTGTGAAGAATATGTCATCTACCTGTGAAATTGTGTTTTGTGCATCACTTTGCCTTCTTGGTATTATAATTAAGAAGATGTTGTTGTCGTCGGAAACACGCAGATCATGTAATTTGTTTGACGACCAATACTATATATATGGTTCACTTCAAGGGATGTTTTATGATTACTATGTTTACACTGTTCCATTTTTGGGATGCATCTTTCCTGTTCAGAGTCTAAAGCCTATTACTGGATTGAAGGAAACTTGAATTCAAGATTGAAGTTGAATTTTTGTGCCATAAAAAGTTACTTTTTTTTTTGGAGTGAATTACTGTACTGCATCATTCTTGTTAATCATAAGTTGGTGAGTTTTTCTCCCTTAAGGACTTTACTATTGACAGGTAGCTCATTCAATTGATTTATCAAACAAACTGTTTTAGATCTTTCAGGTGACTCTTGTCAACTCCACAATCCAAATGTAATTACCTACCTTTTACTTTTATGAACAATGCTCAAAAGTCCCATATAGGTTATGTACACATGAAAAGATTATAATTTATAATCTTATAGTTGGGCACACCAACTTCTATTTGCATAATTAATGGAAAAGCAATAATGCACTGGATGTCCAAATCTGAATCTAGGTATGGTTTAAATCGAGTCCTTCTATCAGCCCTTGATATGTTCAAACTTCATGAAAAAGATCTTGTTATAAACTTGTACTTACTGCACCTGGATATTATTCCTACTATAGAGGAGAATATGGTAGACAATAGGAATAACCAACTTCAGCCGATACAAAAAGACATAGGAATCGAAAAAGCTCATATTCCTGTAGTTGATAGTAAGGGTGATGATGAGATTTATGCTTCTAGTTCTGATGACTTTTGGAAGGATGACATAGATAGTGACTTGGAAGATGTCATAGCTGAAGATAGGGCCTTAATTTCTTCCTGTGACAAGGAGGAAAATGACTTGTCTGATTATGAGAAGATTGAGGATGCACAAGTTGTGCCTGATTCAGAATCTGACCAAGAATCAGATCCTAAGAGAGCAATCATGCAATAAAAATGTGGACTTACAATCCAAGAGAGGACATTGAGTTTGAGAAAGGGATGCTATTTACTAATGTGGATGCATTTAAAGCAATGTTGAAGGACTATGCTATTTAGAAAGGATTTCCGTTGGTGAGGTTGAAAAATGAAAGAGCAGGTGCACTACCAAGTGTGGGGCTGAGGGTTGTAATTGAAGGATTCATGCATCCTCAGTTGCTGATACAACCACATTTATGGTTAAGATATATACACCTGAGCATACGTGTGTCATGAATAGGAAAAATTCAGAAGCAACATCAGATTGGATTGCAAAGAAGTTAATTTCTGTTATGAGATATCACCCAGAGATGACAAGTAAGGGAGTAAAGGCTGAAATGCAGAAGCATGGAGTTTTGCCAAGTAGAATGCAAATTTACAGGGCAAAAAAAGAAAGACTTGGAACAGATAGAAGGATCGCACAATGAGACCTATGGAAAGTTACCAAAATATGCTATCCTTTTGAGGATGCACAACTCAAGAAGCATCATGAAAATTCACTATGATAGGCCAAACCTTCTTATAGAGCCTAAATTTCTGAAATTGTTCATCTCTTTCAAGGCACAAAGAGATGGTTTCCTGGCAGGTTGCAGGCCATTTATTGGCTTTGATGGCTGCTATTTGAAAGGTGCATTTGGGGGCATTCTATTGACTACTGTTGCTCTTGATGGGAACAACAGTTTGTTTCCATTAACTTTGCTGTTGTAGAGTGTGAAAACAAGGAAGCTTGGAGTTGGTTTTTTTTACTATTTTCAGGAATTCTTTGGATCATTTCCAGCCAATATTCCACTCACCTTCATGAGAGATAGACAGAAGGATGTTACCTGGTTGTATGTTTCATGTTTCAGATTTCTTCCATTGCTGTTATAGTGGCTAAATCAAGTATTTGAAGGAATTTGTTTCTAAAACTTCTGTATAGGGACTCAACCTTACTTATGTGGAACAAGTGCCTAAAGCTGCTGCACGATATTGCTGTTGGCACATCTTTTGCAACTTTAAAGTGAAATTTTCAGGATTGCTTCTAAGGAGATTTTTTTGGCAAGCAGTTAAAAGTTATGATCTGATAGGACACAATGAGGCTATGGAAAGTATAAAGAATGTTAACATAGATGCTTGGAGATACTTAGCAAACATTCCTAAGTATAATTGGGTAAGGCATGCATTTTCTGTTGAAATTAAGTGTGATCATGTCACTAATAATTTCACAGAATCTTTTAATGCATGGGTTGGAGAATGGAGAGGAAAGAATATACTTGCTCTGGCTGATGGACTGAGGCAAAAATTCATGAAAAAACTCGATAAGAGGTACCAAAAAGGCTGTATATTGACATCTAGTGTTACTCCACGTGTTATTGGTAAGTTGAAAGATATTGTAGCTGAATCAAGAAGGTGTTCACTAACAATGGCAAGTGAGAATACATTTAAAGTAGCAGATGTCGATAAGTCCTATATAGTCAAGTTGACTAAGAGGACACGTGAATGCGGGCTTTCCAGTTGATTGGCATTCCTTGCAAGCATGCTGCACTAGGAGCTATTTATAGAAGGGAGAAAACTGGAAAGCTATTGTGATGCAGCCTTTTCCAATGATCAATATTTGAAAACATATGCATTCATGATCAACCCAATTCCACATATGATAGGTGGCCTCCTATAGAAGATGTGACACCAGCAGTAGTTTTGTCACCACCACTTAAAAGAAAAACTGGCAAACCAAGAAGAAATAGAAGAAGAGCACCTGATGAAGGAGCTCCTACATCTCAACACAAGAGATCAATCAGTTTCAGGTGCTCTAAGTGTGGTGGATTTGGACATAATAGGAGAACTTGTCAAGGAGCTCCTGTTGCTCAAAAAAGAGGCAGCAGTACTTCTACAAATCAGGTAGCAAGTCGAAGAGGAAGGCCAGGAAGAGGCATTGGCCAATACTGGATTAGCAGGATCTATTCTATAGGTAATTGTAGCAATGTCAAATTACCGAATCATTATGTATATTAATTCCTTGCAAATGAGCTTAGCTTTTGGTCATGATTTGTCAGAAACATGCACAAGGAAATGTCTCAGTCATTGTATTCAAGTCAAAGCAGTAATGGAAGCACTCAAAATCATGTTGCTGGAGCTAATGTTCAACTTAATCATTCTGCCTGCACTAGTACTAATACCAGAAAGGTATAGTTAACCAGAAATTAGTTTCATCACCTATTGCTAACTATTCTAACTGTCAAGGCCATTAGATTTAATAGAATTTGTTGCATGGTTTCAGAGAGGAGAGCCAATGTAGGGGTTGGAACTAACTGTTGCTAACAACAATAAGAGAGCCAGACCTTCCATTGTTGTTTGTCCACAACAAACTCCAGTAGTCCACTCCATCTGCAAGATTTCCAACAGTCACTGCATCTTCAATATCCACTTCAACTGATACGGGATCTCAAATTGACAATAGCAGCATCAGTATGTGGTTCTAATTAGTACTAGTATTATGAGTTTTGCTTAAGGAGACTGATCTGGTATAGTTGTATATGTAGCAATCCTCGTCATCTAGAATGATGTTTTTAGATGATGTTTTCTGAGATTCTTGTTGATTGCTACATACTTTTGATTATTGTATATGTAACGTATACCAAATGGTTAATTGCATTCCCAGTCCTAGTGAACGACTAAAAGACATATATTTTGGTACTTGCTTGGAAATTGCAATTTACTCTTGCCAAGTATGCTCTGCTGCTATCCACAGATCTTGAAACATATGACTTATTACCTTTATGTATAGAATTTGGTAATGGGAAGATGTCATGCTGTGCTTTTTTTTAACTCTATGACTCTGATTCCTTAGAATTATGTACTGGAATATAAACTATTGTTTTCCAATGAACTTAGTAGTAAAGTATTGTTGTTACCTTCAGGAACTTCACCCGTGTGCTTAATGCATTTTCTGTCAAGTATGACTTTTGGTATAAATTAATGCAACAAATCTGGGGGTATACATATAAAGTAAAACACAGCTTCAACTCTTTTTCACATAGCTTAAAATCTTGTCCAACTTACACTGCCTTCTGGTTCTTTCATGTATGACCAGTAAGGCTCTAAACAGCTTGGAAACACATCTACTATTACTGAAACAAGAAAGTGTCATTGCTTTAACGATTTGAATGAAAAGATAAATTGCTAAAAGTACAAGATTGATGATGAACAAGAAGGTGATGCATGCATTCTGTTGAGGCACAAAGTTACATTCCTGATTTGCTTTCCTCAATGGAAGCACTGTAGAATCAGCTTCATTTCTTATACGCTGCATTTCTTCACCTTCCATTTCTTTGGCTCTGGCTCTGTATGTTATCTTCATTTCCTTCATACCACTGGAAATAGTTGCACTTTGAACAACTAAAATATAGCTTATCCAAATTTCTTTCACTCTCTGAGATTTGTAATGTAGCCTTGCGGTTGCATTTACAATACCAGTTCTTCATGCTTAATGATAAATGTTGATTTGTATGACTGCCCTCAAAGGATGAGGTACCCATTTCTTTGCCCAGTTACCTCTTTCCAGTTTTGAGCTATTTCATGCGGTTCCCTCACCTTTTAATACCGCTGGAAGCACTCAAAGTAGCCGTTGCATGTTCAACGGTCATGCAACAGTGCTTATGCCAGAAAAAATTATCTCCAATTCACATTTTCCACCTACTGCAACTTTTTTATGTCACAGGACTCAGTCAAACTAAGGGTATGAAGGGAATTAAAATACTCTCCCTTCTCCAAAATGGCATATTCTATTGTTACTTTTGCTTAGAGGGACTGACATTGTTAAGGAAAATGTCAATTCAAGTGGTGGTAAGAGAGATTTCTAAAATGTGGAAGGAGCTAAGTGATATTTCAAGAAACCTCAGGGGAGGTTTCTGATATTATCCCTTATGACAATTGATGGGAAGGGAGGATTAACCATCAAGCTGAACGACTCGGTGGACTATATGGTTGTGTGATGCTTGCACTGTCCCTACAAAAGCGACAGTAACAAAAGCAGTCGCGCGAGCGAGCGCAAACTGTACATTTTGCTGCAGTTTTTTGTTATTTTATGCAGACTGTACATTTTTCGAACAGAGGGAATGAAAAAAAAAAAGAAAGTAACAACGCTTTATTCGTCATAAAGAAAGGCTGCATGGTCAAGGATTAATCTTTTTTTATACTATTAGCATAAATAGGAAAAAATTTTTTACATAAATGGCTTAGATGTGTGTAGAACGAGAATTTGAATTATGAGTCAAAAATTATTGTATCATTCATTTAGACATACTAATAGTGTAAAAGGATTTCTAAGTGTCAGAAAGATTTATCCGAAAAGTAAGCTATAGAGTTAACATACTAATTAAACCAGACTCAAAAGCATTTATGCAACTTTTCATCTATATCAAGTAGGCTCAAAAGCATTTAAACCAGACAAGAAATTGAAACTAAATTAAAGCATGCAATTACCTTGAAATACACTCGACCCAGCACGATCTGATGATCCTTCGTCGTTTATCTTTTCTTGTAGAAGTTTTGATGTCACTAGAATTTGGTGTTGATCTTGGTTTGGAAAAGATGGAAGGGAGGCTCATTTTAATATATTCTTCCTCTCAATTCTTTCCTCGACTTTCCCATCAAGCATCAATACAGCACACCAACCAGTTTACAACTTTCCCACCTCTATCTTCCACCGGCATATAACCTTTCATCTAATCAATTGAGATAAGCAGTAACCTTCCCCTCAATTCTGTGGTGGACGTATTCTGTAATATCCACTGGAAGTCAGCCAAGAAACTCGAGCATTATTAACAAAATGGATCCACTACAATCTGAGGAATATCGTATGGCTTTTAGTGTTGGAATTCAGTAGCTGCTCCGCCTTATCCCCATTACGTAAGAATAAAAAGAACAGCGAATTTAATGAAAACAAGAAGTTACAGCATACAAGAGGACCAAAGATTCAAGAAATACTATCTAGAATTCTTCTTCCCCAAAACGATCACTTAGCTCTTGTTTTTATTGGACTTTCCATGCAAGACTACTCTCCAGCAACATGTGGTAACTCACATTTGATCTACTGATAGGTGTTCATTTATGTAAGTATATTGTGGGCTTCAACTTACTGACAAGCTTCAAAAATTGGTCCCGGCAGTTCAAATTTTTCCAGCTTCATCTGAGTTTTAGTAACAGCACTTTGGTTTCAAATCAACAAGTCTAGGAAGAGATTTATGTGGAGATTTTATGATCAAAATAAGACACCTCTGTATGATATTTACTCTTTGCTGTTTTCTCGAGCTGTTCCATTTAGATGCACATCAACTATCATATCCTTTTTTTTCCAAACTTCTCCAAGCAGAAAATTTAAAACAGAAGCTAGTAGAACTAGAGAGCATCTAAATTTCTAAACTACTATGAGATTAAAGATCCTCATAGCCATGCTTGAAAACTATAAATGCAAGGGCTCAAGCTACTCATCGATCAAAAGATTATGCATCTCCCTTTTATCAAAAGAACTAAATACTAAGTATGAATTACCAACAACAAAAACAGAGAAGATTATGCAGAAGATTTGCACGTTGTAGAAATGAATTCTGAGAAGCGTACTAACTTATACGCATGAAGGGATTGTGAACCTGTAACTGGGCAGACTAACAAAAAGATTTTTTGAGAGGAATATTTTCTGGAATAGCAAAGCATGCTCAGGGTGGTTGCTCATGCGTTCACAGTTTCAATCTCACTAACACTTCCCTCAATTGGAAACATTTCAACCATATACCACTTCCTGTATATTCTCCACCATCATCATCACAACCACCACCATCCACCACTACCACCACTAGCTTCAATTTGATAAGCATCATTAGCTGTCCTTCATTCCAGTTCACTCTGTCATATTCAAATGTTCCAGTGACTTTCTGGTTGCTAAAGTTCCATTGACAACAAGTGCCTTTTACCGTTTCCATATGTTCCAGCTTTAGCTTACCATTTTTACTTGGATTTTTTTCTTATTTCGGGTTGCCGTGGGGCGATTGAGGTGCAAGGGTCAGACTGGGTATTCAGTAAGAAGAGGTATTCATAAGATTCCGTGAAAATCAGACAAGACAATTGAGCATTAATAGTAAAATGATTCGGCTTCAATCTGCAGAATATCTCAAGACTTCTAGAATCCAAAATTAAAGTACCTGCTCCACTTTATCCCAATTATATAAGGAACAGAAGAAGAGCAAATTTAATGAAAAAACGAAGTTGTAGTGTACAAGACGAACGGGTTTCAACTAGTACTACTTAGAACTCTTCTTCCCAGAACTCAGAAAGTGCTTACTTTACTCTTTTTCTGATTAGGCTTTCCATGCAAAAAAAAAAAAAAAATCTCCTGCCATATGTGTTAACTCACAATTGATCTTCTTATAGACATTCCTTAAGTGTACTATGGGCTTCAAATTAATGATAAGTTAATTTGATGAGATTTATCCCAAAGTTGGTACACTTCTCGCAGTTCAAATAGCCTCTTCAGCAGCTTCATCTGTGTTTAATTAACTGCAATTTGGCTTCAGCATCAAGAAGTCTAGGAATAGATTTATGTGGAGATCTGCTCATGTCAAAAAAGGATCCTGCTGTATGATATTTACTCTTTTTGCTGTTTTAGCAAGCTGTTAAAATTAAATGTTCATCAACTATCATCTCCATTTTCTCCATCTCCAAGCAGAAAATTTATAAACAAACTTGGAGAACTAGAGAGCATCCCATGTTCTTAGATCCTATTATATTAAAGATCCTGAATGTCATGCTTGAAAACTAAAAATTCAACTGTGTAAATTTATCATCAATCAAAAGATAATACGACCCCATTCTATCAAAATGACTAACCAAATAGATTAATTACCAAAAAAAAAAAGGCAGAAGACTTGCAACTTACAGAATTGCATTCTGAGCAAAATACTGACATGTACATATGAAGAGACTATGTTCCATTACTTGCGCACTCATATTTAATATGCACTACTATTTAGACATTTTTCAAGTTAGTTTTACAATTGTCAAATATACGTACCAAAAAGAAAATGACCTGGTGAAGAAAGTCAAGACATCTAGGCTCACACATGCCTGCAGTTTCTTATCTTGAATGGCCTAACACCAAAGTGGATGACAGATAGAGAATTGGTATGGATGCGGACTTCAATTTTTTTTGTTTATCTACCAGTTAGAATGGAGAGAAGGGCTCCTTTTGTACTTTTCTATTACTTAATATCCTTCGGTGGCCTCTTTGTTCTGAACTGGCATGCATAATAATGCTTTGGTAGCCGATAAAGTTGGGAGGAAAAAAAAAAGTGTCTCGTGGGGCCCTGGGGAAGACTTTGACTTTTGAGTGATCTCTGCTTGTGAACTGTGAAGTGCTTGGGTGAGAATTATTTAAACGAGTATTAGTTTTATTTTTGTTTTATAATTGAATTTAAATATGAGTACTTTTATTTATAGGAATATATAAATAAAAAGTGAATTAAACAAATCCAGCAGACCAACCGAAGGACCCTGGGGTATGCCTCCACCACGGAGGAGGGGCAGGAACGGTTGTCAGAGACAACCGTTTCTGGCAGTTTACGGTCATGATTTGGTCCAAAAAATTTGTAAGGCTCAGATCACTCCATGTACATCGATTTTCACACCATGTGTAGGGCCCGTAAAATTTTGTACTAAAATTATACGTTATGCAAACAAAGTTACGCTGTGTACAATTAAAGTTACGCGCTGTTAAAAATGACCAAAACTAGTAGGAACGATTGCAGGTGCAACCGTTCGTGCCCCTTGTCCCTCCACCACCGCCTGCAGCCGCCGCACCGCCGCCTTTCTTTTTCGATCTTGACTTTTAGAATGGACTTAGAAAAAAGAAGAGATTCCTTGAAAAAGACGCACGTGCGGTTGGGTCCTCTGTTTTGTGCTTTGGTGTTGGGCCTGAATTTGCATTGGGTAGTGCTTTTTCTATTGTAGTACAGCTGGTCTAGTCTAATAGTACTACAGTGCAGGTGCGGGTGGAATAGCTTGAAAGTGACTCTTTCCCGGGCTCTCCAGTACGAATATAGGAGTCACTAATATCGTATGTCATAATTTAATTTGTAATTTTTATATAAGTCATATGTCATTAAGAGTAGAATTTTCTCATTCGTATATCCAACGAATTTTACTTGCACGCCATGATGCATCAAAATAAAGATTTGACCAGTCTTAACAAAAGTCTTTCTGTAATTTACAAACTAAACAAATCATGATCTCTTTTTACCAGTCTAACAAAGAAAATCTAAATTTATCTTACATTACCTTAAAAAAAGAGTTTGATTCGGTTGATTCTTGACCGTGATCATTATCAAATGAATATGGCCAATTGTCAAATGAATAGGGCGTTTGTCAAGAATCAACTCATGTCAAGCGACAAGAGTTAACTCATGTCAAGTGAGTAAGGTCACCTGACAATCGCGAATCGCCGCATTCACTTGAGAATATGCCTCATCGGGTAATTCCATTGTCCAGAGAAACATGACCAAGCGCGGTCAAATCTTTATTTATTTATTCATTTATTTATATTTTTATGTAAGAAGAGAGGAGAAAATTCGAATGTCAAGCCTGACTTGATAAGTTCCTGAACGAATGCTGCTCGCTGCGTTCTGTCCTCATAATCTTGTTCTTGAACTGCATCTGGGAAAGATGGCCAGTTACTGCAAGAAGAAAATTAATCTCAAATGAGAGAATATGGCAACTATTTTGTTATTCTTTCCTTTTATTACAAAATGCTGTTGATCATTTGGTAATTTTCAGAGGAGTAAAATCTTTAAATTGCACTTTCATTCTTGATTAACTTCGCACAGATTGGATTGAAGAAAAATTTGCAATGACATGAAATAATTGCTAAAAAACAGAAGCTCTGCCACCAGAGCAAACAATAAAAAGTTACAGTAGTACCTGATCAATTGGATAGACATTAATTTGACAAGCATCATTCACTGTTCTGCATTCCCCGGTTCACTCTATCCAATTTACATGCTCTGGCAACTTTCTGATAAACTTAATGTAGAGATTTGCCATCAAATGCCTTCTATTTTCCAAATACCCCGGATATAGATTACCATTTTCACTTCGATTTTTCTTTTTCTATTTTGGGTTTGAGTGGAAGGATTGGAGAGCAGGGGTGAGCATGATAAACTGCACAAAGAGATAGGCTATCATATGAGTGGAAGTTAGACAAGAAACTTACGCATCATCAACATTGAATCCACTTCAATCTAAAGAGAATCTTACGACATTTATTGTTGGTGTTAAACCATCTGCTCCACCTTATTCCCTCTGTTTAGGCAAAGAACAAAAAGAATTATAAGAAAATGATAGCTTATATAACTAGGAATAAAGTTACTTAGGACTAGGAGTAATATTAGTTAGAATTCTTCTTCCCTGTAGTGCTCTTATTGGGCTTGCCATGCAAAACAACCCCTCAGACACGTTATAACTGACATGGTCCACATGGACATGCTGAAAGACAATAACTTAGCTATGAATTTCGGGCTGTTACCAAGAAACGAAAAGTTTGATTTCTGGATTTCCCAGAAAATGTAAAAAATGCTTTTATATTAAACCAAAAAAAAAATGATATGTTCTCTTGTTCGGTTTTCTACCCCAAAAAAATTTTTTTTTAATACACTGCATCGCAGTTTAAACAGCTTTTTCAGCTTCATCTGTATTCGTTCAACTGCAATTTTGGGCTTCAAAATCAAGAATATTAGCTAGGATTTGAGTCATGCTGAGAACTTCTCCTATTGAAATAAGGTACTTCTTGTGTTCTATGTTCACTTTGCTGTAGAACCAGAGAATCCTGTTTTTCATTCTCCAATCAGAAAATTTGCGAAGAAGCTAGTAGAACCCGAGAGCATATCAAAGTCTTAATTCCTATGATAGTGAAGATACTCACACCGCTTGAAATCTGTGAAGGTACCATTACAAGTTTATCATCTACCATAAATTATAGTATGATACGCATGCATTCTGTTAAGATGAGTAACCAAACATTAATGATTACCAGAAAGAAGTTCAGGCAGAAGACATGCTTATGGAATTTCATCCTGAGCAAAATAAAATGCTTTTCATTTTCCAATTAAATCAACCCAGGTTATCTTAACTTGGTGTGCTTTCCTCAATAAATTAAGGCTAAGGAGCAGGAGAGTGAGTTGCCCTGCCCCGATTTGTTTTTTAGTGTAGTAATTTTTCTTTCTAGCGTTTCTAATTAGTACCATTAATTTTGGGCAAAATATCTTGTAGCCCATTAAACTATTTCCTACATCTGTTTTTAATGATCAAACTATTTTTCGTTACAATTCAGCCACTCAACTAACTAAGCGGTATATATGCGGTCATCTTGTCGGATTTTGCTCTTAATTTAAAAAATAAACCAAATGCGTGCAAATCACATGTCAAAATTTAAGTGTCAATATGTCCACTAAATTTCTCAATCTGAACCTAAAAACTCTGATGGCCACTAAACTTTTTCCACTCGTACACTTTTGACCACTCAAATATTTTTTGTTTCAATATAGTCACTTAACTCTTAAATCCGTGTACTGGTGCTCATTCCGTCAAATATTTTTGTTAATGCTAACGGACTGAGCTCCATATGCATTTCATGTACCAAAAATAAAGACAATTTCTTAAGATCAATTGTTAGATTTTTTTTTCCATCTAGAGTTTTAGATTTTTTTAATTGACAAAAAATAAAATTTAGAATCTTTAATAGTTGCTTTAATATATTCTAATTTATAATTTTTGACAAAGAAAATATAAATTATATGCTCAAGTTCTTGTGAATTGTTTCCGAGAACCTTGAAATCAAATGAAAATGGTAGATCTAATAACAAAATTTGAATAAAAGCTAGCTAATATACTATTTTGATGAGTTGAGTGGTCAATTTGAAAGAAAGATAACTAAGAATATGATGTTTGTATAGTTCAATGAGTATTTAAGATTTTTTACTCATCTATTTGGACAAATTTACTTATGGACTTCGGCGTGCTCATTCCATTAGGTTTAACATCAAATATGGACGGAGCAGCTACTGACATACACAAAAGCCACATGCAACTTAAGGTATATGTCGGTTTCTCTCGAACTTTTGGTTTGTGGTCCGATGCACCAATTTAGAGTTTGTCTGGTTACAAAAATACGGTACCGTTTGGGCTTTTTTTAAGCAAATCCAGGGGGGAAAAGAATAGACCGACGTGGAACGGTTCAGGCCGCGACCGCGACTTTGAACCATGGATATTAGTGTCTTTCCCTCGATTGATCAATAGCATCTAACTCCATTGTATTTTGTCATTGGCCTCATTCTGATTGAGACGGCAGTCTAGGAGAGCATACATGACTCATTCTATGATGCGAGAATTGGCATGGATTAGTAGTCGCTTTCCCTCGATTGATCAATATGTAGTTATTGGGTAGTAGTGTTGGGGAAATCCGGTAATTTCCCACTCAAAAATTCAACTAGTGATTTAAACTGATTCAATAATTCTCAGGAAAGATCGTCAAAACAATCTCCTTAGACAGAATTACCATTCCAAGTAAATTCTCAAGAAAGGCTGGAGGAGTCACAAGCGGTCCCACTTAAAACCCAATCTCCTAAACAGAATTTATATGCACGGTGTATTATCACAATTAGACTCCTATATACATAAATAATACGTACACACGAATAAGAAAATATATCCATATGAACCGTATAAAACACTACAAATAAACCCGACAAATATATTGAATACTATACTACAATAGAAAAGAAATTACTAAATAAATGCGGAATAAATAAAACTGCTTGTTTTAGTTTTCAAAATTCTCAGTTCTGGTTTGCTTGTTTGATCGTCCATCTCCTAAGAACTAAGGGAACTCTGCAGGCATGTATAGTAGTGATAATATTGGTTAAAAAAAAAACTGCCCGTGGGAGGAGCAAGGCAGGGGCGGGGGACGGAGGTCGGGGAGCGAGGACAAAGGGAGTTATATTGCAACAGAGGGAGTTATCTCCCGCTTCAAACTTGCCCGTTATCTTCCCTATTCAAAGAAAGAGAGAAATAGAAAGAACAATTAGTAGTATGATCATCTCCTAAATAGTAGTATTCAAAATAAATGTATTACATGTTTTATGGAATGCTCCAAGGTGGGGGATGACCATCAAAGGGTTTCAAAAAGGAAAATTAGTATGTGCCTGCCTATCTAATGGCCAAAACGACATTATCGGTAAATTCTTGTGGGATGATTTTCTTCCTAATGTTTTCTTGCTCCTGCACAAGGCATATCATAATAAATAGTTGCTGATTCTCAAAAAAAAAAAAGACTTTACTCTAAAAAATGATTGCATCTAATCCAGAAATCATGATCAGTGATTCTATGCTAAACTTTGATCATGGATGGAGCAATTCTTTCAACACAAATTTTTATTAAACACATCCATCATCATGATCAGTGACAATACCCTAAAATTTGATCCCCTCGTAAAGTCTCTTTTTCTATTTTGTTGCCTCCTTTCATTTTGTTGCTCCTAAACTTGTAAAGATTAGTCTCTTTTAAAATGGTAGTGTAGTGCTTCCTAAATATATTATCTCAGTAAGTCTATGTAATGATGTAACATTCTTGCCCAATGACTATAGATTTCATTTGTGGAACTTGCAACCTGGCAAGGACATGAATGCAATAGAAAACAATTATGTGCATTTTTTTTTCTAAATCCTTTTGCGTACAACAAAAATTTACCTGGGCTATCTCTGTAAATATTGTTTATGGGGTGGCGCTAATTGCCAACAGATAATTTAGAGTGCATTAGAGTGTGATCATTGTCTATATTCGGACAGTGTGGAATTGGAATTGGATACTACGGCGTAAGCCTCATACTGAGGGGAGGAGCAGAATGAAAAATGAAAGCAAAACGAAGAATCTGACAGTATGATAAGTAGGCGCGGACAAAATGAAGATTAAAAAGTAGGCGCAATGCAATGAAGAAGCAAAGCGTTTTAATGACCAAATTGGGAAGCATCCACGGGATATATAATCAATACTACACATAAAGGTGCAAAAGGGGGCTTTGCGTAATCCTCTTAACTAGCAGGTGTTTTTTTTAAAAAAAAAATTCTTATTTTAGCTTAATTAGTAAGTTAAGTTTTTACTTTCGTTTTTGGATCAATCTTTTCAATGTTGTTAGTATAGAAATTCTTCTATACTAGCACGTTTGAAATAGCGGCGGAGCTAGGAATTAACTTTGGGGGGCGAGTCTATAGCAATGAAAGTAAAATATATTTACAAAAAAAATAATGTGAACATATATACCACAAGATTAGAAACGACCTTATATAGAATGAAAATTACTTATACGCTTCACATATACAAAAATATCATCATATTTACAAATTTATTTGACTATGTGGGATATATGAAATTGTACACGACGACTTTTAATTTTATCAAAGTCATCAATGATTGAATTTATATCAAAAGTTCTAGCAATTTCTTTCTCAATATACATTATCATAGAATTAGCAAGAAAGTCTTCCTTCATCCTAGAACGCAAACAAGTCTTGATGATTTTCATAGCAAAAAATGCACGCTCTGTTGTAGCTGTTGAAACAGGAAGAGTCAAAATAAGACGAATCAATCTATCAATAAGAGTATAGCACATTGACTTTCTTGTCTTTGCTAACACTTGGCACAACTCCTGAAGTGATGACAAATTTTGAAGCTGAGAATTACAGGAAAACTTAATGTGGAAAAGCTCTAATTGAGTTCTTAAGTGTAACTTCTCTTGATCTGTGAAGTCAGCTGAATAAAAGTTGTTTGCAAGTTGACAAATTTATTCAATATTGAAAGCCTGAAAATTATCTTTGGGGTGCAATGCGGAACTAAAAATAAGCAACTCTATTACATCTTCCTTAAACCTATTCTTCATTTCAAGTATTTGAGAATCAACCATTGCCAAAAACACATCAATCCTGTAGTGATGCTCCATGGTAATTGGATCATTTTGTTTTCGAATTCTTCCTTGACCTGCTGTGCATCACAAAATGTCTTTACATTGGTGAACAATTCATTCCATCCATTATCTCTGTAACTTTGAAGTCGATCCTTTGTTACTGAAACCAATTTAAGGGCATTCAAAATATCTTGAGATTTGCATTGTAAAGCTTGAGAAAGTACTTGTACAAATCCTAAAATGTCCCTCATCATATGCATAACAAGAACAAAATCAAAGGATGTCATGAAATCGTAAACTCTGTCAGCTTCACTTCTTTGAGTTGATGTATTTCCATAATTGATAACATCAATTAGGACAGAGCAAATATCTTCATATTCTATGAATAAGCTACAGATAGAACTAAAATGAGATCCCCATCCAGTTTCAAAGCTACGTGTTTCAACTTTTGCAGAAAAATTCGGGTGAGAACTGAGGAGTTACAATTCTCTGCCATAGAGTATTAGCTTGTATTTTGAAATGAAAAAAAAAAAAACTGGAGATCGAAGAGGGAATTGAAGTTGGGAGTTGAGAGTTGAGGCTTTTCTGTAAGAAGGAAATAAGAGGTGAATTGGTGAAAAACGGCAATTGTGAAGTTCAAAAAATAATAGGTAAGTTATTTGGACCAAATCTGTTATTCTCCGTTAAGAAAATAGTGGCAATTCTCTGTTATTTGGATCAAGTCCAAATAACTTTCAAACATTATTGTTTGGGCCCTTGGGGGGGCAAACTGAATTTTTTGATCAATTTTTGGAGGGGCAAAACATAATAATAAAAAATTTTTTACTTAGAAATTTTTTTTTTAACAATTGGAGGGGGGGCAACCGCCCCCTTTCCCTCCGCCCCTGGTTTGAAATCGTGATGCATAATTTTCGACTCAAAATATATATTCTCTTTGGCTTATGTATACTAACGGTTTGGAAAAAAAATTAATCCTATAATAATATTGATCATTCATATTCTACGATTAATTTTCTGCTACTTTTTTCTCTCTTTTAATTTTTTCAAATTTGTGTTGATAGTGTTGCTTCACTTGTGTACTTTTCATAATATTTCTGTAACAAAGCTAACAGAGCTCGAGGTGTTATTTTCCGTTTATTTGGTCCTTCTATTTATTTTTGTTGACGACTGTCAAACGACCCAGCAGCAACTCAGAGGTTTCATGATTTATAATTTGTTAGTCTTTTCTTTGTCTTATGATTAAGTATGTAATTACGGATAGTTAAATCGTTCTGGTTCTGAAGCTGCCTAATTTATAGAATAACAGAACTAACAATCAGATGGTACATGCTGGACTAGCAAAATGGAGAATGTTTTTTCTTCGTCCTCGCCATGCATCCTTTGTTTATATATTACAAATAAAAATGTTCTGACTTTTTATTTGATGCAGTTGGATCGCAATTTTTTTAAATTTTTTTGATGAGTATGCATTGCATGTCTAAATAGCTTACTGTGAACAAATTGTCATGTCATCAACTCGTAAGGTATGCTGCCTTTTTTAGCGCAACGGATCTTCTGTCTCACACCCTGTGTCACTCTCTGTCCCACTTTGTATTATATTGATATTTCTCCTACATAAATATCATATTTTAATTCTTTTTTATTTTCTTAAGATCTAATAACTATTAACTGAGTAATACAAAAAATTTAACAAACTAAAAAAATTTCAGGGTGCACCAATCCAGTAAATTAATTAGCTCTCTGTCTCACACCCTGTGTCACTCTCTGTCCCACTTTGTATTATATTGCTATTTCTCCTACATAAATATCATATTTTAATTCTTTTTTATTTCCTTAAGATCTAATAACTATTAACTGAGTAATACAAAAAATTTAACAAACTAAAAAAATTTCAGGGTGCACCAATCCAGTAAATTAATTAGCTAGTTATATGTAATTAATTGAGAGACGTGGGAAAACAAATGCTATTTTAGTTTTTTAATAGAACAAACACACTTAACACCTTGATGGAATTAGTCAACATCAAGTCTAATAGGTTTGTTTTTTTGCTTCCTTGTTTCCCAACTACTAATCTAAGTAATTGTATTTTCTTTTCAATTTAGATGAAAAGAAAGTCCAGACCGAAACAATTATGCATGAGGGAATAGATCCGTTGCGCTAGTCGATTTTTATGATACAGACAAATCCGTAGTCAAGACATTGTCATTATTCCGTAGTCAAGACATTTGTACGAAATTAGTCCCTCACCCATCGTGAAGAAGGAAATTGAAAATAGAAAAGAGTTACAACTGAAATTGGTTCCCCTGGAATCAAATATTATTCTTTTTGAAAGTAGAAGCACCATTGCTATTGCAGTCACTTAACCAAATTCTCCACGAGCAGAAAGAAGTGATCAGGTCATTAGCGCACTCTTTTCTCTAGTTCTAAGAGGAGTGAACCGGCTTTCGGTTATCAGCACCAACAGATTTGGGCATAAAGGAAACTCAGGAAGCCTATCACAAAAAGTAAAGGACATACCCACAAAAAGTAAAGCCAGTGAGATTATTGGACCTGGAATTCTTGTGTTAGAATAACTGCGTTGGCGTTACCACCAGCCGAATGCAACACCAAAATACTGGGATTCTTCTGTACTACCCACTTATTGATGTCTACGTTTTTTTATGGGGATGGTTCATACGCAATGCCCAAACTCTTTCGGTCAACAAATTCAAGTGAAACACAACTGTCTTGTAGTCATAGTTTAGTTTTGTTTATGATGTTCTAAGCTTTTGACTAAATTGTTTGATCGCTTAACCGCTGAAAAATTAAGATCCAACAACCCACAGAATGCTAACCATGATCAGAAAATAATGACTTTCTTACATCACTACCGCCTTTCTTCCAGTGCCAAAAATTGCCTTATAACTCAACTCACTGTCTTCTTTCCTTTTTCGTAGCAGAACATTGACAGAAATTGTAACCATTTGCCTAACCAAATGGCTGCTAATAAAGGAACCCAAGTGTGACGGAAATTATTGTACGACTGGAATGCTGAGGCTCTTCACCTGTTTTTGTGCAGGTAAAGATTTAGTTTCTGGAGATTGTTAAGTCAAATATTATTGCTGTATTCTTCTTGAAAGTCAGGTGTGATTGCAAACTTCATTACTCTATATGATTGTTGCTTTCTCTGTTAAAAGAAGACAGTGAGTTGAGTTATAAGAAAATGAAATGGGCCGGGCCAAAATCTCTGTCTCAATAGCATCTAACGCCACTCTATTTTGGGGCCTCATTCTGATTGAGACGCCAGTCCAGGAGAGCATTCAGCATTGGCAGACAAAAGTTGGGGAAAAAAAAAAAAAGGGGTCTTGTGGGGCCCTGGGGAAGATTTTGACTTTTGAGTGCTCTGCTTGTGAACTGTGAAGCCCTTGGGTGAGAATTATTTAAACCAGTGTTAGTTTTATTTTTGTTTTATAATTGGATTTAAATATGAGTACTTTTTTTTGTCGTTTTTTTTTCTTTAATAATAGGATTTAGACACAAGTTGAATCACATTACCCACCCTATAAAAGTAGATAGATAATGACAATCGGCACTTAACTATCAAAGTTCTAAATAAAGTGCCAAAACAAACAGATGGTCACTGGTCAACGTACGGCGACCCACATCAAAAGTAAAGTACTTAGCACTTGTTTTTGTCGCAAAAGTTTTGAATTTAAAGAAAGTACTTTGATTGTACTTAGCACTTGTACGGCGACCCACATCACATTAGTACTTAGCACTTGTTTTTGTCGCAAAAGTTTTGAATTTACAGATATCAAATTTTAAAGGATAGGAATATATAAATAAATAAATGGTGAATTAAACAAATCCAGCAGACCAACCGAAGGATCCTGAGGTATGCAGGGATGGCAATGGGGCGGGGGATCCTTCCCCCGTCCCCTGCCCCATTGCCTATTAATTACCCCCGTCCCCCGCCTTGTCTCCCGCCCCGCTCTGGCCCTGTCTCGCTTCTCCCGCGGGGGCACCTGCTTACCCCCTTAAAAAAATTTTATTATATAGTTTATTTTAATTAAATTTGAGTAAATAATTAAGTACTAATATATTAATATATTACCAAATTATTATTCATTATAACTTCACAATTGAAACTCATAAAAATAATTAAACAAAAGTTATTTGAATACAATCCAATATGATAAAAAAATATAACTAAAATAATCAAATTTTCACTTTTGATACAAATACAATCATTAAATTATTATTGTATTTTTTTAAAAAAATGTTATTGTATTAAGTATAATTAAGAAATTAATGTAAATGTATTAATAAATTTAATATAAATAAATAATAATTTTTATTAATAAACATGTATAATTAGTAATATAATTGATAATATCATTATATATATATAATTATGTGTATATATATATAAATTTTTGTTTCAAATGGATGATAGGACAGGGGAATATACCCCCGTCCCCCGCCCCGTTTCTAAAGGGGGGAAAATTCCCCCCGCCCCATCTCCCGCCACTAGTCCCCCATGGGCCCCATTGCCACCCCTAGGGGTATGCCTAGACCGCCTCCACCACTTGCATGCAGCCGCCGCACCACCGCCTTTATTTTTCGATCTTGACTTGCAGAAATGGATTTAGAAAAAGCAAGATTCCTTAAAAAGACGTACGTATGGTTGGCTCCTCGAGTCCGGGAAGCCTCTCCATCACCCGCCACCCGCCCCACTAAATTCGTAAAAGCACTACATTAAAAAGAGGCAAATACTCCTAATATATTCTGCTACTGCTGGTATAAAATAATCATAATAATAATAATAATAAACCGCCCATTTGATTCTGTTTTGTGCTTTGGTGTTGGGCACGAATTTGCAGTATTAGTAAGTTCAAATGATGAAAAGAGGGTAGTGCTGTTTCTATTCTATTCTAGTACTCCGTTGCAACATCTGTACAGCTGTAGTACGGGAGTGAACGTGCGGGTGGAATAGATTGAAAGTGACTTTGTGTGGGGCGGGGGTGGCTCGTTCAACAGAATCTTTCTGCTGCGTTTTCGGATCCCAACAGGATCTTTCGAGTCCCAACGGTCCTCAAATTTCTGTAATTTACCTTATACTTGGACTTTAAATACGAATCTTATACTTGACTACATATGGATTACTTTCTCGCAAACAAATCGTGTGTCTAATGGTCTCAAGAGCAATGCTCTAGTGGTGCTGATTAGAGTTGAAACCACTCTAAAAAAAAAAACACTAAATATTGTGTAAGATATTTTATGCTTAGCATTTAGACAACAAAGACCAGTAACTTCCCAATATAATCAATTTAAAAGAATCGGAGGTACCCTGAATTTAGCTTATGAATTGTAAACCCAAACTAAAAAATCATTTTTGTTGATGTTTTATATATTTATCAGAACACAACTTGCTTTCTTCTTCTTCTTCTTCTTTTTTAATGTATTGTAGTCAAACTCCGGGACTTAAACCAAAGCAGTGCATTATATTTGCGCTTTCTAAGCTTAATCAGGAGATATTCTTTGATGCTCTTCCCTTTCCAAAATAGGCTCAGCCCACTCATTGATCATATGTTATTTACATAAATATGTTTTCAAACAACACGCATGATCAGTTGCTTTTATTTCCTTACATTGTGGTAACATATAAGGAATAAAATTTACACTCTCGGTTTTGCATGAAATTGTTTATCATTTCCTATCCTATTTTTCTAGCGTTTTTTTTATTATTATTATGAACTAAGGTGATCCAACTAAAGGTAATTAGTGAAGAGTACTTGGAAGGCTTAAGGAAATGACTGTGCCTTTTTCCTTTTACCCAAAAAAAAAAAATCACGACTAGAAAAAATAAGTGTGCTTGATGTCAACTGTGACCTTAGTTTGTTTTATGATATTTGTGTGTACAAAGAGAAAGGCACAACCTGACTTGGGTTTAAAACTTTTTTTTCCCTTCCTTTGGGTGGGGCTCTTACCTATTTTTTTGGGAGTTCACTTATAGAAAATGACTTGAAAATCACGAAAACTATGATTTTATTTGGATTTGTTGTATAAATTGTCTGTCATTTAGAGCAAAATTTTCTTATTTTTATATCCAATGGATTATATTTGCGTTACTTGAGAAAAACAATGGAATGGAGTTTGCTTCTGTTGACTCCTGAATAAGTCCTTCTCCAAAGGTGTTGGTGTTGGAAGCCTGAACAAAAACCAAAGATAAGGCGCTGCTAAAAAGAATAAAAATAAAAAAGGTAAGGTCCTAATGTTTCAATCGATTAAGTACAGCGTGTTAGTTGAAAATGAGTGAAGATGCGGACAAAGTACGACTTAAGGCGGTTCTTCACTGGACAATAATATATATAGTTCTATACGAAAACACTATCTTTTCTAGACAATTTATTGGCCTATTTCACCTGGTGAAAAAGTGAAAGCTTACTGGCCTATTTCACTTTCAATAAGCTTTCGATGGCAGTGAAAGCTTATTGGCCTATTTCACTTTGCAAAGTGAAATAGGCAAAGTGAAATAGGCCGCTAAGCTTTCAATGGCCTATTTCATTTTTTCACCAGGTAATTGTCAAGAGAAGGTGAAATAGGAAGTATTAGCGCCACTTTGCTGGTGCGGTGTAGAGCCCGCTCAAAAAATGCATTACACCATAACAGACGGAATTTGAACCAGTGATCTCTAGATAAAGACCCAATGAGACCACTGAGCAATCCCGCCGGAGGGCGAGTGTTTTGTCATTGGATATTCTAGAAATTAACATGCATGGCTACTTGGTTATAGATTGACACTTACAGGTGCCTGAAGGCGATTTGCACTCTTAAATTTGAGAACAAATCGTCGGTTGCGATGCAGTCTTTCACCTAAGACGTTCCGTCGATTAGTCAGCACAGCAGTGGTGTGTAATTTTTTCCAGTCCTAGGCCCTGTTGGTTTGACACTACAATTTTTTACTAAGTTTGTTTGTTACAAATTTTTTAAAAATTTTAACTACAGTAATCTTAAAAAAAATTTTAAAATATACACTTCAAATTATTTAAAAATTTACACACTTCAAAAAATTTTAAAAAAACTTCTACAATAAGTTACAATAAAATTTAGATAAACATCCAAAAAATTCACTTATTAAATATAGTCTAGTCTCTGTGGCGCCCACCGGGCCACCACTCTTTCCCTGGGACGCACCTACAAGGCAAAGAATCTATGTATATGCTTGTCCGACGATATAAATAGAGGCGCAATACAACAGAGGTGGCAAACCCATTGAGAGTTTTTCTTCCGGAGAATTACCCATCTCAGAAATGTTGGGAGAACTCAGGCTTGCAGCTATCAACTTCTTCTTGACCTTGAAGAATTTCGCTCAGGGTCAGGGCGGCTTCCCGGTATGGAAATGGTGGAAGTCTCGAAACGGGGCCGCCCAACAGTCGCCAACCATGCAACTCCAACTCCAACCTGGCGCAGCATCTCAACTTGAGGAGCAGCCGTCCCTGCCTACCGTCCGGCAACCAAATAATAATGGCGATGATCAGAACCCCAACTTCGTCGACTATGTGATGAAGATGCAATGGGCGTTGCTGGTCATTGGAGTTTGTATTGCAGCCTTTAGCGCCGCCTTGCAAGCTCTCCAAACTCCTGCACCTCTCCCTCCAACCTTTCACTGGTTTTGCATGCTTCTGGAGCTGGCCGTTCTTGCTTTGTTGGTCTCCGTTTACATCCGCCGCCGTTACGAGACGGCATCTCTTGTCATGGCACATGTTGCAATTTTCTTGGGCGCCACTGCATTCATGCTGGCCATTGGTGCGACTTTTCCGGCTCCGCTAATGGGAATGTCCATCGCACTCTACTTGGTTGCATTCCTCGCAATCATCTTTGCTAATCGTTGAATCTCCTGCTCAGGTATTTGTTTATTAACTTTTTCTTTTTCTTTTGGCATTTTTCAGCATATTTTGATTTTTGTTTTGTTATATACATATCTACCTGGCTGAATATCTACAGGGCTTGCCAGGACGTTCTACCTGAAACATCTTCGCGACGCCAAAATTCTACTAAAAGTTAAGCTCATGCTTTTTTCGCTTTGTCTTTTCATTTATTTGTGTGTGTGTGTGTGTGTGTTTTGGGAAGGATTGTTATCCATGTATTTTACGAATGTGCGTAAACAGGGCAAACAGACAAGATGTTGTTGTTGTTGTCACGTAGTTCATTTGCCAACTAGTCCAGTAGCATAATTCACCTCAAGGATGTTTTATGATTTCCATGTTCGTACTGTTCCATTCTTGGAACGTGGACGTCATGCTATATTTGAATTTCTGGTTACATGTAAGCGCATCTTTCTTGTTATGAAGACTGTAAAGCCTATCATTGGATTGATGGCACTGAATTATTTATTTCACAAAAAAAAAAGAAGAAGAAAAAAAATGAGAGCAGAAAATTCGAGTGTCAATAACTAGAATTTCTGCACCTGATGATTGGTTTTATTGCAGTGCATGCAACGAAAGAAGAAAGGACGTGGACAAGAAATTAGGAATAATTAAAATTGTTAACCATGATCTCACTTTAAAAAAAAAAAAAGCCATGATTGACTTTATTCTCTTGAAAAAATAAAGAGATCTCTTCAAGGAAACTTGAATTCACCATCGAAGTTGAAATTCCACAAATCTTGTGGCATAAAGACTAATTAATGGTAGGGCAAGAATGCACTGGATGTACAAATCTGAACCCAGGTATAATTAAAATCTAGGCCTTCTATCATAGAGCTTCTGATGAAGTAGTTAAGCACAGGAAAGTACTGATAGGCTAGTTTTTTTCCTTGTAATATCTCCTGTAAATTAGAGCTTCAAGATAATATATAATAGTTCAATAGCATGAAAGTGCCATTAATACCCTGTGATAACCGATGATGCATTACTGCCATAAAGTTTGCTCAAGAGTACAAGAAAGAAAGCAAAATTGCTCCTCCTCACAGATAAAAGAATACTGATGCATTATCTGGTATTATGATTACATATAAGTCGATTCATTACAAACATACAATGCAATGCCACCCCAATATGTAACACGCTGATTATTTTTCTGTCGTGATTTAACCAAGCCTATTTGAGTGACATCAAGGTAAACTGTAGTGTCTTCCACCACTCAGAGCAACCTGATATCCAAATTGTGTTGTATTACATAAGAGAACAGACAAGCCTAGAAAATAGTTGACATGATGACTTCCTGAAAGAAAGCAGCTTGCTGCGTTCTTTCCTCATAATTTTGTTCTTGAATTGCATCTGGAAAGGATGGTCTGTTGCTGCAAGAAGAAAATTGATCAGAATTTTGTCACCCTATCTTGAAAGTCAAGGTCATGCTCAATGGAACTCTAATCTTTCACCAGTTCATCAACGGAGAGAATATGGCAACTATTCTATTATTCCTTCCTTTTATTACAAAATGCTTTTGATCATTTGGTAATTTTCAGACGAGTAAAATCTTTAAATTGCACATTCATTCTTGATTAAATTCAGACAGATTGGATTGAAGAAAAATTTGCAATGACATGACATATTTGCTAAACAGAAGCTCTGCCACCAGAGCAAACAACAAAAAAGCTACACTATTATCAAATCAACAGGCATGCAGACATAGGAAAAGTAATGAAGCAGCTTCTATCGAGTATGATCGTTCACATAGACATTAATTTGTCAAGCATCATTCACTGTTCTGCATTTCCAGTTCACTCTATCCTGTTTACATGCTCTGGCAACTTTCTCATAAACTCACTGCAGTGGATTGCCATTAAAATGCCTTCTATTTTCCAAATAGCCCTACTTTAGCTTACTATTTTCACTTCGATTTTTTTGTTTTTTGGGGGGGAGAGGGGGGAGGGGGGTTTGTGGTGGAGGGATGGGAGAGCAGAGGTGAGACATGATAAACTACACAAAAGGTAGGCTATAATACCAAATGAAAGTCAGACAAGAAACACAAGCATCACCAATAATATGAATTCACTTCTATCTAAGGAGAATCTTATGAGATCTATTATTCATGTTAAGCTATCTGCTCCACCTTATTCCCACTACAAAAAGGAATGAAAGGACAAAAAGGATTAAATGAAAAAGATAGCTTATATCCAAGAGGAATAAAGATACAAGTAATACTAGTTAGAACTCACCTTATTCCCGCTACAAAAGGAATGAAAGAACAAAAAGGATTAAATGAAAAAGATAACTTATATCCAAGAGGAATAAAGATACAAGTAATACTAGTTAGAACTCTTCTTCTTGGTAGTGCTCTTATTGGGCTTGCCATACAAACAACTCTCCAGACACGTGATAACTGACATTGACATACTGATAGGCAATAATTAGGTGGTGAATATTGCTCTGTAACTTAGAAACATAAAGTTCGTTTTCTGGATTTCCAAAAGAATGCAAAGAATGTTTTGATCAGTTGTTGTCACCGCATTTTAAATCATCTGTAATTCTTTTATCTGCAATTTGGCTTCAAAATCAAGAAGACTGGTCAGCATCAGAGTCATGTATAGATCTTCTCATATTGAAATAAGGTACTTCTATGCTATATCTACACTTTGCTGTTCTGGCAAGCTGTTCCCGCTAAATAATAAAACATTTATATCCTCCTTTTCCTCCTCCAAGCAGAAAATTTACGTAGAATCCTGTAGAATTAGAGAGCATCTCAAAGTCTTAATTCCTATGATAGTGATGATCCTCAGTGTGACACTTGAAAACTTAGAATGCAATGGTTACAGGTTTATCATCTATCATGAAATTATACAGCTACTTTTTATCAAGATGAGTAACCAAATATTATCAATTACTAGAAAAGAAGTTTAGGAAGTAGACATTTTTATGGCATTACATCTTAAGTAAAATACCAATGCTATTCATTTTCCAATCAAAGCAACCTAGATGATCTTAAGTTGGTGTTCTTTTCTCTTTAAATTATTGCCTTTGATAAGGTAGCCCATTCAAATGTTTTATGACTTTCTTATTTATTTATCTCCATGAAAGCCATAACTATTTCACATCCTCTACGTGGCTCATTATAACTCCAAAAACCAAAATTATATACTTTACTTAAATTACAGCTATAAACACCACTCAAAGACCCAGATCATCTTATAAAAGTGAAAAAATTAGGGCACACCAAATTTTGCTTTTGAATATTTCCTGGAAGAGCAAAGAATGTTCAGCTTGAAAATATTGAGTTTATCAACTTCACTTCCTGTATATTCTTCCATCCTTTATGTCTTCTTAACACTTCAATAAACAATTTTTTTCAAGTAGATATGTCAAAGTAGTGTAATCCAATATAGCAATTCGTATTTAGAACAATCTTTCCTGTTATACCAAAGAAACTATAACAGATGGAGAGTATTTTGAGATTATGCATTCATGATCTTTATCCCTAACCAATTTTATATGCATAGCTAAAGCTGGGATTGTCGGAAGAAGTGAATTGATTAATGTCTATGATTGATCATTGCATCATCAACGGCCATACTCATAATAAATGACCGTTGCGACCGGGAGCTGTTCTAGGATCGCCGACGTGGGACACTGAAACAGTTGCTAAGTTATATTCTTTCGCTCTGCATGTGCCCAACAGCCCAGTTTTGCACCTCCCAGACCGACCACGCTTTCATGAAGACAAGAATGGGAATGAATACAGGGCTGTAAGAATCGTTGTTTTTTTTTTTTCTTTTTTTTGGGGTGGGGGTGAAAATAGAAGCCAATTTCTTTTATTATGGGATAAGCGGTTAGCCATTATCATAGACAAGTGATAATTGCACTCTAAGAATTTCATTCTAACAATTTATTATTATGTGAAGGAAAGTGGAGTGCCAAAGGATTATTTTAGACCCGTAATTCTTCTACACCATTCCACACGGGTGGTTGTAGGGGTCGGCGTTGAAAAAATGCGCTAGTATGTTGTATTATTCTACAGGAAGTTAGATATGGTTGAAAAAAATTTTCAATAAGAGACTAAAACGTAAGGTCCTTATGAGAAAAGATTGACAACCACCGCCTGTCTTTCTCTGCAGTCTTTATACATCGTATAGTGTTCTACGAAACCCCAGCCAAATGCTGATCAAACCGTCGCCACAGCATATGCTATGTTGTTTAGATCTCATCTCATGTGGCTCATTCAGTTGAAAATTAGCCAACTAAGTAGTATGAGCTTTAGATCTCTTCATATGGCATGAAATCCAAAAAGAAAGTTCATACATCCATATTGTAGTAGGTCAGACTTACCTATCTCCTTAGCAGTTGAGATAGCATAACTAGAAGATGCATCTTTTGTGTGGTCTTTAGGATCTGAAAAAGGTGTTGAACAAAGAAATGTTGATCAAGTGGATCCGGAGCAGGTTTCATGAATCTGCGCCAAGAAATGGTGGTAATTCCAGCAGTCCTTGCTACTGTTGCTGGGGCACACTCCAGAATTCCTGATGCGTCTTGTTAGAATTATCTGCGCAAATATCACATTAAGTTCAATTGCAATTCTAGATATATCTTCAAAGATTGAGCATGCTGCATTTATGAAATGCCCAATTGCATCTTTTCTTAGTTGCTGCACATATTGGGCAGACCTGGAATGGAATGGTCAAAAAAACCATCAAATTGCCACTGAGAATTGACAACCAAGAGAATCAGCATCCAAGAAAAAATCAATGATTCATGCCTGCATCCAAGAAAAAATCAATGATCCATGCCTGGTTCCTGTTTAAGAGGATAAGTTATTTGTTGGTTTCTTTCGAATTATTGGTTTGTGGTCCCATGCATCAATTTTGAGTTTGTGTGGTTACACAATAGAGTATCATTCAGGCTATTTCTAAACAAATCCAGTGGGGAAAAGAAATATGCCGCTGTATTTGGGCTTCGGTTGCTATTCATTCTAATAAACAAGGAGAGTCCATATGGTTTCTTTTGTTTCCTATTCTTATGGATTAAAATTAACAAGAACACGTTTGGGTTTGAATGTTCCGTCTATAAGATTATTGAATGGGAAAAAAATTATGGTTACAAAGTATGATGCAGTCTAGTAGTTGTTTCCCATGCAAAACACTTGGATGGAAATTTTTCTTGTTTTGCATAAGAAATCTAAGTGGTTATGGGGAACTTGTTCTGTGAGCTATTGCATGTTGCGGCTCAATGTTTTCCCAATAGTTTGGCTGCAATCCTCATGTTAAATGTAATGCAAGAATTGAGTTAGAAGGCAATCATTTTGCGTCTATTTAATTCTTCTTGTATTTGACCATATGAGATTAAAAATTATGCGATTGACATGGTATTATAGTTTAGCTTTTTACAAGTCAATTTCACTATTATTTTAGCACAATTTTCATGTATAGTTAAGATTAAGAATTATGGATAAATATGGAAGCTTTAATTAGCCCCGTCTCAATGCGATTACTTAATTGGATAATATATGCATTGAGGGACAACTTTAAGGTTTTTGGATCTCTTTTTATGCCTAAACATTGACATATTCTATATGAATCCTTCTTAGAATTTTATGAACAAAAGTGCCATGTGTCTGTTTTGCTCTTCTATGAATGATATGGAAGAGTTATGGACATAAAATTTTTGTCTCAGTTAAATAATCCATGAATTATAATGAATGGAATCACCAAAGTAACTTTTATTATATTTATTGAATTATTTAATAAGGATTCTGGGATGTTCATGTTTCAAAGTTCTGTGTTAGTTTTCAGCTTGAATTTTTATTAAAAGTTGAAAGTGCTTTTTGATATATGAACCTTTGGTACTATAATTACTGATTGTCCCTTGGTTCATCTACTTGTGAAATTGCGTTTTGATAACTGTGCTCACTTTGTCTTCTTGGTATTATAATTAAGAAGATGTTGTTGGCGTTTGGAAATATGTAGATCATGTAATTATTTGTCGACCAATACTATATATGGCTTACATCAAAGGGATGTTTTATGATTACTATGTTTACACTGTTCCATTCTTGGGATGCATCTTTCCTGTTCAGAGTCTAAAGCCTATTATTGGATTGATGGCACTGAAACATTTTTAAAAAATGGAGAACATAGAATTGGAGTGTCAATACATAGAGCTTTGCAATTCTGCACCCAATTCTGCACCTGATGATTGGATTTATTGCAGTGCATGCAAAAAATATGAAAGGATGTGGATAGGAATAACTTGAATTGTTAACCATGATAGACTGTGTACTGACTCCTTTTTTTTTGGTGTAAATAACCATGATTCACTTTCTTGCCTCGAAGGAATAAAGAGACCTCTTGAAGGAAACTTGAATTCAAGATCGACGTTGAATTTTTTGTGGCATAAAAAACTCAATAATTTTTTTTTTGGAGTGAATTACCATACTACATCATTCTTGTTAATCATAAGTTGGTGAGTTTTTCTCCTTCAAGGACTTTACTATTGACAGGTAGCTCATTCAATTGATTTATCAAACAAACTGTTTTAGATCTTTCAGGTGACTCTTGTTAACTTCACAATCCAAATGTAATCACCTACCTTTTACATTTATGAACAATGCTCAAAAGTCCCATATAGGTTATATACACATGAAAAGATTATAATTTATAATCGTATAGTTGGGCACACCAACTTCCATTTGCATAATTAATGGAATAATGCACTGGATGCACAAATCTGAACCCAAGCACAGTTTAAATCAAGATTTTCTATCGTAGAACAAAATGTTATGTATCCCATACATGACGTCGAAAACATTATATATAACGCGATTTGAATTTATATTTTTCTTTTTTAGATCAATCTTATCTCTTAACCTTTCAGGGATGGTCACTATAGCAACCGTTCCTACCCAAATTCGATACACAGTTTCGTCAAAATTCAAGAAGAAAACAATAACAAGGAGAAAATGATTCGAGCAAAAAGCTCCATGGGCCTTATCTTAAGAGCACGGGGTTTTGTTTCAATTCTCTGTTGAATGAAAGTGCCTCTGCATGTTTAGTTATTGGGTAGCACTGCTGAACCATAGGAAAGTTAAGAAAATGAAATGGGCCGGGCCAAAATCTCTGTGTCAATAGCATCTAACGTCACTCTATTTTGGGGCCTCATTCTGATTGAGACGCCAGTCCAGGAGAGCATTGGCAGACAAAAGTTGGAAAGAAAAAAAAATAGTTTTAGTAATAATAGTATAAATATATATATGTAATTGGGCCCAACTTGTGGGCTATCTTCTCTTTTGTATGATTATGACTAATATTTACCAATAGAACCTAATTTGTATATTCTTATTGTATTTTGACCGAAAATAGTTTTATTGGCCAATTTGACAATGAATGCAAGATTTTTTACTAGCTAATACCAGATGAAATCAAATAATCACGTATAATATATGGTATTCATATTGTTAAGTGAAATCAAATAAACACATACATGTGTTTATGCTATTCGTATTATTAAGCAAAATCAAATAGACATATACATGTGTTTAAAAAAAATGTATTCAAATACATAATTAGTAAGAAATGAAAAATTCATTTTTTGAAATATGAGAGATGGAGAAATTTATTTTGTGAAATATGAGGGATGAAAAAAATCATTTTATAAAATGTGAGGGACGAAAAAATTTATTTTATAAAATGTGGAGGACTATAGATCAGATTATGTAAAATATAATTTGACAAATTTATCCTTCAAAAATGATCACGTGCCTTGCACGTGATAGATTCCGGGCAAAAAAATGATCAGAAATCTAGTTAGGGACTAAATTTGACCGATGTGAATATGTAAGGGACATAAAATTACACTTTTGAAAGTGAAAGACGAAAAAGTTATTTTGCAAAATGTGAGGGACGTTTTGGACGATTTTCCCAAAAAAAAATCACGACTAGAAAAAATAAGTGTGCTTGATGTCAACTGTGACCTTAGTTTGTTTTATGATATTTGTGTGTACAAAGAGTAAGGTACAACCTTGCTTCAAAAAAAAAAAAAAGAGAGCAAGGTACAACCTAACTTGGGTTTAAAACCTTTTTTTTCCTTACTCTGGGTGGGGCTCTTACCTATTTGGGAGTTCACTTGTATAGAAAATGACTTTGAAAATCACGACAACCATGAGTTTAATTTGTATTTGTTATACAAGTCGTATGTCGTTTAGAATAAAATTTTCATATCCAATGGATTATATTTGCACACTATTATATATCAAATTAGAGATCTGACATTGTCTGCCTAGAGCATATATTTAGTCTAATAAAGTCTTTCTATAATTTACAAAATAAACAGATCGTGATTACTTTGAGTTATTTTACAAGTCTAACAAAGATTATCTAACTTTGTTTTTGCATTACTTGAGAAGGAGTCGAACACAACCACACGGCGGCAGGATCTAACTAGACAACCCCAACACCAGTCGAGCCAATCCCAAGAGGCTAATAAGCTTCCTTTAAGCTTTCAATGAATAAACTTTCAATGACCTATTTCACTTTATAAACTGCTTTCAATGACCTATTTCACTTTTTTTTCAATGACCTATTTCACTTCTTCACCAAGTCATTGTCAAGATAAGGTGAAGTAGGAAGTACTAGTACACTTTGCTGATATGGTGTAGAGCCCGCTCCAAAGATACATTACACGATAACAGGTGGGATTCAAACCGATGATCTCTGCATAAAGACCCAATGAGACCATCACTGAACTATCCCGCTGGAGGCAGAGTGTTTTATCATTGGATATTCTGGAAAATAACATGCATGGCTACATGGCTACATGTTTTGTTTTATAGATTGACACTTACAGGTGCCTGAGGGAAATTGGCACTCTTAAATTTGAGAACGTCGATTAGTTAGCACAACAGTGGTGTGTAATTTTTTCCAGTCCTAGTGTCTGTGGCGCCCACCGGGCCACCCACATTTCCTTTTTTTTTGTTGGGTAATAATCACCCTTTCCATGGGAACGCACCTACAAGGTAAAGAATCTTAGTATGTAAATGCCTTGTGCGACGATATAAATAAAGGCGCAACACAACGGAGGGTGGCGAACCCATTGAGAATTTTTCTTCCGGAGAATTACCCATCTCAGAAATGTTGGGAGAACTCAGGCTTGCAGCTATCAACTTCTTCTTGACCCTGAAGAATTTCGCTCAGGGTCAGGGCTTCACGGTATGGAAATGGTGGGAGTCTCCAAAACGGGGCCCCCCAACAGTCGCCAACCATGCAACTCCAACTACAACCTAGTGCAGCATCTCAACTTGAGGAGCAACCGGCCCTGCCTGCCGTCCGGCAACCTAATAATAATGAGGATGATGAGAACCCCAACTTCGTTGACCATGTGATGAAGATGCAGTGGGCGTTGCCTGGTCATTGGAGTTTGCATTGCAGCTTTTAGCGCCGCCTTGCAAGCTCTCCAAACTCCTGCACCTCTTCCTCCAACCTTTCACTGGTTTTGCATGCTTCTGGAGCTGGCCGTTCTTGCTTTGTTTGGTCTCCGTTTACATCCGCCGCCATTACGAGACGGCATCTCTTATCATGGCACATGTTGTCATTTTCTTGTGTGCCACTGCATTCGTGCTGGCCATTGGAGTGACTTTTTCCCGGCTCCGCTCACTGGGATATCCATCGCACTCTACTTCATTGCAATCCTCGCAATCATCTTTGCTAATCGTTGAATCTCCTGCTCAGGTATTTGTTTATTAACTTTTTTCTTTTTCTTTTGGCATTTTTCAGCATATTTTGTTTTGTTTTGTTATATACATATCTACCTGGAACAGGGTTTGCCAGGACGTACTACTGTGTTATTCTCTGAAATGCTCGAACATCTTCGCTGATATGATGATGCCAAAACTCTCCTAAAAGTTAAGCTGATGCTTTTTCGCTTTGTCTTTTCATATGTGTGTGTGTGTGTGTTTTTGGAAGGGTTGTTATCCATGTATTTTACGAACGCGTGTAAGCATGGCAAACAGAGAAAATGATGTTGTTTTTGTTGTTGTTGTTGTTGTCGGAAATATGTAGATCGCGTACCTTATTTGACGACTAGTTCAGTAGCATAATTCACCTCAAGGATGACTTATGATTACCATGTTCGTACCATTCCATTCTTGGTACGTGGACGTCATGCCTATAATTGAATTTTTGGTTATGTGCAAGTGCATCTTTCCTGTTATAATTGATGGCACTGAATTATTTGTTTCACAAAAAAAAAGAAGAAGAAAAAGAAGAGAGCAGAAAATTCGAGTGTCAATATAGAGAGCTTTTAATTTCTGCACCTGATGATTGGTTTTATTGCAGTACATGCAATGCAACGAAAAGAAGAAAGGGATGTGGATAAGAAATTAGGAATAATTAGAGTTGTTTAACCATGATCCGACTTAAAAAAAAAGTCATGATTGACTTTATTCTCTTGAAGAAATAAAAAGATCTCTTCAAGGGAAACTTGAATTCAACATCAAGTTGAAATTCCGCAAATCATGTGCCATAAAGACTTAATTAATGGCAGGGCAAGAATGCACTGGATGTACAAATCTGAACCCAGGTATAATTTAAATCTAGGCCTTCTATCATAGAGCTTCTGATAAAGTAATTAAGCACAGGAAAGTACTGATATGCTAGCTTTTTTTCCTTCTAATATCTCCTGTAAATTAGAGCTTCAAGATAATTAGTACATACCAGGACAGCCCATCCACCGCCGGAGTCCCCAGCACTTGTTTTTGTCGCAAAATAAGTTTTGAATTTACAGATATCAAATTTCAAAGGTTAGGAATATATAAGAGATAATTTTCAGAAACCTCCCCTGAGGTTTCTGACAGTCTCAAGGACCTCCCCTGAAGTTTCGAAAATCCCTTATACCTCCCCTAGAACTAAGTAGATAGTATCAGATGCAATCCAATTGAGGTGGACAATGAATATAAAATGTGTATCAGGAGAGAGAAAATAAAGAAATTCCACCTCTCCCCTCAACATTGTCATTAGTAAGGATGTTTAAGTTGAAAATTTCAATGGAATTCTTGTTCCTTTAAATTTCAGGGGGTGTATGTGAAACTGATGGAAAAAGATAAAGATGTATTGCAAGAATTGTCTTCTGCTTCATTGGCCAACGGTTCTCAAAGCAGTTGTTTGTAACGTAAAAGAAACAGTAGTGTTGGCCCCTGAGCTCTATAATAATTGCCTACTGGAGTTGCAAGAGAAAGCATTGGATGTTTGTTGGGTTGTGGCTGAGGTTTCTGCAAAAGTGCTCATACAACCATAAGTTGAACTACCTACCGAACAAATACACATGGCTTTTCAAGCCTGGTAGATTCATCATGGAATTCTCCAACTTCATTTTCAATAAGAAATAGATACTGCCATTGCCATCGGAAAGCAAGCATTAAGATTTCTGAGAGCAAGAGGAATCCAAACAAGCTCTATTTCTGCTGCTCAAATTGCAAATTCTTCAGTGGTTCGAAGGGCCTGAAGAAAGTGAAGTAAGCAGCCAAAGAACAGATCAACGTTCAAGCATGCAAAGGAGGATCAGATACAATTTGCCAAAGTAGAGCAGTCAAAACTCCATTGTCAAATGGCTTCTTATAATGAACCTGTTATTCATAGGTATTTACATTTTGTTGTTGCTATTGTTGCAGTGGTTCGAAAGGTCCTGAAGATGGTGAAGTGAGCAGGCAAAGAGCAGAAAGACATTCAATCATGCAAAGAGGTGATCAAGTGCAGAATTTTGAATGCTGTCCAATTCAACTTCATAGTGAAATTGATGTTTATAATGAACCTTGTATTTTTAGCTGTCGATGTTGTTATGTTGATTGTAAAAGAGATCAAATGAGTATTGGTTTATAATAGTAAAGAATCAGATTCATTATCATCTGCTTCCAGTTTTGCTATTGAATACCACATGACAGATTACACAAAAACACAAGAGTACAAGTAATAGTGCAAATGAAACTTCGGTTTCTGTTGAGAAGCATTTCATACTACTTAGTTGCAGCGATACAAAAGGTTTGAGTGGGGTGAAATTTATATGTACAACAGCCAAATGTTTCCACTCATACATCCAGATTGATACAAAAAAATAAATTTCTCCAAAACATCAGATATTCATGACAAAAACATCAGATATTCTCCCAAACAAAAAGATAAATTTCTCCAATGTCGACAACTAATGATCAGATATTCATGTCCTCTGATATCCAAATAACAAAAGACTCTTAATCAGATTCTACTAAAAAGTGAAGCTGCTACTGACATTGTGAGAATCATGAGAAAATGAAACATTGATGTTGACATCAGTTTGTACTTGGGCACTTCCACTGGGATGTAGTGCAGCAGTATGCATTACTGCAATTGGTTGAGGTTGCTGGTGTTGAAGTTTTCCTTTTGGGGTTATATGCAGCAGATGGTGCAGATTTGTTTGAAGGCCGTCCTCTCTAAAATTTTGGTCGAAGCATGTTATTACTATATAGGCATGTAAATAAGCATTGAAAGTGGAGATATGATGTAAAAGGGATTAAGGAACAAATACCTTTCTCTTAGTAGCATTGGTTGCTGTTTGCAAATTTAAGTCAGCACTCATTAATGGTGATTGAGTTGATGGAGTTGGGTTGCTGCCTTGACTAGAAACCACAATAGGCACAATGCCATCAGCATGATCCTGCAGAAATCATCCATGCATTAGCTCATCATACCCTGTCATCATATGAAAAATCTGTATGTGAATCTAAAAGAATTGTAACCCATAGAACAGATCCTGCAAGCCCTGTATTTGCAATTCCCCTTCCTGGCTTTCCTCTAGTAAATTGAGTAACCTGACATGAAAATTGATAACCTGTTATTACAAGCTCGGTTAGCTATTTCAATGCTGTCAATTAAATCACTAGATTGAACCTTGTTCGTGCCACTGCTGCTTGTACTCTTTTGTCTCACAGGTGCTCTTTGACATGTTCTAGTATTATGGCCAAAAACTTTGCAGTTTCCACATCTCATAGTGGTTGACCTTTTTGCTTGAGATTGGCTTGGCTCATCAAGCCCTCTCATTCTATTAACTCTTGAACGACCTGGAGCTCTTCTCAATGGTGGTGGAAAGACAGTTTTTGGAGTAACATCAATTAATGGAGGTCATCTCTTCTCGTGAGGAATTGGATGTATCATGCCACTATATGTCTTGAGATACATTTCTTTTGGGAAGCAAGGATCACAGTATGTCTCCAATTTCTGTCTTCTATATATAATTCCAAGTGCAGCATGCTTGCATGGGAGTCCCAGACAATTGGAAAGCTCCACAGTTCACATGTCTTCTGGTTTTAAACTCACTGTAAATGCTCTATCACCATCACTAACTTCAAACAAATGCTCACTGGCCATCTGCAATGAACATCTCCTAGAATGTATTGCAATTTCCTTGAGTTTTTTCTGTGATATTTCTTGGAATAGCAGACGTTCATGTGCAAGCCTTCTGGTACCTTTTATGCAATTCTTTATAAATTTTTTCCTCAACCTTCAACAAGTGTCAGTATTGGTTGGCCCCTTAAGTCTCCAATCCAAGCATTAAAGGATTCTGTGAAGTTGTTTGTGACATGGTCACATTTTCATTTCTGTTGAGAATGTATGTCTAGCCTAAGCAGAAACTGGAATATTGGATAAGTACCTCCATGCTTCTATATTCATGTCCTTGATTTTCTGCATTGTTTCATTAAATCCAATTGCATCATAACTCTTAGCAGCCTGCCAAAAGAAGCTGGTCAGTAACATTCCAGGAAACTGAGACTTGAAGTTCATGCAAATATGTCTGCAACAGTATCTTCCAATTGCAGATGGCAGCAGCTGTTCATATGCAAGGTCAGCCCCTACATGAAAAGCAAAACCAGTCAGCAGTTTTTCTTTAACTACATAGCAGATTGTCCAAATTTTAACAAGTTCAGGTATTAATTAATACCTTTTGTCTATCACTCATGATAGTTAAGGGAGAATTGTTATGGAATGGTCCAAAGAATTCTTCAAAAAAATGAAAGAACCAACTCCAAATCTCTCTGTTTTTGACCTCAACAATAGCAAATGCAATGGGAAATATGTTGTTATTAGCATCCAATGCAACAGCAGCCAGCAATACTCCATCAAAACTACCTTTCAAATGACATCCATCAAATCCAACAAAGGATCTACAACCAGCTAAAAATTCATCTTTTTGTCCTTTAAAGCTATAAAAAGTCTCAGGAGTCTTGGTTCAACTAATAGATTTGGTCTTTCATAATGAATCTTACAAACACTACTAGGATTATGTTGCCTTAGAAGCCACAACATATTTTTGGCCAGTTTACTATATGATTCTGAATGTGTGCCTTCAATCTCTTCTCTTGCCTTTTGGTTGGCTCTATACACTTGTTGTTTGCTAGGATGCACACCATATTTTAGCATCTCAGCTTCAATGCCCTTTCTTGACACATGCGGATGGGTTCTCATCACAGCTAGTAGTTTCTTGGCCATCCAGTCAGAGGTGGCCTCACGATTTTTGCTATCCATCACACATGTATGTTCAGGTGTGTATGTCTTAATCATAAATGTTACTGAATCAGCTACAGGGGACGCATGAATCCTCCATGTACATCCAGCAGAATCACAGATTGCAATACACCTGATTTTCTCATTCTTCAGCCTTTTGATAGGAAATCCTTTTTGGATCACATAATTCTTTCAGTGCTGCTCTAAAGGCATCAACATTAGTGAATAGCTGTCCCTTTCTTGAATTCTATATCCTCCCTTGGATTGTAAGTCCACATCTTGTTTCTTAGCCACTTCTCTTAAAGGGTCAATTTCTTGCTCAGATTCAGAATCTGGTACAATTTCACCAGTTTCATTATAATAAAAGTTTTGAAAATCTTCATCACTGCTAGAAATCTCAAACAGAACCATTAGCTCATCACCTATATCATCTTCATTGTCATCATCAAATCCTTGCTTATGATTCATCAGAGCTAGATTCACCCCCATACCCCTCATCCTGACTGTCAATAACATGAACATTCTACTCATCATCAGCCAAGGCAGAATGTTTGTTCTGAATTTCTATGTGCTCATGGTCACAACAGTCCAATCTTCTTTCTGTTCAACAACATGGCAGGTTGTTCAGTTGGGATAATGTCCATGTTGAACACCTCTATATTTATGACTGGTTGACCTTCATACACACTGAACATATCATGAACAACTTCATCATCATTCACATCAATGTATGTTTCTGTTCCAAGTATTGCACATCTCATATGTACAAGAAGATTACTATTTCCAGGCATTTCATGTAATACCTTCTCGGCAACATCATTCAGCAGATTAATGAAAGAGTAATTTTGATGATTTATATTGGAAATTTAAACTTTTGTCCCTCCACAATGGAGTACAATGTCATGCACATCACTAGTCACCATCCTACAAGATCAGATATCACCCATTTATGAACTTCAATGAATACAAACATATCATACTATGTCAGAGTAACTCCTCTAACCTCATGCAAACCAATTTGTCTGATTCATATAAACAACACCACCACATATGCATGAATACACTTTCTAGTTTATAACTATTATAACCAGAAATAATGAAAACATTGTCAGGTAATCATATTAATAACACAAGCAGACACGCAAAGCTAATGTAGGAAAATAAGAAAAACATGCTCAATTTTCTCACGGTCAATAACCTCATCATTAGCCATAAGTTATGTAGTATCTAACCTTGCTTTGCTTCAGATGCTTTCAGAACAGCAATACTTCATCCTTTGCAGCAATACTTCACCTCAACTCTCCCGCTTCTCCTGGAGCTCTCAAAATGCTCTTCTCATTCTCAGTATGGCTCATGAAGTCTATTCCTCACCAAAGTTAACAATCAGTCAGCTCTCATTGTCACATCAACAACCAAATGGGCGCCCATTTTTGACGCCTTTTCTCTTACTGAAATTAACAATTCATTTTGCATCCAAATTCCAGTTAAGTTAGTTAATCCTATGTATTACTCATTTCACTAATTAATTCATGTTATATCAGAATATATTACTTCAATAGCAGGGATATTTCTGTCAATTCAACGTCCATGATGTCATTTTGGGGCCCAATAATCTGATAGGGGAGGTATAAGGGATTTTCGAAACTTCAGGGGAGGTCCTTGAGACTATCAGAAACCTCAGGGGAGGTTTTTGAAATTATCCCATATATAAATAAATAGTGAATTAAACAAATCCAGCAGACCAACCGAAGGACCCTGGGGTATGCCTCCACCACCGCATGCAGCCGCCACACCGCCGCCTTTCTTTTTCGATCTTGACTTTTAGAATGGACTTAGAAAAAAGAAGAGATTCCTTGAAAAAGACGCACGCGCGGTTGGGTCCTCTGTTTTGTGCTTTGGTGTTGGGCCTGAATTTGCATTGGGTAGTGCTTTTTCTATTCTAGTACAGCTGGTCTAGTCTAATAGTACGGGAGTGAACGTGCGGGTGGAATAGCTTGAAAGTGACTCTTTCCAATGGTAGATACGAATACAGGAATCACTAATATCGTATGTCATAATTTAATGTGTAATTTTTTATATAAATCATATGTCATTAAGAGTAGAATTTTCTCATTCGTATATCCAACGAATTTTACTTGCACACCATGATGCATCAAAATAAAGATTTGACCGCCTAAAGTAGATAGTCATATAACAAAGTCTTTCTGTAATATACAAACTAAACAAATCTTGATTACTTTTTACCAGTCTAACAAAGAAAATCTAAATTTATCTTACATTACCTTAAAAAAGAGTTTGATTCGGTTGATTCTTGACCGTGATCATTATCAAATGAAAATGGCCAATTGTCAAATGAATAGGGCGTTTGTCAAGAATCGACTCATGTCAAGTGACAAGAGTTAACTCCTGTCCGGTGAGTAAGGTCACCTGACAATCGCATTCACTTGAGGATATGCCTCATCGGGTATTCCATTGTCCAGAGAAACATGACCAACCGCGGTCAAACCTTTATTTATTTATTTGAGTGGAAGGATTGGAGAGCATGATAAACTGCACAAAGAGATAGGCTATCATATGAGTGGAAGTTAGACAAGAAACTTACGCATCATCAACATTGAATCCACTTCAATCTAAAGAGAATCTTACGACATTTATTGTTGGTGTTAAAACCATCTGCTCCACCTTAATCCCTCTATTTAGGCAAAGAACAAAAAGAATTATAAGAAAAGATAGCTTATATAACTAGGAATAAAGTTACTTAGGACTAGGAGTAATATTAGCTAGAATTCTTCTTCCCTGTAGTGCTCTTATTGGGCTTGCCATGCAAAACAACCCCTCAGACACGTTATAACTGACATGGACATGCTGAAAGACAATAACTTAGCTATGAATTTCGGGCTGTTACCAAGAAACGAAAAGTTTGATTTCTGGATTTCCCAGAAAATGTAAAAAATGCTTTTATATTAAACCAAAAAAAATGATATGTTCTCCTGTTCGGTTTTCTACCCCAAAAAAAAAAATTTTTGATACACTGCACCTCAGTTTAAACAGCTTTTTCAGCTTCATCTGTATTCGTTCAACTGCAATTTTGGGCTTCAAAATCAAGAATATTAGCTAGGATTTGAGTCATGCTGAGAACTTCTCCTATTGAAATAAGGTACTTCTTGTGTTTTATGTTCACTTTGCCGTAGAACCAGAGAATCCTCTTTTTCATTCTCCAATCAGAAAATTTGCGAAGAGCTAGTAGAACCTGAAAGCATGTCAAAGTCTTAATTCCTATGATAGTGAAGATACTCACACCGCTTGAAAACTGTGAAGCTACCATTACAAGTTTATCATCTACCATAAATTATAGTATGATACGCATGCATTCTATTAAGATGAGTAACCAAACATTAATGATTACCAGAAAAGAAGTTCAGGCAGAAGACATGCTTATGGAATTTCATCCTGAGCAAAATAAAAATGCTTTTCATTTTCCAATTAAATCAACCCAGATGATCTTAACTTGGCGTGCTTTCATCAATAAATTAAGGCGAAGGAGCAGGAGAGTGAGTTGCCCTGCTCCGATTTGTTTTTAAGTGTAGTAATTTTTCTTTCTAGCGTTTCTAATTAGTACCATTAATTTTGGGCAAAATATCTTGGCACCCATTAAATTATTTCCTACGTCTACTTTTAATCATCAAACTATTTTTCGTCACAATTTAGCCGTTCAACTAACTAATCAGTATATATGTGGGCATCTTGTCAGATTTTGCTCTTAATTTACAAAATAAACTAAATGCGTGCAAATCACATGTCAAAATTTAATGGTCAATATGTCCACTAAACTTCTCAATCTCAACCTAAAAACTCTGATTGCCACTAAACTTTTTCACTTGTACGCTTTTTGACCACTCAAATTTTTTTTTTTGTTTCAATATAGTCACTTAACTCTTAAATCCATATACTAGTGCTCATTCCGTCAAATATTATTGTTAATGCTAACGGAATGAGCTCCATATTCATTTCACGTACCAAAAATAAAGACAATTTCTTAAGATCAATTTTTTAGATTTTTTCCATCTAGAGTTTTAGATTTTTTTAATTGACAAAAAAAATTTAGAATATTTGATAGTTGCTTTTATATATTCTAATTTATAAGTTTTGACAAAAAAAATATAAATTATATGCTCAAGTTCTTCTGAATTGTTTCCAAGAACCTTGAAATCAAATGAAAATAGTAGATGTAATAACAAAATTTGAATGAAAGCTAGCTAATATACTATTTTTGTGAGTTGAGTGGTCAATTTGACAGAAAGATCACTAAGAATATGGTGTTTGTATGGTTCAATGAGTATTTAAGATTTTTATCTCATCTATTTGGACAAATTTACTTATGAACTTCGGCGTGCTCCTCGCATTAGGTTTAGCATCAAATATGGACAGAGTAGCTACTGATATACACAATTGCCACATGCAACTTAAGGTATTTGTCGGTTTCTCTCGAACTTTTGGTTTGTGGTCCGATGCATCAAATTAGAGTTTGTCTGGTTACAAAGTACAGTATCGTTCGGGCCTTTTTTTTTAAAGCAAATTCAGTGGGAAAAAGAATAGACTGATGTGGAACGGTACAAGTCGCGATCGCGCCTTTGAACCATGAATATTAGTGGCTTTCCCTCGATTGATCAATAGCATCTAACTCCACTCTATTTTGTCATTGGCCTCATTCTGATTGAGACGGCAGTCTAGGAGAGCATACATGACTCATTCTATGATGCGAGAATTGGCATGGATAGGAGTGGCTTTCCCTCGATTGATCAATTAGTAGGAAAGTTAAAGGGACCAAATTTGTTTTTAGAAGATATATAAGGAATTAAAGCATCACGAGTCTAAAACTTATGGGACGAGAACCCAATTTTGCCTAGCTAAAACGACCATGTTGATGTAGAGTGGAAATAAAACGAAAATGAGGGATTTGGTCTTTTGCGTTTGGGCTTGGTTTTGGAGGGTGAAAAGGGACTGATAGTGAATAAGGCGGCTATAGTAAATTTAGTTATTATAAAATCTTGTTTAGGTCCAAGAATCGACAAAATGGTGGGAAAAAAGAGTTATGATTATTTAAATCATTTTTATGACCTAGTTCATCATGTGTCTAGAGATAATTTATCAAGTGTCTGCAAATTATGTATATCATGTGTCTGGAGACAATTTATCATGCTTAATTTCTATGACTTTCTAGTAATCTTGATAAATTTTTATTAAAAAAAAAGGCCAATTATATGCCTTCAATGAAGAATATGAAGGCCAATGTAGGAACAAAATACTATATTTCCAATTCACTGATCAAATGATAGTAACAGCAAAATTTACTAATCGTTTTGCTGGTGACCGTTTGGATTTTGATTAGGTTCCACAGAAACGCAAAGTCTTGAGGATCCAATTCGTCCCATATCGAAAAATTGAAGTGAACGTGCTTGGGATATGTCTTTAGATTCATTGGACTAGGAGCAAAATCTTGCCATAGGTTGTTGGGCTAATCCTTGGGCTAAAGGATACTCTCGTTGGGCTAGGAGCAAAATCTTGTCCAAAGGTTCTTGGCTTACGTCCCAGGACGACATCTGCTCCCACCAATGTATTAACTTAATGACTAAAACTTCAACGCTTGAGTTTGGTTTGTCTTGAGTTTATCTGGCATGCACGTGTAACAGGTCTATGTGAACACCACGGCCACCTTGGAAGGTGGCAAAACCAAAAAAGCAAAAGGTTTGTTGTTGACAAACTTGAGTCCCACTCCTTATCTTCTGGACGCCCTGCCTATATATATGGTATCCTTCCAGGGTTGGCAATACATCTTCAGTTCCTCTCTCTCAACCTTTTTCAATTCCTCACTCTCTCCATCTTATAGCCAAAATAATACCTTGTCAAGAAATCCTCAATTTCTCACTCTGTCAATTCCTCACTCTCTCCATCTTATAGCCAAAATAATACCTTGTCAAGAAATCCTCAATTTCTCACTCTGTCAGCCCTTTTCAATTCCGCATTCTCTCAACCTTGTTACCAAAATAATACCTGTACGTACCTGGATTTGTCTTTCACAACTATGGTGATGAGCATCTGGAAAAATTCATGAATTCCTTCATCCACGTCATCAATCGTGCTAAAGACATCCGTCTCTTTAGACCCTGTACGTGGTGGCCGGACAGCCCAGAACAGTCCCAGACCCCAACTGAATTGCAAAGCATCCGAGTAGACCAGACTAATGCAACACCTTCCACTGATGAGCCAAGGGGCGGGAGACAACATCCAACCCCTAGCACTGCTGATGGTAACAAGATGAGCGTGAAACAGTTATTGTCGGTGATGGGAGTTTGTTTGACTGGTGTTGGGGCTGCTCTGCAAGCTCTTCAAACTTCAAAACCACTTCCGATGGCTTTTCATTGGTTTTGCATGGCTCTCGAGCTGTCCGTTCTCTCCGCGATTGTGCCTATATACATCCGACCCCGTAACCAGCTGGCATCTCTTGTGATGCACCATGCTGCCATTTTCTTGGTGACCACGGCATTCATGGTGGTCATCTCAATGAACTTTCCGACCCCAGTTCTGGTGATCAACGTGGCACTCTACTTCATTGTCGTCCTTCTCACCATCGTTGCCAAACTTTTGATGCCCTGAGACACAATAAATCCATATTCCTAGTGGTTTGTTTGCTTGTTAACTAGCAGTTTATGAGCTCAGTTGTATTTCGTGGGGTACTCTCGAAGGCGAGCAGTTATGATAGTATGTTTTGGTCGAATGTCTTTGAAAGAAAAAGAGAGGTCAAGGTGTTATACATGGATATGGCCAGTCCACGTGATTATTTCTTTGAATAAGGATATAATTCAGCAGGTGTTCAGACATTTTTTTTTTTTTATAAATGATGTTATGTATTTTTTTAATCGTGTCGTCGTGATCAAATATCTAATCATAGTGAATTGATCTTCTCAGTGATGAAACCTATCATTGAATTTATTATTATCATTGCATCCAAAAAGGAAAGCCAAAGACAGATATTTTTAGTTTTAGTTATAAAGCTGATGTGGGTTTAGTGAATCACAAAAGGAACACAAAACAGATAATCGCAAAAGATCAATTGATTGATGGGAATTATATTAAGAAAGAGGCAAACACAAAACAGATTCTCTCTCTCTCTCTCTATCTGGCTTGTGGGCTTTTTTTTTTATTGATTGAGATTGAAATGTAGCACTCGTTCTCCAAAATAGTGCAACTAACAATGAAGGTTTGTGGGCCTTTTTTTCATTGTTAGATAGGAAAATTTTCGATCAACAGATCTCATCTTGGGCGACTTTATTTTTTCTTTGCTAGAAAACAAAACATGTTTTGGTTCTCAAAATTAGTTTGTCAATTTTATCAATTCATATTAAATGAATAAATACAAGTCTGTGCTAAACTTTATCATAAAGTGCAGCTCATGTGCTTTTTCCTAGTCTTACTAAAACAAGAAGTATCGGGTGTCAAATCAGTACACCAACCAGTTTGTCCAAATGACACATTTGCCCTTAGGAGTCAATATGCACATAATCAATTTACGTGTAGGACCCACGGCCGGCGACATATTGACTTGGCTCGAGCCTCTAATGCTTCCCTCCGTCCCAGTATCCCGTCCGGCGAGAAGGGACACGAAGAAAAAGCGGTTGGAGCTTAAATCCGGCGCCGTTGATTTGGGCGGAATAGCTTTGTAGAGATGTTCGAATACCTTTTTACAAACATTCTTTCTGCGCTTTGTGAACACTCAACCTAGTTGTCCACAAAAGTAGTAAAAATAATCGATATATTTAACCCTGGTTGTCTTCTCTCTCCCTCTTGTGTCTTCTTTCATCTACGAAGCCTCTTCAAAATGGTATAGCGGTTTCTACCATTTTTTTGGTATTAGACTGACACAATGGTACATGGTATTCTGCCTCACATCAAGTCAATAGGAACCAAAGGACAACTGACAAGGCTGACTTCACCTTGAAAATGAAGCACAAAATAAGAGAGTAGAACCAAAAGATCGGTGAGCTGATAAAGAGGTGTGCTGAGAATTGCATCGCATGATAGGCAGGTTATGAATGTGAATGTTTAGTTATATATTAAATAATAATATTTCAATAAAAAATTTTGGTCTCCAAAATTTATAATTTTAAGCACATTTAGAATAATTGATGGAACTTAACAGTCAAAATCATTTTAGCAATAAAATCCTATTTCAATTTTTCCTATACTACAACCTCCTAATTTTTGTTCTATATATCAAATATGTATTATTATCCAATTTTAACTTATTTAACGAAGATATATTTTTTAGGTTAAATGATAATGTTGTGCCTATATTATTCGATATAGAGTACATAGTGGTTAACGACACTATGTTATCTAATTTGAATTATTTATCTATAGAACCAAAAAAGTAAAACAATCAAAATATATTTCATAAAAAAAAAACTAATAGTAGGTCAACTACATATAACCAAGAGATATTTAAAATACTTTGAACTCGTGCTAAATTGCTCTCGTAGTGGGGGCACAATTTATTTACTTTTCTGTCTATTAAATCCAAAGTTTCAATGGAAAGTTTTAAAATAGTTACTTTGTTATTTGTTTACCTTAATATTTTACCACAAACCTCCCCCGGTTACCTTAAGAATTTTATTGAATGATTCAAACAATTATACAAAATATTAATTTCATCTTAAATTCAACTGATAATCTATTAAAATTAAAAAAAAAGAAAACAAATCTGATTTACTTATAGTTCATATTCTTTATAGTTTGAATGGATATCTAATTGAGCATTTAAATATCAATACAAGTAACCCAAAAAAAAAAGAATTCATTATCAATTAATTCTCCATAATGCAAAACCATACATACATAGATAATGCTACATTTGGGACCAGTTATGCAAGAGTAAAAGTCTATGAGAAACAAGTGGGATGAATACACAAAATAAAAAGAATAAAAGAAACTTCTTTCCTGAACTTTTGCACATTTTCAACATAATTTCAATATAATTTGCATTTCTTTTCCTTTGAAACCGTTAATATCACTATTTAAAATCTAAGATACCATGATGATCCAAATTCGAAACATTGCTATAAAAAATGCAAAGTCAAAACTATTCATTAGTGGCAACTTGACTTTGATCTTTAGTCATTATTTTTTTGTCAATTTACTAAATATGCTTAAGATTTGAAACACTGGGACCAAATTTGTTTTGATCCAAGCATTAATGATCAATCCTACACACATGCAGAGTATTATAAACATGAATTGTATTTCTTCCAAATTTGGATATATGTTATGTATTGATTTAAATTACAACTTTTAAACTTATTTTCTTCATAATGGTTGGTTAGTGATGATTTAGTTTTAATATTATTGTGATATCATTTTCTAATAAAGTAGAGGTGATTTGTCACTTAATCATAAATTTTTATCTCCTTTTGCCTAAAAATATGTTCAAGTTTGGGAGTACCAACTGTAAAAGTTTTTATGTTATTTGAAAAAAAATTATTCATTCATTAGTAAATTCGGGCATGTCATGTTGTATTATATTATCTATGAAAATATATTGAATACTTTTAATGTGAAGATTGTTTGTTGTCCTGCTTTTAGAATAGACAATGAGCAGTTATATTTTTGTATTTAAACTTATTAAAAATATTTCTTAACTGTATCACTACATAGTTTAATCAATACGAATATTTGATTTCAAGCATGTATACATTAGTACAAATACCATTAGTATTACTAGTGATAAAGGGCGCACTCAATCTATGTACAATTTAAACAATCACTTTTTATATGGAAAAAATTGGTATAAAATTTTAATAAACAAAAAACTTTGATCTTTTAAAAGTTTTTGTAATATTATTTTAATGAATTTGGTAATTATAATGTTTGTGGTTGGTTATTGGTGAAAGTTAGTTGTGGTATTGGTTGACAATACATAGGTAACGTGTTAATCAGCTGATAAAAGTATAATTAAGTGATTATGATGATAATGTTGAAAATTTTAAAGTGACAAGTATGGTCTAATTAAATTTCATCTATTTGCACTCCGGTTATTATGTCATCAATTCATTCTCATTAATTTGGACTAATACCATTACAAATGCATTCTTTAAACATTTCTTTATGTTCTACCCGCAAATATAATAAAAGAATCATATTAATTTCTTCTCATGTAATAAAACAACATATTACTTCTCCTACAAATATTCCATCTCAACTAATTAATTAACCATTCGTTTACTCCTTTACAGCTATTAATTCCTATTATTGGTTTAATTAATTGTACATATTATTCCAAAAATTCTTCCAAAATATTTAAATTATCTACTCTTTTATCAATTTATGTAATTAAATGAATCAAAATTTATCTAATTCTGCACATACATATATTATTTATTTTTTCTAATTTCTTTTCAGTTGTATATCTAACTTTGTATTTTTTTCGTTATGTCTATTGTTCATAAATTAGAAAACAATATTAATAATGTCTTGGGTCTTTTCACATGGGTTAACGATAAGTGAACCCATAGTGGAGGTGAACCCATGTGCCTGACAAATTGTCTTGGGTCATTTCAATCTGGAGCCCACCATCACAACATTCATTTAAGTTTCGGTAGCCTTAACCCACACCAAAAACAACCTTGAATTTTGCTGTTCCTAACGTGTCTTGTTCCTATCACATCCGTACCACTTCAAACCACTTTACCAATGCATTGGTACAAACCACTATACCATTCCTTAGAATTTTCGCTTTCATCTATCAATGTAGATGCAAACAATAAATTCTATCAATAAATTCTGTCAGTAGTTCTGCTTGCTGGGAAAGATGAATTGTAAAAGATGAATTGATTGATGGGAATTATATTAAGAAAGAGTCGTACACAAAACAGAATCTCTCTCTCGTCTGTGGGTTTTTTTTTTTTTTTTTTATTGAGATTGAAATGTAACACTTGTTCTCCAAAATAGTGCAATCTTTAGAATACAACAATAAAGGTTTGGCCTTAGATTTAACTGTCAAAAACTTTAAGAGAGATTTCTAAAATTATCCCTTTTAAGAGATACTTTATAATTAAAAAAGTGATTCCACCAGCACCAATTTTGAGCTGGTTACAAGTGTTTCTACTTCTAAAAGATGAATTGATAATCGCAAAAAGATGAACTGATGGCTATTATATTAAAAAAAAAAAAATCAAACACGAAACAGCATATCTCTCTCCCCCTCTCTGGTTTGTGGGTTTTTTTTTCCTTTGGGACTGAGATGTAATACTTGGTCTTTAAAACAACGTATCCTTCAGAATACAACAATACGTTTTGCCTTAGATTTAACTGTCGTATTCTAATCCTTCGCTAACGTCTTTCCTTCTTGTATACATAGCTTCTAAGTCAAATGTTAATAGTTCATTTTTTCTATTTTATTTCCTATTTAGCTTGCTAGGTTGATTTCTCATTACTTGGACTCATATAATCTATGACATTCATGGAGAGGCGGATAATTAAAATTTTGTCTGGACATCAATGTACACGTATAAAACATATAGAATATTTATATATGAGTTTGTCTAACGGGTGCCTATTGAGCATCTGATAAGATATATTTTAAGTGTCATATTTTTTAAAATATAAGATTAATTATGAAAAATAAATAAATACAATGGAGGGTAAATAAGATTAAATAAAGAAAATATATAAATGTAAGGAAGGGTAATAATTATTAGTATATATATATACATGACTAGTTAAGTAAATTTTAAATGTGTTACATATATTGAGCATCCGTTAGAAAATCCTTTATGTAAAAGGCTAAAGAGAGATATAAAAAGGTGTTATTTCTAGATATAGCTAGTCCATCTAATTATTCTTCTAAATAACTACGTAATTATTTAGCAGGTGATTAGACGTTTTATGATTGGTAATATTTTAGTCTTTTCTTTTCTTGGATGTGGATAACATGCTATGGTTAAATATCAAATTGTCGATAATTAAATCTTTTCAATTCTCAAACCTATCATTGGATTCACAGCTCTATAATTAAAAAGAGACAAAAGATAAGAGAAAGTGAAGAAAGGAACTAGGAATAAAAGATTTGGGGAAAAACAGAAAGGACTAGGAATGAAAGATCCCTTCAGTTCTGAAGCTGTTGTGGAGGGACTTGGAAAGGAAAAGAAAACCAAAAAAAGAAAAAAACAAAGATGGAGAAAAATAGTTTCCGCTTTTATTTTTCCCGTCCCCGTTTTCACAAAGTCCAAACGTCCTTCCTTACTTTTTCTTTTTCTTTTCTTTCCTTCTTTTTTTTTTTGCCAAAACCTCCTATATAAAGCAGTTTCAACCCCTCCCTCCTTCAACCTTAGCACTAAAAGATTACTACAATGATGAACAGCTGGGAAAAATTTGTTAATTTCTTGATCTTTGTCATCAATCTTGTCAAGGGCATCCATCTCTTTGGAGCCTTCACTCGGAGTCCGGTTAGTCCACAACAGTGCCCGTCCTCACCACAGTTTGCCAACTATCCAAGGAACCCAGGCTAATGCAGCACATCCCACCGACCAGAGCAATGCCGATGTTTACTTGAGGATGCAATTGGCATTGTCAGTCATAGGAGTTTGTTTTACGGCTGTTGGTACTACTCTGCCAGCTCTCCAAACTCCTAAACCATTTCCAATGACTTTTCACTGGTTTTGCATGGCTCTCGGGCTGTCCTTTCCCTGTGTGATTGTGCCTCTGTATATCCGAAGACGCATCCAGGTCGCATCTCTTGTGATGGACCATGCTGCCATTTTCTTAGCCTCCACGGCGTTCATGCTGGCCATCTCGATGAACTTTCCGACCATTTCTCGGTATCACCGTGGCACTCTATTTCATTGCTATCCTTCTCATCATTTTTGCCAATCTTTTGATGCCTCGAGACACATCAAATCCATCATCCTACATGTTGGATCCTTAATTGAACGTTGGACTTATATGTGAATAATTATGGGTTGCAAACTGTCAAATAAGGTTAAATCCAATTAAAAGTGATCAAATATGGTTTGGACTTGATATATCTAATAGGATGTGGGCCTTTAATGTGTAGAAATTTAAGGGCTCTTATTTCTATGATGGGCTGAAATAGGGCTCCAAAAGGTAACAGGAATGTTACCTATAAATAGGGTTATGGTTCCAGGTCACAGGTATTATTCTATTTGTTGTATTCCCCAGTACCACAAAATATAGCTCTTTCCTGATATCCCATCGTCAGGAAAGATATCAGAGAGATACTAAAGGGCTCTCTAGGATCGGCGAATACGTGTTGACCTGGAAGGCAACTCCAAATAACAAAGGATTTAGGTACCAGTTTGTCAATATGAATTCAGGTATGCTTCCGCTATTTTACTGCTAATATATTTTTTAATAATCGTCGTATAGATCTTGAGTTTAATATGTGATGATTTTCACCAAAGGTTAAATATAAATAACCACCCTAACACTATAGGGTTGCTTGCTACGTCTCTCTCTCTTTTTAAGTCTTTAGTATTAATAAGTCGATGTTGTATACCATATGGGTTGCTTCCTGTGATATGTGTTTATAACATCTAGGTTGGTTGTTATGATATGTTTTATGTATTTTCTGTTATTGTAAATCGTATCAGACTCTAATATATATATATATATATATATATGTTAGAGCCTAAGTTGAATAAAGTATAAGAAGTTGTTAGTCAAAAAAAAAAGAGTGCTTGTAGAATGTTCTTAAAGAAGAAAGAGAGATCAATGTTTTATACATGGAAATAGCTAGTCCACGTGACTATTTCTTTCAATAACTAACATATAATTCAGCAGGTGATAAAGACGTTTTTATAAATGATGTTCTAATTTTTTAGTCTTTTCTTTGTCGGAATATGCTATGATCGATCTTGTCCATCAGTTACGAAGTCTATCTTGTCGGAATATGATTATCATGCTCAAGGTGTTATTTTCCATATATTTCGCCCATCTAATTTATTCTTTTGACGACAGTGATCCGACCAAGCAGCAAATCAGAGGTTTCATGATTTGTAATTTGTTAGCCCTTTCTTTATCTTAAGATTAAAGATGTAATTATAGATAGTTAAATCTTTTTGGTTCTGAAGCTGGGGAATTTATAGAATAACAGAACTGACAATCAGATAGTACATGCTGGACCAGCAAAATGGAGAATGTTTTTCGCTTCATCCTAGCCATGCATCCTTTGTTTACTACAAATAAATTGTTCTCACCCCCTTTTTTGATGCAATTGGATTGAACATATTTATTTATTTTTTTAATGAATGAGCAATATTGCACGTTTAAATAGTAATATTGGAGAATGCTGCCCCTCTCACGGTGCACCAATCCAGTAAAACTCTCTTTCAATATTCCTTCCTCTGAATCTAGGATTTTCATTTCTTTGAATAATCATGGGCCTAATCATTGTTACCAATGATGCGTCTAATCACTCTAATGATGTGCTTAATCTAGTCCCAACCGCACACGATAACCATGTTACGGCGGTAGGAGAAACTAAAGGAAGCGTGAATTTCTTGATCTTGTTACCAATTTGGCAATAAGCTAAAATTGGGAATCAATATCGGGTGGGACCATGACAGTCATCAATTGTCGAGTTGATGTCAAATCCTAGCATATGAAATAAGGCTCGCATTCAAATAGATCCGATTTTTTAAAATTTAATGACTCAAATTATGTCACGTTATTTAATGAGATAGCATGACTTAATGAGATAGCATGACACAACGTGAACTATTAAACTTTTAAAAATCCATCTATCCAAGCTTTGTTATTGAAGTAAAGATATCAAATTTACTGCAGGAAGATAAGCACACCACTTGACCCAAGAGTGCATTACTATCCACCTTTAGATTGAGGGAAAGTCTCATTCTTGAGTTAATTTTTAGAGTGAGAGACCCAATAGCACACATACCAACATTTTGTGTGCATATCCTAAATTTGATTTTATTGATGCAAATCCTCTTCGTTAAATGAACACAGCAGAAAATTTGAGGAATAAAGTACTAATTAGAGGGGATTATTACAGAATAAAAACTTTGGTGATAATTACATATTGTGTGGTATAGTTTTGTTTAGAATACCACATTGGCTAGTAACATTGTGAAAGTTCGTATTTTGGTGTCAGACCAATTCTTTGATATGTCACCACTTTGACTTGGGATAGGTAGTTTCGGCATTATTGTGAAACTTTATAAATGAATGAATAATTTTTAAGATTATATAATTACTTTAGAATTGACTAACAAAGATATGGGGATAACTTTATGATCTCTATTAAGGATAATGGATTTAAAATAAAATTAATTAACTAATATGACTGTAACAAAAAATACCATATGTACTAAATTTTTTATAATTTTAAATAATTAGGATTATGTGGTTACTTCTTTATCCCAACCAAGTATAAATTTACACACTTAATATACAAAAGAAAAAGAAGAATAAAAAGAACAGCAAATTTAATGAAAACAAGAAGTTACAGCATACAAGAGGACCAAAGATTCAAGAAATACTATCGAGAATTCTTCTTCTCTGAAACGATCACTTTGCTCTTGTTTTTATTGGACTTTCCATGCAAAACATACCCTCCAGCAACATGTGATGACTCACATTTGATCTACTGAAAGATGTTCAATTATGTAAGTATATTGTGGGCGTCAACTTAATGACAAGCTAATTAATGTTATTACTCGTTAATCAAAAAATGGTCCCGGCAGTTCAAATTTTTTCCAGCTTCATCTGAGTTTTAGTAACGGCACTTTGGTTTCAAATCAAGAAGAAGAAGTCTAGGAAGAGATTTATGTGGAGATTTTATGATCAAAATAAGACACGTTCGTATGATATTTACTCTTTGCTATTTTCTGGAGCTGTTCCATTTAGATGCTCATCAACTATCATATCCTTTTTTTTTTTTTCAAAACTTCTCCAAGCAGAAAATTTAAAACAGAAGCTAGTAGAACTAGAGAGCATCTAAATTTCTAAACTACTATGAGATTAAAGATCCTCATAGCCATGCTTGAAAACTATGAATGCAAGGCCTCAAGCTACTCATCGATCAAAAGATTATGCATCTCCCTTTTATCAAAAGAACTAAGTATGAATTACCAACAACAAAAACAGAGAAGATTATGCAGAAGATTTGCAGGTTGTAGAAATGAATTCTGAGCAGCGTACTGACTTATACGCGTGAAGGGATTGTGAACCTGTAACTGGGCAGACCAACAAAAAATTATTTTGAGAGGAATATTTTCTGGAAAAGCAAAGCATGCTTAGGGTGGTTGCTCATGCGTTCACAAGTTTCAATCTCACTGACACTTCCCTAAATTGGAAACATTTCAACCATATACCACTTCCTGTATATTCTCCACCATCATCATCACAAACACCACCATCCGCAGCTCTCACCATCCACCACTACCACCACTAGCTTCAATTTGATAAGCATCATTGGCTGTCCTTCATTCCAGTTCACTCTGTCATATTCAAATGTTCCAGTGACTTTCTTTCTCGTAGTGTTGCTGGTTGTTAAAGTTCCATTTACAACAAGTGCCTTTTACCGTTTCCATATGTTCCAGCTTTAGCTTACCATTTTTACTTGGATTTTTTCTTATTTCGGGTTGCCCTGGCGGGATTGAGGTGCAAGGGTCAGACTGGGTGATCAGTAAGAAGAGGTATTCATAAGATTCCGTGAAAATCAGACAAGAAAATTGAGCATTAATAGTAAAATGATTCGGCTTCAATCTGCAGAATATCTCAAGACTTCTAGAATCCAAAATTAAAGCACCTGCTCCACCTTATCACAATTATATACGGAACAGAAGAAGAACAAATTTAATGAAAAACGAAGTTGTAGTGTACAAGATGAACAGGGTTCAACTAGTACTACTTAGAACTCTTCTTCTCAGAACTCAGAAAGTGCTTACTTTGCTCTTGTTCTGATTAGGCTTGCCATGTATAAAAAAAAAAAAAACTCTCCAGCCTATGTGTTAACTCACAATTGATCTTCTTATAGACATTCCTTAAGTGTACTGTGGGCTTCAAATTAATGACAAGTTAATTTGATTAGATTTATCCCAAAGTTAGTACACTTCTCGTAGTTCAAATAGCCTCTTCAGCAGCTTCATCTGTTTTTAATTAACTGCAATTTGGCTTCAACATCAAGAAGTCTAGGAATAGATTTATGTGGAGATCTTCTCATATCAAAAAAGATCCTGCTGTATGATATTTACTCTTTTTGCTGTTTTGGCAAGCTGTTAAAATTAAATGCTCATCAACTATCATTTCCATTTTCTCTATCTCCAAGCAGAAAATTTATAAACAAACTAGGAGAACTAGAGAGCATCCCATGTTCTTAGATCTTATTATATTACAGATCATGAATGTCATGCTTGAAAACTATAAATTCAACTGTGTAAATTTATCATCAATCAAAAGATAATACGACCTCATTCTATCAAAATGACTAACCAAATAGATTAATTACCAAAAAATAAAAGGCAGAAGACTTGCAACTTACAGAATTGCATTTGAGCAAAATAATGACATGTACATATGAAGAGACTATGTTCCATTACTTGGGCACACCAGCAAATTTTTTTTTCTTGGGAACATTATCTGGGATAGTAAAGCATGCTGTGGCTGATTGCTCCCATGTTCTTAAGTTTCAACTGAGGAAAACTTCCCTAAATTGAAAATATTGACTTCATCAATTCCACTTCCCATACATGCTCTCATCCCTTATGTTTCCTCAACACTTTTATTAACCATATAATTTCGACTAGATGCGTCAAACATGGTTCGCCATCGCGGGTTGCGGCTGCATCGTTGTCTCGGTTGTTCCACATCCGTCGCGACATATCGGTTGAATATCGAGTGATACGAACATTATAACACATTAAAGTTTCCAAAAATTTTGAAAAAATTACTAAAATTAGAAAATACTAAAAAGACACAATTTAAAAAAATATCGGAGTCGACTCCGAGTTGACTCGGATATATCGGCTGATATCATGTATCACGGATTCAAATCGGTCAATATCGGCCGAGTCAGAGCGAGTCATCACGGATATAGTAATATCCGCGATTCGAGAATCAGTATCGTACCGATCCCTTCCGTTTCAGTTACGACTCCACCGATACGTATCGGTATTGGCCGATATGGCGAACTATGGTGTCAAAGCAATGTTATCCAATCTAAAACTTCACATTTAGAACAACCTTTCGTGTTTCTCAAAACATATACATTTGCTATTGAGGAGAAAATTTAGGCACTATACATAGCGGAGATCATCGTGTGACTATGCAGTCATGACCTTTATCTCTTCGGCTAATTGACCATCATATCTACTCGAAATTGACAGCATAGCGTCAAATGTATGTTTCTGCTAGCCATAATCTGCTCAGACAAGCTACTAACTACAAACTGAAATTCTGACTTTTTCCACGCCTAGTCCTATATAGGTGCTAACTTCTTGGTTTTAACCTCCATGTCTTGTTACAGAACACCATAAGTAAACTTGGTAAAGTCTCAGTTTGCTTAGCATTTTAGCCTCATGATATCCAAAGATTCAGGGATCCTATATGATCTATATTTTGCAGAACAAGTCAACAATATGAAACCACCACCTGGTCATTAGTTTTTCCAAGCAAGTTGCATTTGTCAACCGATTACTAATATTCTGTAAGAATAGAGCAAACCAGCAAATTCCAAACAGCAGATGCTATGTTGTTTAGATCTCATCTCATGTGGTTGAAAATTAGCCAACTAAGTAATATGAGCTTTAGATCTCTTCATATGGCATGAAATCCAAAAAGAAAGTTCATACATCCATATTGTAGTTGGTCAGACTAACCTATCTCCTTAGCAGTTGAGATAGCATAACTAGAAGATGCATCTTTTGTGTGGTCTTTAGGATCTGAAAAAGGTGTTGAACAAAGAAATGTTGATCAAGTGGATCTGGAGCAGGTTTCATGAATCTGCACCAAGAAATGGTGGTAATTCCAGCAGTCCTTGCTACTGTTGCTGAGGCAACACTCCAGAATTCCTGATGCGTCTTTGTTAGAATTATCTGCGCAAATATCACATTAAGTTCAATTGCAATTCTAGATATATCTTCAAAGATTGAGCATGCTGCATTTATGAAATGCCCAATTGCATCTTTTCTTAGTTGCTGCACATATTGGGCAGACCCGGAATGGAATGGTCAAAAAAACCATCAAATTGTCACTGAGAATGAAAACCAAGAGAATCAGCATCCAAGAAAAAATCAATGATCCATGCCTGGTTCCTGTTTGATAGGATAAGGTATTTGTTGGTTTCTGTCGAATTATTGGTTTGTGGTCCCATGCATCAATTTAGAGTTTGTGTGGTTACACAATAGAGTATCATTCAGGCTATTTCTAAACAAATTCAGTGGGGAAAAGAAATATGCCGCTGTATTTGGGCTTCGGTTGCTATTCATTCTAATAAACAAGGAAAGTCCATAGGGTTTCTTTTGTTTCCTATTCTTATGAATTAAAATTAGCAAGAAAACATTTGGGTTTGAATGTTCCGTCTATAAGATTATTGAATGGGAAAAAAATTATGGTTACAAAGTATGATGCAGTCTAGTAGTTGTTTCCCATGCAAACAACTTGGATGGAAATTTTTCTTTTTTTGTATAAGAAATCTAAGTGGTTATGGGGAACTTGAATAAAAAGACCTCTTGAAGGAAACTTGAATTCAAGATCAAAGTTGAATTTTTGTGCCATAAAAACTCAATAATTTTTTTTTGGAGTGAATTACCATACTACATCATTCTTGTTAATCATAAGTTGGTGAGTTTTCTCCTTCAAGGACTTTACTATTGACAGGTAGCTCATTCAAATGACTTATCAAACAAACTGTTTTAGATCTTTCAGGTGACTCTTGTCAACTCCACAAACCAAATCTAATCACCTACCTTTTACATTTATGAACAATGCTCAAAGTCCCATATAGGTTATGTACACCTGAAAGGTTATAATTTATAATCGTATACTTGGGCACACCAACTTCTATTTGCATAATTAATGGAAAAGCAATAATGCACTGGATGTACAAATTTGAACCCAGGCATGATTTAAATCGAGTCCTTCTATCGTACAACAAAATTTTATGGGTCTCACATGTGATATCGAAAACATTATACATAACATGATTTGAATCTTATTTCTTTTTTTTTAGATCAATCTTATCTCTTAACCTTTCAAGGATGGTCACTGTAGGAAACTTTCCTATCCAAATTCGATACACAATTTCGTCAAAATTTCAGGAAGAAAACAATAACAAGGAGAAAATGAATAAATGATTCGAGCAAAGCTACATGGGTCTTTATCTAAAGCTGAGATTTTGATGCAGTTAAGAGCATGGGGTTTTGTTTCCAATTCTCTGTTAAATGAAGGTGCTTGTCACCTGGGGAATTTTGCATGTTTAGTTGTTGGGTAGGAATGTTGATTAATAGGATACTCATGAAAATGAAATGGGCCGGCCCAAAATATTACTCTCAATGGCATCTAACTCCACTCTATTTTTGTGGCCTCATTCTGATTGAGACGCCAGTCTAGGAGAGCATGGGCCGCAAAAAGTTGGGGAAAAAAAAAAGTGTCTCGTGGGGCCCTGGGGAAGATTTGACTTTTTGCTGCTCTCTGCCTGTGAACTGTGAAGTGCTTGGGTGAGAATTATTTAAACGAGTATTAGTTTTATTTTTGTTTCATAATTGGATTTAAATACGAGTGCTTTTTTTTTTCTTTTTTTTTTAAATGATAGGATTCAGATACAAGTTTATTATCAAGTGGCCTTTTTTTTAAACAATTTGTCACCGGGACTAACCTGTTCTGTATACCTATCTTTTAAAGAAAGGATGGTCTGTAACAACGGTAAGCCAGAAAAAAAAAAAAAGGCCAAGGGTACTCACTACTCAACAGGGATCTGAATTCTGAGGCGTTGGGAATTTGATGGATGGACGAGATTGACCCATCCAACTTCAGGTTGATCTACGGTGGAAGTCAGCCAGAGGTCCAGTGCGTCGATCTCCAACGACCCATGTCCCTTCTTTTTTATCTACTATAATTTTAAACGTAATACAGTAACTTCTTAAAATAAATAAATAAATAAAAGAGTAGCTTTATAGATTTTCAAAAATACATATACATGCTCTAACATATAATTTTACATACAATAACCTATTGTAAAAAATAATTAATTATATATTTTTAAAATAAGCACACACTAAAGTAAGTGTGCAAAAAGCACTAGCACTATATCTTTCGGAAAAGCAAACCCGCGTTTAACACGTCAAGGATGTATTATGATTACCATGTTCGTACTATTCCATTCTTGGAATGTGGACATCATGCTATATTTGAATTTCTGGTTATACATAATTCCATCTTTCCTGTTCTGAAGAGTGTAAAGCCTATCATTTATTGGATTGATGGTACTGAATTATTTATTTCACAAAAAAGAAGAAAAAGAAGAGAGCAGAAAATTCGAATATCAATATACAGAGGTTTTAATTTCTGATGATTGAATTTATTGCAGTACATGTAACAAAGGAAGAAAGGATGTGGATGAGAAATTAGGAATAACAAGAATCTAAGCTTGTAGAATCTAAGTCTGTGGCGCCGCCCACCGCAGCGATCTTGGGGCGATGTCTTGACTATGGATTACGATGTTTTGGGGATGTCTTGACTATGGTTGAGGTTTTGGGGATGTCACGATGTCTTGACTATGGATTACGATGGTTGAGGTTTTGGGGTTACGTCTACGGTCGAAAGTTCACTTTTCTGCCCATGGTAGGCAGAAGCAATGCAAGGAGGCCAACTGTGTTCTGTGGGGACGCACAAAGAAGGATATTGGGCACCACTGGAGAATGCCGGTTGAAAAATGTAATATATTTTAAAATCACAATAAAAGTTCTCTTAACAATTTGTTCATCATCTAATGCCCATTACTTATATTTGATAAATAAAAATAGTTAATTAAATATTCTATTATAATATAAACAACTATATGTCATTGAGTTGATTGAATAATTTTTTCTTTTTTGTTTTTGGCATTTCAATTAGTTGTCAAATAAGTTTCAATTGAAATAAAAATTTTATAATTATTTAAATTATTCAATAAAATTATCAATTTAAGATGAACATAAATACAAATACATTAAATTGTATTATTGAAATGTTTGATTTAATATGAAGGAAAGACAAGAAGAAATAGCAAGAAATTTTTTAAAAAATTCATGTGAATCCTTTATATTGGTAATCGCCTTTACTTGTTATTGTAATCACAATGCCTAATCATAACCTATTGAAACTCATATCCACAAGTCGTACAACGATTTGTGTTATACTGTTTACAATTAAATTTACTATATACTCAAATTAAAATTCACTTTTTTCCACTAAATTTTCTTTTATATATGATTTATGTGTTATCATTTATTTGTAATTAATTTAACGAAAAGATGCTTTTTAGACTAAATGATATGTTTTGACAACGTGGATTACTTTTAAGGATTTTAATGAGATTTAGAACACATTTTTTGTGCATTTAATCTAATTTCCATTTTATTTCATTCGAAATATAATTATTTAACACATAAGGGACCATGTTGATTAAATTTTCAAATATTAGGGACCAAAAAATATAAAGTCAAACTTTTGACTAATTCTAACTTGATTTTGACCGTTAGATATTGTAATTTTCTATTAGTTGTCCTAAATTTGCCTAAAATAAAAAATTTGGGACATATTTATTTTGGTAAAAATATCAGAAACTAGTTTAACTCATAGACCAAATCATGGGGGATCAAAATTGCATATCTTCCTTTATTTTAATCCTGTTTGATATCCCAACTCTTCCTTTTATATTTACGCTTCAATTATTTTAAAATATCAAACTAAATTAAAAAATAAAAACTACCACAATATTTGTTTTGACATGTACAAAATTCACTAAATAATATTGAAAATTTCACCCATTTTTCTTTACAACAATTTCGTTTATCTTTCTGTACCATTGTTTTTCACGTTTTTTTGACATTCACTTTTTTGCTCTTCACTTTTCATTGGGACCCACATCTCGATTGGAGTGTTCACAAAATATTTTCTAAGTAATGGACATTAGATGATGAATAAATTTTTAAGAGGGCTTTTATTGTAATTTTAAAATGTATTGCATTATTTCGTCCAAGCACAACCGGCTTTCTCCAGTGCCCGGTACATTATTTCTCTGTCCATCTTTGTGCGTCCCCACAGAACACAGTTGGCCTCCTTGCATTGCTTCTGCCCACTGTGGGCAGAAAAGTGACCTTTCCACCGTAGACGTAACCAGGTTTTGGGGACGTCTTGACTTTTGAGGGTTTTGGGGATGTCTTGACCATGGATTACGATGTTTTGGGGATGTCTGGACTATGGAATAATGACAATGTTATACAGGCACTGTTTGGGGACCACCGCAGACAGTTAAAGAGCTCTGGATCAAGACGGAGTCGTCGTCGCTTTCCCTCAATTGATCAAACATGTAGTGAGTCAATGGCTCTCATTAGCACCCAAAAAAAAAAAAAGGAATAAGATGCTTGTCAGCTTTGCTATAAATACGGTCCAACACAAGACCGGTAGCTAACCCATTGAGAAATTTTCTTCCGGAGAATTACCCGTCTCGGAAATGTTGGGAGAACTCAGGCTTGCAGCTATCAACTTCTTCTTGACCTTGAAGAATTTCGCTCAGGGTCAGGGCTTCCCGGTATGGCAATGGTGGGAGTCTCGAAACGGGGCCGCCCAACAGTCGCCAACCGTGCAACTCCAGCAACTTGAGGAGCAGCCGTCCCTGCCTATCTTCCGGCAACCAAATAATAATGGCGATGATCGGAACCCCAACTTCGTCGACTATGTGATGAAGATGCAATGGGCGTTGCTGGTCATTGGAGTTTGTATTGCAGCCTTTAGCGCGGCCTTGCAAGCTCTCAAAACCCCTGCACCTATCCCTCCAACCTTTCACTGGTTTTGCATGCTTCTGGAGCTGGCCGTTCTTGCTTTGTTGGTCTCCGTTTACATCGGCTGCCGTTACGAGACGGCATCTCTTGTCATGGCACATGTTGCAATTTTCTTGGGCGCCACTGCATTCGTGCTGGCCATTGGAGTGACTTTTCCGGCTCCGCTCACTGGGATATCCATCGCACTCTACTTCGTTGCAATCCTCGCAATCATCTTTGCTAATCGTTGAATCTCCTGCTCAGGTATTTGTTTATTAACTTTTTCTTTTTCTTTTTGGCATTTTTCAGCATATTTTGATTTTGTTTTGTTATATACGTATCTACCTGGCTGAAACAGGGCTTGCCAGGACGTACTACTCTGTTATTCTCTGAAATGCTCGAACATCTTCGCGACGCCAAAATTCTACTAAAAGTTAAGCTCATGCTTTTTCGCTTTGTCTTTTCATTTGTGTGTGTGTGTGTGTGTGTGTTTTTGGAAGGGTTGTTATCCATGTATTTTACGAATGCATGTAAACAGGGCAAACAGACAAGATGTTGTTGTTGTCGGAAATATGCAAGTCACGTACTTCATTTGCCGACTAGTCCAGTTGTTAAATTCTCAAGGATGTTTTATGATTTCCATGTTCGTACTGTTCCATTCTTGGATGTGAACATCATGCTATAATTGAATTCCTGGTTATATATAAGTGCATCTTTTCCTGTTTTGAAGAGTGTAAAGCCTATTATTTATTGGATTGATGGCACTGAATTATTTATTCCACAAAAAGGAAGAAGAAGACAGAACAGAAAATTCGAGCGTCGATGTATAGAGGTTTTAATTGCACCTGATGATTGGTTTTATTGCGCAGTGCATACAACAAAAGAAGAAATGATGTGGATAAGAAATTAGGAATGAATAGAATTCTTAACCATGATTTGACCTTTTTAAAAATAAAAAAAAATCATGATTGACTTTATTCTCTCGAAGAAATAAAAAGATCTCTCCCAAGATCGAAGTTGAAACTTGGAATGTTTCACAAATCTTGTGCCATAAAAACTCAATTTTTTCTTTCAGAGAATTTCCAAACTACATCGTTCTAGTTGGTGAGTTTTTCTCCTTTAAGAAATTACTTTTGACAGATCGCTCATTTAAATTATTTATCAAACAATTTAAAGTTCCTCGATTAAGCGCCCCTATGAAGTGATGACTGTTTTACATCCTTCAGGTGACCCTTGTCAACTCCATAAACCATATTTAGTCACTTTTACAGTTGAAAGATTATAATCGTATACCAACTTCCATTTGCAATAATTAATGGTAGGGCAAGAACGCACTGGATGTATAAATCTGAACCCAGGTATAATTTAAATCTAGGCTTCTGTCATAGGGCTTCTGATGAAGTAATTAAGCACAGGAAAGTACTGACATGCTAGCTTTTTCCCTTCTAATATCTCCTGTAAATTAGAGCTTCAAGATAATATATAATAGTTCAATAGCATGAAAGTGCCATTAATACCCTGTGATAACCGATGATGCAGTACTTCCATAAAGTTTGCTCAAGAGTACAAGAAAAGCAAGCAAAATGGCACCCCAAAATACTGATGCATTATCTGGTATTATGATTACATATAAGTCGATTCATTACAAACATACAATGCAATGCCACCCCAAAATGTAACACCCTGATTACTTTTTTGTCGTGATTTAACCAAGCCTATTTGACTGACATCAAGGTAAACTGTAGTGTCTTCCACCACTAAGAGTAACCTGATATCCAAATTGTGTTGTATTACATAGAGAACAGACAAGCCTAGAAAATAGTTGATATGATGACTTCCTGAAAGAAAGCAGCTCGCTGCGTTCTCTCCTCATAATTTTGTTCTTGAACTGCATCTGGAAACGATGGTCTGTTGCTGCAAGAAGAAAATTGATCAGCACCCTATCTTGAAAGTCAAGGCCATGCACAATGGAACTCTAATCTTTCACCAGTTCACCAACGGAGAGAATATGGCAACTATTCTGTTATTCCTTCCTTTTGTTACAAAATGCTGTTGATCATTTGGTAATTTTCAGACAAGTAAAATCTTTAAATTGCACATTCATTCTTGATTAACTTCGGACAGATTGGATTGAAGAAAAATTTGCAATGACATGACAATACCTTGCTAAACGGAAGCTCTGCCACCAGAGCAAACAACAAAAAAGTTACACTGTTATCAAATCAACTGGCATGCAGACATAGGAAAAGTAATGAAGCAGCTTCTATCGAGTATGATCGTTCACATACACATTAATTTGTCAAGCATCATTCACTGTTCTGCATTTCCAGTTCACTCTATCCTGTTTACATGCTCTGGCAACTTTCTCATAAACTCACTGCAGTGGATTGCCATTAAAATGCCTTCTATTTTCCAAATAGCCCTACTTTAGCTTACTATTTTCACTTTGATTTTTTTGTTTTTTGGGGGAAGAAGAGGAGGGGGGGTTGTGGTGGAGGGATTGGAAAGCAGAGGTGAGACATGATAAACTACACAAAGAGGTAGGCTATAATATCAAGTGAAAGTCAGACAAGAAACTCGAGCATCACCAATAATATGAATTCACTTCAATCTAAGGAGAATCTTATGAGATCTATTATTCATGTTAAGCTATCTAATCCACCTTATTCCCACTACAAAAAGGAATGAAAGGACAAAAAGGATTAAATGAAAAAGATAGCTTATATCCAAGAGGAATAAAGATACAAGTAATACTAGTTAGAACTCTTCTTCTTGGTAGTGCTGTTGCTGGGCTTGCCATACAAACAACTCTCCAGACACGTGATAACTGACATTGATATACCGAAAGGCAATAATTAGGTGGTGAATATTGTTCTGTAACTTAGAAACATAAAGTTTGTTTCCTGGATTTCCAAAAGAATACAAAGAATGTTTTGATCAGTTGTAGTCATTGCATTTTAAATAATCTGAAATTCTTTTATCTGCAATTTGGCTTCAAAATCAAGAAGACTGGTCACCGTCAGAGTCATGTATAGATCTTCTCCTATTGAAATAAGTTACTTCTATGCTATATCTACACTTTGCTGTTCTGGCAAGCTGTTCCCGCCAAATAATAAAACATTTATATCCTCCTTTTCCTCCTCCAGCAGAAAATTTACGTAGAATCCTGTAGAATTAGAGAGCATCTCAAAGTCTTAATTCCTATGATAGTGATGATCCTCAGTGTGACACTTGAAAATTTAGAATGCAATGGTTACAGGTTTATCATCTATCATGAAATTATACAGCTACATTTTATCAAGATGAGTAACTAAATATTGTATCAATTACTAGAAAAGAAGTTTAGGAAGCATTTTTATGGCATTACATCTTAAGTAAAATACCAATGCTATTCATTTTCCAATCAAAGCAACCTAGATGATCTTAAGTTGGTGTTCTTTTCTCTTTAAAATATTGCCTTTGATAAGGTAGCCCATTCAAATGTTTTATGACTTTCTTATTTATTTATCTCCATGAAAGCCATAACTATTTCACATCCTCTACGTGGCTCATTATAACTCCAAAAGCCAAAATTATATACTTTACTTAAATTACAGCTACAAACACCACTCAAAGAGCCAGATCATCCTATACAAGTGAAAAAATTATGTTCATATAATTGGACACACCAATTTTTGCTTTTGAATATTTTCTGGAAGAGCAAAGAATGTTCAGCTTGAAAATATTGAGTTTATCAACTTCACTTCCTGTATATTCTTCCATCCTTTATATCTTCTTAACACTTCAATAAAAAACTTTTTTCAAGTAAATATGTCAAGTAGTGTAATCCAATCTAGCAATTCGTATTCAGAACAATCTTTCCTGTTATACTGTAGTCATATCAGGAAAAAACTTAATTCAGGTCAAACCAAAGAAACTATAACAGATGGAGAGTATTTTGAGATTATGCATTGATGATCTTTATCTCTTCAGTTCATTGATCATTGTTTCTCCTCCAACATATAGGCATGGTCTTCAATGTATGGTTCTGCTAGCCATATCCTATCATGTGTATTATTCAGAAAGTGACTCACTACAAAGTGAAGCTCTGACCTTGCTGTGCCCAGTCCTAGAAAGGTGTTACCTTATTCTTGATTTTGCTCTAGAAGCCTTGTTATAGAACATTAAAAGGTAACTTCTAAGTTCGCTTGGTTCTTTTAACCTCATAATGTTCAAAGGTTCCAGGGTCCTATGTGATCTATATGCACAACTCGTTAGCAAAATGAAACCACCATTTGATTCTAAGTTTTTTCCCCCCAAAACAGGTGACATTTGACAACCCGTCAAACTACTTGAATGTACAAGAATAATACAAGTTCCTGCCGTACAAGCAAATTCCAAACAAATGGTATTATGTTGTTTACATCTCATGTCATGTGGCCTTTTTAGTTCATAATGAGCTTAAATTAGTTTCCCTTAAATAAAAAATTAGCCAACCAACACCAGTAGGATGAGCTTTAGAGCTCTTTATATAGCATGAAATTTAAGTTCATAAGTGCATATAGTAGTAGGCTAGACTGAAATCCGTGGGAGAGAGAATTACCTGTCTGCATTAGCAGTTGAGTCAGCGTAACCAGAAGAAATGGTGAAAGGAGTGGATCTGGAGCAGGTTCGTGCCCGTCAGACTGACTACTTAATGAATTTGAGCCAAGAAACGATGTTAACTCTAGCAAGTCCTCGCCTACTTTAGCTTACCATTTTTACTTGGATTGTTTTTTCCTATTTTTGGTTGCCGTGGAGGAATTGGAGTGCAGGGGTGAGTCAGGGTGATCAGTAAGAAGAGGTATTCATAAGATTCCATGAAAATCAGACAAGAAAATCGAGCATTAATAGTAAAATGATTCGCTTCAATCTGCAGAATATATCAAGACTTCTAGAATCGAAATTAAAGCACCTGCTCCACCTTATCCCAATTATATAAGGAACAGAAGAAGAACAAATTTAATGAAAAAACGAAGTTGTAGTGTACAAGATGAACAGGGTTCAACTAGTACTACTTAGAACTCTTCTTTGCCATGCAAAAAAAAAAAAACCTCCAGCTTAAGTGTACTGTGGACTTCAAATTAATGACAAGTTAATTTTGATTAGATTTCTCCCAAAGTTAGTACAGTTCTCGCAGTTCAAATAGCCTCTTCAGCTTCATCTGTTTTTAATTAACCGCAATTTGGCTTTAAAATCAAGAAGTCTAGGAATAGATTTATGTGGAGATCTTCTCATATCAAAATAAGATCCTGCTGTATGATATTTACTCTTTTTGCTGTTTTGGCAAGCTGTTAAAATTAAATGCTCATCAACTATCATCTCCATTTTCTCCATCTCCAAGCAGAAAATTATAAACAAGCTGGTAGAACTAGAAAGCATGCCATGTTCTTAGATCCTATTATATTAAATATCCTGAATGTCATGCTTGAAAACTATAAATTCAACTGTGTAATTTATCATCAATCAAAACATAATACAACCCCATTCTTTCAAAATGACTAACCAAATAGATTAATTACCAAAAAAATAAAAGGCAGAAGAGTTGCAACTTATAGAATTGCATTCTGAGCAAAATACTGACATGTACATATGATGAGATTATGTTCCATTACTTGAGCACACCAGCAATTTTTTTTTCTTGGGAATATTTTCTGGAATAGCAAAGCATGCTGAGGCTGATTGCTCCCATGTTCTTAAGTTTCAGCCTGAGGAAAACTTCCCTAAATTGAAAATATTGACTTTCATCAATTCCACTTCCCATACATGTTCTCATCCCTTATGTTTCCTTAACACTTTTATTAACCATATAATTTCGACTAAATGTGTCAAAGCATTGTTATCCAATCTAAAACTTCCGTATTTAGAACAACCTTTCGTGTTTCTCAAAACATATACAAATGCTATTGATATAAATTTAGGTACAAAATGGACGTCATCCCTCCTCTATGACTCTTATCTTCATGTCATGTGCAGCAGCAGGAAGTGAGTGAATATACCTGCTCAAATTTGGAACGATCGTTCCTTGACTTACTCTTCTTCTTCTTCTTCTTCTTCCTCTTCTTCTTTGTCAGTGAATGACTCAAAAACAAAAAAACAAAAAAAAGTGACCTCATCATGTTTGGATATAAATTACCAGGCCAATAAAATGCGATGACGGTGGACATATGGCGACAGGACATGGTGATGACCGTCTCCCTTGACATTGACTGTAAAATTTGTCTTTGGAGAAGGATAGGAAGGAAAAGACGGTGACCGATGGCAATTTGCACGAGGACACGGCTCACAAGTCCTGAGATATTTTTCAGTTGGGATAATTTTAGAAACCTCCCCTGAGGTTTCTGACAATTGCATTGAGTTCCATCAAAGTTTGAAAAATTATACATACCTCCCTTATAATTTAAAATGACAATTTTACCATTAAATATTTTAATAAAATTCTTTTTTTTGATATACTTATCCTTAGAATAAGTTTTAAAATTATTTTTCATTCATTTTCCTTGTTATTCCCTTTTTTTAAATTTTTCGCTAATAAAACTGTAAAACTATCACTATTTTCTCTAAGTTTTTATTATAACCAAATGTCGAACTAATAAATTTTTTGACAAGTTAATTTTATATATAATCCAATGTTTTTGCTGGTCTTTATTTTCTACTTTTTGGTATTAAAATTAACAATAAATAAAAAAGAAATGGCTCAAAAGCACCACTAAATTATGATAATCTCACTACTACAAAAATTTATAAACTCCAAATGAATTATTTCAACATTTTATTTTCTATCTTATAAATCTAAATCCATAATAAAATACCATAAAAAATATCATATCATAGTAATAAAATTATTATTATAGTTGTTTATCAAATAGTAGATATGGACATAAAAAATTTGACACATTTTCCTTATAATTATACTAAATAATCTTATAATTGTATAGGAAAATAAATTAAAACTCATTCCACAAAGGCATTTTTGGGTATTCATTTAAAAAATTGTCAAAGTCAATATTATTTAAGGTTTTGTTATTAAAACTATCAAATCAAAGGAGGTAACTATAATTTTTCAAACCTTAGTGGAGCTAAGTGAAATTGTTAGAAACTTCAGGGGAGGTTTATGAAATTATCCCTTTTTAGTATTAAGATATTTTACGGTTTTATACAAGTAATAAGGATCTTGGATGCAATTTTACATTAGCGCACAATTTTAACTCATTCAGACACTAACAAAATTGCAATCCCAGAATACCCAAAATCATCGGATGACATATTGAATCTGGTATAGAATTGGATTCTTTCATTGCTCAATCCGACCCTCCCCAACTCTTTTTCTTTTTCCCCTCATGAAAGACTGACTAGTCCATTATTGGTTGTGAATTATCCCGTCTTGGAATCGTGCGATTTGATGTATCCACAAAGGTCCGACAAATAGATAACCTTTTTCGTAGGTTGATATTTGATAATAAGTGAAAAGGATGAATACCTCAAAAGAGATGAGGTCCTTTTCATTTTATATACTACTTTATATCACCAAAAAATATTATAATATTTTTTCAAATAACCCCTTTATCAAACATAATAGTCCTTCTTTGCCAGAAGATGCAAACAATGAGGACAACGGAAGAGCTATTTGGGCGTCTACTTGTCTTCTTCGATTACTGGAGAAGTAAAGTGGGATGGGTGGGATGACGCAGCAGATGACGTTATAGGTCTGACTTCATTGTGTTGAGGTAGTAGCAGTGACTAACCGGCTGCAATTCCATTCGGCGAAGGTTGCCAGAATATGTCATCTATTCTGACGGAATGCCACCGCCCCAGCCCCATTCCCCCGCGGGGGGGCCCATCCCGACTCTCTTCCAAGTCTTCAGATTTCAGAATGTGCGGATGACGTCACATCATAAACTCCGCGTTGACGTAGGCAAGCATTGAATCCCCATGTGTGCTGTCCCTACAAAAGCGACAGTAACCAAAGCAGTCGGCAAGCAGACGCAAACTCTATGGCCCTGGATTGCGGTTTTCCGTCGGAAAATTGCATCGTTTTACGTGATCACATTTTTCTATTATCTTTTTTCCTCACATACATCAAATCGTTACAGTAATTTTTTCATGAAAAATGACGCTTTTACGGCAATTTTTTGTCATTTTATGCAGACTGTACATTTTGTCAGTGGAGTCGCTCCACTGCAAATAGTACTATAGTAGTAGTACTTCTCAACTAAAATTAAAACTTTAAAAACCAATCATTTATATATATATATATATATATACATATACACACACGCAAATACTTCTTTCCTTGCTTTGTGCGTGAATTAGGTCCGTTTGGAGTGTTATTTTTATTAAAAAATATATTGTAATGATTTGATAAATGTGAAATAATAAAAAAATAATTAAAACATGTGTTTATGAAAATCGTAGAAATTTTTTTAAAAAAAATTGCAACCCAAAGAACAACTTTAGATTTCGCAGCGCAAATATAGACTACTTTAATCATAAAGCTTTTTTCTTTATACATTGGAAAACAAAAAAGTTTAGGCACAAAGGCCGTAGTAGGACCCATCCAGGGACTAAAGCCTTGAAGATTTGGTGATTTTCTTTTCTTTTTTTTTTTATAAGGTTGGAAAAAGGTGATGAGAGGCCGCACTTTTAACCTCTTTTTTCTTTTTGGTTCCAATAATCACTTCTCTTTAGGAAATTTTTTCGGAAAGAAATGAACAAGAACAGATCCGTGGCCTACCAAATTAGTATAGTATGAATTATTTCAAATAATATTTCGTTTGTATTGTAAATTCATTTTTCAATCCACTTTTTTTATTTCACATACATCACATCACAAAAAATACTATAGTAATTATTTCAAATAATACTCTATCCAAACAAACCTGCGTACATTTTTTTTAGCAATCAAATAATCGAGTGGGCGCTCAAATCTGTGTTACTACTACTGTTTCCTTTCAGTTAAGCATTTAGAGCATCATGTTCCAGGCCTACATATTTTGTCAATGCTGGCGACTGAAAAAAAATGCTTGATCCGTTCCTGGGAAAGAAGAGGCAAATATTTACTTCTTTTTTTGTACGTACTTAATACAGAGAGTCAGACTGAGGCACTGTTTTGGAACAGAGGGAATGAAAAACTAAATGGATTGGTTTATAATGTCGTGGTTATATTTGGTATACACTATAGAGAGGGAATATTCAAGGGTGCTTTCTAGGCCTTTTAGGCACAAAAGAGGAGTTTAAAAGATCGTAAATGACCGAAATAGATTATTCTGGTCTTTTCGTCCATTGAAATGCATAGAACGATTACGCATAAAGTTTGGGATGGGCTTGGTCTTTTCTGGGCCCTGATTGACATGTTTGGGGTAGTTCGCGAACGATATAGGGTTTTAGGGTTTAGTATAACCAAAAGCCCGGAGTGCAATTAGCAGATCCAAACAGACCCAGGCTGCGATTGTTTGCATGCTCATACTAAAGCAGCCCCACAGTCCCCACCAAATTTAAAAAAAAAAAAAAAAACACTTGTTAACTTAAATAACTCCTCATCATCATCATCAGAATTCAGAAACGACTTTAGTTTCGAGCACCAGCCATAATTAAACTCCGCAAAATAACACTACTGTACTGGACTCAAAAGTAAACTACTTGCCTCGTACTAGGACCAAAAGCAAACACAATTGAAGTTCTAGCAATCAATGAAAATTGTTTCATTCTATTGAAAGAATTTATGTTGCCGACGTTGTAATTGGCTGTTAAAAAGAACCTTTGAACATAAAAACTAATACATAAGATAAACAAAAAAAATAATATGAGTATTATTGCAAAATTTAAAAAAAAAAAAAAAGGATTCCTATAGGACATGAGATGGATTTCTTCCAAAAAGTCAACAAGTATTACTGTAATTATGGGAAAGTCAACGTCTTAATGGTCTAAATGTGAAATGAGTGTTGGAGAAGACGATTTTTTTCCTTTAGGGGAAGAATGAATGTAGGAAAGCCTGCTGTGAAGTGTGAACCAAGAAAACGGAGAGTTTTTATTTTGCAGAAGTTAAATAAATACTTTCCCAGACCCAAGTTTCGTGTGCTGTTGCTTAAAATTACTAAAGAAGCCCTGGTGAACTTTTGTTGCCATGGGAAGTGGTCAAAAAGATTTCGGTTGATCTTATTAGCTAATAGCTAGCTCCAAGAGACAGGGAAAATGCACTTTATTATTATTATTTTTTGGTTAATGTAGTAGCACCAGAGTCTACATGGTGGAATGTGGAATTCATCATTGATATATGATTGAGAGGAAAATGATCTATGATAACATTCAGAAAAATTGCAATTACGTTTTTGGATTATGGTAAATATTTGAATTCAGCACCGTGTAACTCACTTCTCTTTTTCCTAGTGATTCATGCATTCAAAAAGAATTTTTTTTTTTTAAAAAAAAAAAGAAAGAGATTTTTATTTTTATTATTGTCCAAAAGAAAAGATTAAATTGTGTAATATCTAATGAAAAGTTATATGCCACATTTTTTTTTACATATATCCCCTTATTCCAGTTCTTAATTGCTTGGCATCACATATACACAGAGAGATGCATTTTGTAGAGCGCTGAAGGAATTTATTGGTTCTTGTGGCTAAGTGCTTCACTTGAGCACTCAAATAAAAGCTGGTTTTGCGTTGGAGATGGTGTAGGTCTTAGTAATAAGGGTTGCCGTTTGTCCTTTTGCACTTGGCCGTCCGTAATCGATGTGCAGTGTATTTGGGTGGTCCTTCCGTTGATAACTCCGTACCGTGTCTGCTTGTTACTGCGGATTGGGGTTTTTTTTTAATATATATATATATATATATATATATATATATATATATATATATATATAAATTGACCAACATTAGAATGGGGAGAAAAAAAAAAAAACTAATGTGCAAATGCTTGTGCACGGTATAACTACGCCAAGCCACACGAGAGTTTTGGTCGACTAGGCACAGCAGAACAGAGTTGTGTCCTTCCGTTGATAAACTTGAGGAGCAGCCGGCCCTGCCTACCGTCCGGCCACCAAATAATAATGACCATGATCAGAACCCCAACTTCGTTGACTATGTGATGAAGATGCAATGGGCGTTGCTGGTCATTGGAGTTTGTATTGCAGCCCTTTAGCGCCGCCTTGCAAGCTCTCCAAACTCCTGCACCTCTCCCTCCAACCTTTCACTGGTTTTGCATGCTTCTGGAGCTGGTCGTTCTTGCTTTGTTGGTCTCCGTTTACATCCGCCGCCGGTACGAGACGGCATCTCTTGTCATGGCACATGTTGCAATTTTCTCGGGCGCCACTGCATTCATGCTGGCCATTGCAGTGACTTTTCCGGCTCCGCTCACTGGGATATCCATCGCACTCAACTTCGTTGCAATCATCTTTGGTAATCGTTGAATCTCCTGCTCAGGTATTTGTTTATTAACTTTTTCTTTTTCTTTTGGCATTTTTCAGCATACGTTGAATTTTTTTTTTTCATATACATATCTACCTGGCTGAAACAGGGCTTGCCAGGACGTACTACTCTTGTTATTCTCTGAAATGCTCGAACATCTTCGCGACGCCAAAATTCTCCTAAAAGTTAAGATGTTGTTTTTTTCGCTTTGTCTTCTCATTTGTGTGCCTGTGCGTGTGTGTGTGTTTTTGGAAGGGTCGTTATACACGTATTTTAGGAACACGCGTAAACACAGGAGATGTTGTTGTTGTCGGAAATGGAAAATTCTAGAGTAATGATCGTTGTGGTAACGAAACTGTTTTTACTTGATATAACAGGTAAAAATATTTTTAGCGATCATTTGATAATCTATTGGAGTGGTCACCTAAATAAGATAGTACCTAAAAATTTGGTTAGTAAGTTTTACATAAAAAATAGTAAGTTAACTCGATAAATTAGTAACTTTTATGTCTGAAAAAGTAAATTGGAATAAATATGGAACTTACTTTTTTATTTGAGGTAAATTACTACTCTATATCTGAAACTTACTTTTTGGAGAGTAAGTTTGGTTCAAGTAATAGTAAGTTTTTATAGATTAATAGTAAATATTATTGATAGAATAGTAAATATGGTTAGTGGCCAAAACCTACTAGTTTGTGGTATAAATTTACTATTTTACTTAAAAAACTTATATGAAACAAGTATTAGGAAGTTTATTTGAAATAATGTTAAGATTTTTATTAATGATTGAAAGTTAGTATTATTGTTAGTAATTACTCGTAATGTAAATGTATGATACACAATTGTACATATCATTTATAGATGTTATATGTATTAAGCATTTTAAATATACTATGAAAAATATTTTTTTTTTTGCACATGACCTTATAAAATATGTAAGAATAATTTGTCATATTATAAATTTTGAATTATTTTTTGAATTTGTGAAAGGTTAGAAAGTTTGGATGATAATAACAACAAATCTTTCGAGTTATACATAGATTTGCACTTATCTATACATCACAATTTCCATATATTAATACCTATGAATATAATAAAATGGTAAAGTTTTAATAAATTTATTTACTAGGTCACAAGTATAAAAGTTAAAGTTGTATTATAATAACAACAAATCTTTTGAGTTGTATATAAAATAGCACTTACTTATACATCACAATTTTCATATATTAATGCCTATGAATTTAATAAAATGGTGAAATTTTAATAAATTTATTTTCTAGGTCACAAGTATAAAAATTAAAGTTGTAATAACGTAGCATAATCTTTGAAAATTATAGTAAAATTACCCATATGTTAAGTTTTGTGACTTTCAAACGTACTTTGTATCATTTACATTATGGATTTGTACCCATATTATTTTTTTATCAAACTCATTTTTTATTGGCAAATGGTATGTAAACTATTATAAAATGTCATTTTATAATAATCATAATTTTTTTATAAATGAATGTTATGTAAACTGTTAACATTATCAATTCACAAATGACTAAATCTGACTACTTCATGGCATGTATTAGTCTAATTGACTAAAAAATTACTATAATCATGTGCATGTTGATTGTTGAATTGAAATTTCCTTTATTAGTAGTACAAGTTCTTCTAATCAAAGCAACATAAAATCAAATATCTTTTCCTTTTGTATGCAGTAGTTATGCTTAGTAGAAAATTGTTAAACCATTTTTACAATACATAATTTCTCCTAAAATTAGTAACATTTTCCATGACCTCTAACTTTGTCAATAATACTAGCCACTGACATGTAGATAATCATAAAAGCAAAAGCCATCAATATGACGAAAAAAAAGAATATTTTCGTGCTGAACAAAAAAAAAATTGCAATTCTATGTAGAATCGAAGAAATTCATCATGAATGAGAATGAATTGCAATGTTATCACATTTCTAATTTCATATGCATCCAGAATTTCATGCAACATTACTTTAGAGGCATTTTCCTTTTTCACACTAAGGAACCCAATCCCAATCTCTACATCTCTTTTTTTTTCTTTAATCATTAAATGGGATCAAAGTTGTTAGCAGTAAAATACTAAATAAATTTAATTCCATTTCAAGCTCTAGTTAATTGTATACTAATATTTTACACCACAATCAATTGAGTACCAATTTCCTTTTTTTTAAGTAGCTATTATTTACTTTATTACTTAGGTTAAATATTTACATATAAAATAATAGCAATAGAATGCCAATCCTCGGATCAATGGAACTTCAATTATTGTTGATAAAACTAATTTTGCATTGATAAAAATTAGTCTATAGAATGAAAAGTCAATGGCAACAGTTGCTAAAATATAGCAATTTTTAATTATGGGAAAATAAATAACTAAGTTCCCAAAATATTTCACTTTTATTGTTTTAAAAAATCTCAACTTGTTGACTAAATTCAAAAATAATTCTATTGTCAAAAATATTTTTCCTCAAATTAACTTTAATAATTAGATATGAGATACAAAATATGGTGAAATATCCCTCATATGTATGTCATGGATATTTGAGACTTTTAGTAAAAAAAAATTTATTGTTAAAATAATATTGTATCATAGTGTACTAATTATTTTATGACCATTTTATACGTGAACTAAATTTAATTTAAATTATACAATAGATTATATATGCATGTGATTTTCATTTATAATTTTTGGATCCCATTTTTATGAACAATCTCCCAAGAAAAAAAAGTCCATATCATACTGATTTTCTTATATTAATTGTTATAATAATTTTGTCATTTTTATTATTATATTATTTCTCATTTTGTTTTGGCTTTAACTCTTATTATTTTTTGTGTCCCAAATATAAATTTATTAAAACTTTATCATCTTATTATATTCATAGGTGTTCAATTATAAAAGTTGTGATACATAAACAAGTCATATTCTATATATAACTAGGAAGATTTGTTGTATTGTTATCCAAACTTGCAAACTTTTCAAAAGATTGGAAAATGATTTAAAAATTATAATACGACAAAATTTTATTGCATATTTTATGAGTTTATGTGAAAAGTCAAACTATTTTTCATAGTATTTTAAAATATATAAATAAAAATTTTAATTATACCTATAATCATATATTATACAGGTATATTGCGAGTACTTACTAGCTAAGGTACTAAGAATTAATCATTAATAAAACATCTTATCGTTATTGTCAAATAAATTTCCTAATACTAGTTTGAAATATGTTTTAAAGTAAAATAGTACATATGTCCCACAAATCAGTAAGTTTTGATTATTAATCAAATTTACCATGTTATCAGTAAGAATTACTATTTATGTATAAAAACTTACTAATAATTGAATTAAACTTACTTTTTAGAATTAAACTTACTCTCTAAAAAGTAAGTTTGGGATATAAAGTAGTAATTTATTTATTTTAAAAATTAAGTTTAATATTTATTCCAATTTACCTTTGAGGTATAAAAGTTACTAATTTATTACTGTTAACTTACTATTTTAGATGGAAAACTTACATTCTTATTTTTAAGTGTTATCCTATTTAGGTGGATAGGCCTATCAAGTAATCAAATGGTCACTAAAAGTACAATCACCTATTATATTAGGTAAAAAACTGTTTCATTACCATAACTGTCGTTACTAAAGCATTGTCCGTCAGAAATATGTAAGCATAATTCACCTCAAGGATGTATTATGATTACCATGTTCGTACTATTCCATTCTTGGAATGTGGACATCGTGCTATATTTGAATTTCTGGTTATACGTAATTGCATCTTTCCTGTTCTGAAGAGTGAAGCCTATTATTTATTGGATTGATGGCACTGAATTATTTATTTCACAAAAAAGAAGAAAAAGAAGAGAGCAAAAAATTCGAATGTCAATGTACAGAGGTTTTAATTTCTGATGATTGGATTTATTGCAGTGCATGCAACAAAAGAAGAAAGGATGTGGATGAGAAATTAGGAATAACTAGAATTGTTAAACCATGATCGATGTTTTTTTTAAGCCATGATTGACCTGATTTTCTTGGAGAAATAAATAGATCTCTTAAAGGAAACCTGAATTCAAGATCGAAACTGATACTTGGAATGTTCCACAAGTCTTCTGTCATAAATCTTTTAGCGAATTACCAAACTACATCATTCTTGTTAATCATAAGTTGGTGAGTTTTTCTCATTTAAGGAATTACTTTTGACAGGTATCTCATTCAAATGATTTATCAAACAAGTTAGAGTTCCTTGATTATTCACCTCTATGAAGTGATAGTTGTTTTAGATACTTACATTTTACAGCTAGTCACTTACATTTTACAGCTATAAACACTACTCAAAATTCCTTATTCATGTGAGAAGATTATAATCATATACTAGGGCACACCAACTTCTATTTAAATAATTAATGGAAAAGCAATAATGCACTGGATGTACAAACCTAAACTGAGGTATAGTTTAAACCAAGGCCTTCTATCATAGAACAAAATTTTAAGTGTCCCATACATGGCGTCAGAAATGCTATACATGATATAATCTGAGTCTTAACATTTTCTTTCTTATACCAATCTTCACTGTTAACCTTTTAGAAATAGTTATACTAGCAGCCATTGCTGCCCTAAATTCGACACACATATATTTGGCAACTGTACAGTTGGCCGCATAAAATGAATCAGGAAGAAAACAATAACAAGGGGAAAATGAATAGATGATTCGAGCAATAAAGCTACATGGGCCTTACCTTAAGACCATGGGGTTTTGTTTCAAATTCCGTGTTGAATTGAATGACAGGGCTTGTCATGTTTGGTTTTGGATAGCACTGTTGAATAATTGGATACTCATGAAAATGGATTGGCCCGGCCCAAAATCTTGTGGGCCTCCTTCTGATTGAGACGCCAGTCCAGGACAGCATTGGCAGCAAAAAGTTGGAATTAAAAAAAAAAAAAATGTCTCCTGCCCTAGGGATGCAAACAAATTAAGCCGCTCGCGAGCGAGTCAAGCTCGACTCGAGCTCGAGTTCAAAATCAAGTTCAAAATATTAAATTCGTTTGCTCGCAAGTTTGAAATATATATATATATATATTAATAGTAAAATTACTTATATATCCTTAATATTTTATTATTTATTAAGAAAAAATATTATTTTATTTATTTTTTAAAAAAAATAAAAAAAATATTTTATTTTTGAGCCGAATTTGAGCTCGAGCTTCAAAATTGCTAGCTCGTCGAGCTCAAGCTCGAGTTCAAGTTCGATAAAACTAAGGTTAAGCTCGACTCGATTTGGTTCGTTTGTAACCCTATCTTAGCCCTGGGGAAGATTTTGATTTTTGTGTGCACTGCTTGTGAACTGTGAATTGTTTGGGTGAGAATTATTTAAGCGAGTACTAGTTTTATTTAAAAAAAAAAAAAGAGAAAAATGCGATTTTAGTACCCAAATTTTGACAAATGAGCAATTTTAGTCTCCAAATTTTGAACGCCAAAAAATCTGGTACATAATCTTACAAGTTTTGAGCGCATTTAGTACTCTTGACGGATCTTTCCCAAATTACTATTGGAAAGAGTCACGTGATAGTCACATGTCTAGCAACTATTTTATAAAAAAAAATGACAAAAAATGTAAAATTTCCTTCAGACACTAAGTACCAAGTTTAAGGCCTAACAATAGCATGTGATTCAGTCATTTAAAAACAAAACAAATGTAACATAAGAAAAAAAAAACTCCTACAGGCATATCACAAACTGAAAAGGTGAATCTGTGAAGCTAAATTTCACCAAATCTTCTTATAATTTCATGATTGAATTGATAAAGTGTCAATTGAATCAAGAGTGTAAAGTTTTTTTTTTTTTCATATGAGGAAATGAGAATAAAGAAGACTAGAGGATAGAAGATGGATAGTTTCCAGTCTGTGATTTGCCCGTAGGAGCATTTTTTACTCTGAATTTGTTTTCTTTTTAAATAATTGAATCACATGTTATTATTAGTCCTTAAACTTGGTACTTATATGAGAAGACAATTTACGTTTTTCACATTTTTATAAAATAGTTGCCGCACATGTGTTTATTATGTAACTCTTTCCAGTAGCAATTTGGAAAAAAAAAACCCATCAAGGGTACTAAATGTGCTAAAAAATTCTAAGATTAGGTACCAAATTTGTTTTGGTCCAAAATTGGAAACTAAAACTGCTTATGTATCAAAATTTGGGTTACTAAAACTATAATTTTCTATTTGTTTAATAATTGGATTTAAACAGAGTGCTTTTTTTCTTTTCTTTTCTTTTAATGAGAGGATTTAGACACAAGTTTAATTTAGGGCAGAAACTTCCAGGACATTGCGCTCTATAAAAGTTAGATAATGACAAATTGGCACTTAACTGTCAAAGTTCTAAAGAAAGTGCCAAAACAAACATATGGGCACCGGTGAGCGTATGGCGATCACCTCAAAAGTAAACTACTTGCCTTATACTAGGACTTTAAATACGTATCTTATACTTGCCTTATGCTTGACTTAATACTAGAATTTAACAACAACATAAATACATTAAATGCCAATGGCTAGTAATATTTGTCAAGCAAAAATTAGGATCCAGATCAAATTTCTAATCATGAGACAAGTTTGCTCTTAAGGTTTTGCAATTAAATTTCAAAATTTTGGGGTTTCAAATGTAACTCTCCTAAACTTTAATAACTCCTCCTACATTTTATTCAGTCAATCATTCCTTGTCTATTATCTACTCCACAATGCTTATCATCTTCGTTCTCCTTTCCCCAAACAACTGAACCACAAACACCCCAACTAGCAACTCAAGCACCAAATCAGAATCCAAAACAAGCTTGTGAATTACTTTTTCCTCTCACACCTATTGGCAACTTTGTCAATATCCTCCAATTCTGCGGATCACTTCTTATTCTTTTTTCATCTTTTGGAATTGAAATCAATGGTTGTGAAGAAAGAACAAACAAAATGGGTTCCAGAAAACAATCTGTTTTTTTTTCCAAGTATTTAATCACACTTTTATTTGTTGAACTTTGCATATTATTTGGTTGGAAAAAAGAGTCAATGGGATGTTTGTCAATTTCAATTAGGGAAGATTAAGCTTTTGTTAAATTTTTTAGATGAAACTGGATTGGAGGTTAATGTTTGTGGCAGTGATAGCAGCTTTATTGTTGTGGATATCATGATGATCAAGAATAAAAAATTTTTGTAGTTGGAAATAGGAAAAGGAAAAAAAGGTTTGTCATGGGGTCTAGAGAATTTTGTTGAAGTAACTATTCTTAATATAAGAAAGAACAAAGTTGTCTTATAAAGTGAAATTTGCTTTGAATCCAATTTTTTGCTTTGACAGTATCATCTGCCAATGCCAATAAATATTAGCTTACCAGTTAGCAAATGGCGATTCACCTAAAAGTAAATTATTTGCCTTATACTAGGACTTTAAATACGTATGACGTATCTTATATTTGACTTAATACTAGAACTTTAACAACAGCATAAATACTATAAATGCCAACAGACGCTACTTTAGTTGATAAGCACTTCCACCGGGGCAATGTAAAACTACCTTAAATTAAAACTAGAGCAGGAGGGCCCGTATTGCAGGCCTTAAATAAAAACTACCTTAAATAAAACTAGAGCAGATCCTCGGCCCCATTTATCCCCACCCCTATTGAGCCACGTGTCGCTGCTTATTTTGTCATGTGTCCCTACTTATCATGTAAATCTCACAAAAAATAAAGTGAAGCGGGTGAAGAAAGTGAAGAGGAACGCAGGGGACAGGGGACCCGTACTGCAGGCCATACAATCCAGGTCTGGTTTGTCCTTTCTCTCTCCTCCTGAACCAGGCGTCAGCTTCACTTTAGTCACAATCAACTGGTCATTGTCAAATGAATACGGTGTTCTTCTTGACCTTGAAGAATTTCGCTCAGGGTCAGGGCGGCTTCCCGGTATGGAAATGGTGGGAGTCTCGAAACGGGGCCGCCCAACAGTCGCCAACCATGCAACTCCAACTCCAACCTGGTGCAGTATCTCAGCTTGAGGAGCAGCCGGCCCTGCATACCGTCCGGCACCCTAATAATGGCGATGATCAGAACCCCAACTTCGTTGACCATGTGATGAAGATGCAGTGGGAGTTGCTGGTCATTGGAGTTTGTATTGCAGCCTTTAGCGCCGCCTTGCAAGCTCTCCAAACTCCTGCACCTCTCCCTCCAACCTTTCACTGGTTTTGCATGCTTCTGGAGCTGGCCGTTTCTTGCTTTGTTGGTCTCCGTTTACATCCGCAAGCCGTTACAAGACGGCATCTCTTGTCATGGCGCATGTTGCAATTTTCTTTGGGCGCCACTGCATTCGTGCTGGCCATTGGAGTGACTTTTCCGGCTCCGCTCACTGGGATATCCATCGCACTCTACTTCGTTGCAATCCTCGCAATCATCTTTGCTAATCGTTGAATCTCCTGCTCAGGTATTTGTTTATTAACTTTTTTTCTTTTTCTTTTTGGCATTTTTTCAGCATATTTGAACTTGTTTTTTGTTTTTTTCATATCTACCTGGCTGAAACAGGGCTTGCCAGGACGTACTACTGTGTTATTCTCTGAAATGCCCGAACTTCTTCGCTGATATGATGACGCCAAAAATCTCCTAAAAGTTAAGATGTTGTTTTTTTCGCTTTGTCTTTTCATTTGTGCGTGTGTGCGTTTTTGGAAGGGCTGTTATCCATGTATTTTACGAATGTGTGTAAAGTGTAAACAGGGCAAACAGACAAGATGTTGTTGTTGTTGTCGGAAATATGCAAGTCACGTCCTTTATTTGCCGACTAGTCCAGTAGCATAATTCCCCTCAAGGATGTTTTATGATTTCCATGTTCGAACTGTTACATTCTTGGAATGTGAACATTCATGCTATAATTGAATTCTGGTTATATATAAGTGCATCTTTCCTGTTCTGAAGAGTGTAAAGCCTATTATTTATTGGATTGATGGCACTGAATTATTTATTTCACATAAAAGAAGAAAAGGAAGAGGGCAGAAAATTCGAGTGTCAATATATAGAGGTTTTAATTTCTGCACCTGATGATTGGCTTTATTGCAATGCTTGCAATGAAGGAAGAAAGGATGTGGATAAGAAATTAGGAATAACTAGAATTGTTAACCATGATTCGACCTTTTTTATTAAAAAAAAAAAAGCCATGATTGACTTTATTCTCTTGAAGAAATAAAGAGATCTCTTCAAGGAAACTCAAATTCAACATTGAAGTTGAAATTCCACAAATCTTGTGCCATAAAAACTTAATTAATGGTAAGGCAAAGAATGCACTGGATGTACAATATCTGAACCCAGGTATAATTCAAATCTAGGCCTTCTATCATGGAGCTTCTGATAAGTAATTAAGCACAGGAAAGTACTGATATGCTAGCTTTTATCCTTCTAATATCTCCTGTAAATTAGAGCTTTCAAGATAATATATAATAGTTCAATAGCATAAAAATGCCATTAATACCCTGTGATAACCGATGATGCAGTGCTGCCATAATGCTTGCTCAAGAGTACAAGAAAGAAAGCAAAAATGGCTCCTCCTCACAGATAAAAGAATGCTAACGCATTATCTGGTATTATGATTACTTATAAGTGGATTCATTACAAACATACAATGCAATGCCACCCCAATATGTAACACGCTGATTACTTTTCTGTCGTGATTTAACCAAGCCTATTTTACTGACATCAGGGTAAACTGTAGTATCTTCCACCACTGAGAGTAACCTGATATCCAAATTGTGCTGTATCACATAGAGAACAGACAAGCCTAGAAAATAGTTGACATGATGACTTCCTGAAAGAAAGCAGCTCGCTGCGTTCTCTCCTCATAATTTTGTTCTTGAACTGCATCTGGAAAAGATGGTCTGTTGCTGCAAGAAGAAAATTGATCAGAATTTTGTCACCCTATCTTGAAAGTCAAGGCCATGCACAATGGAACTCTAATCTGTCACCAGTTCACCAACGGAGAGAAATATGGCAACTATTCTGTTATTCCTTCCTTTTATTCAAAATGCTGTTGATCATTTGGTAATTTTCAGACGAGTAATATCTTTAAATTGCACATTCAATCTTGATTAAATTCAGACAGATTGGGATTGAAGAAAAAATTTGCAATGACACGTCATACTTCTAAACAGAAGCTCTGCCACCAGAGCATACAACAAAAAAGCTACACTATTATCAAATCAACTGGCATGCAGACATAGGAAAAGTAATGAAGCAAAATTTATGTCTTCCTAACACTTTATTAAACCAAAATTTTCAACTAAATTTGTCTAAAATAGTGTAATTGAATTTAGCAATTTGTATTTAGAACAATCTTTCTCGTTATATCCTGTGGTCATATCTGGAAAAAACTTAATCAGGTCAAACCAAAGAACCTATAACAGATGGAGAGTATTTTGAAATTATACATTGATGATCCTTTTGCCTTCAGTTCATTGATCTTTCATTTCTCCTCCACCGTGTAGGCACTGTCTTCAATGCACACGGGATCCTCAGTGTCACTTTTCTAGTGGCAATTCAGTGCCACTTCTATATTTATGCCAAGTGTCCTGTTTATTTAATTTGTCATGCGCTATTTATTTAAATTTCTTCTACCATCACGTAATAAGTGGGATTGACACTGGATTTGATACCGAGTAGTAGCATAGAGGATCCCAACTGGTCTTCAATGTATGTTCTGCTAGCCAAAAGCTACCAGATGTATTATTCCGAAAATGACTCACTACAAACTGAAAATCTGACTTTCCAATGCCTAGTCCTAGATAGAAAGTATTGGGCAAGGGAATCTTTGTATGCATTGGAAGATGAAGCTCGTTGATTTTTATACATCCCATATTTCTGGTCTACAATGAATTCTGGTTACTTTTCATTACAGTGTTAATTCTGCACAACTAATTGCTGCTCTTGTATCTCAGCAATGTGTAATGCATCTGATAACTTGGCTGGTTTCAACATTTTAACCATAGCTTTGATCTCATCCTTCAACCCACTCACAAAACTAGAAATGAAATAGGCTTCGCTCAATTGAGAATTCTTTAAGCATCAAAGGACTTGAGTTCTTCAAATTTCTCTTGATACTCTTTCACATTCCCACTTTGCTGTAGTTTATTGAACTCTTCAACTACATCCTTCGAACCTTTGTCTGCAAACCTCTCACATAGCAAGTCAAAGAATTCTGGCCAAGAAATCCCCGGATTCTATATCCTGATACCCTGGTACCAAATGTCTGCTCTACCATCAAGATGCATTTCTGGCTACTTCAAGCTTTTGCTCCTCTGTAATCTAGCAGGTGAGAAAGTATTTGTGGCATTTATCAAAAAGTTAGAGTTCCTTGATTAATCACCTCTATTAAGTGATAACGGTTTTAGATCCTTACATTTTACAGCTATAAACACTACTCAAAATTCCTTATACATGTGAAGAGATTATAATCATAAACTAGGGCACACCAACTTCTATTTGCATAATTAATGGAAGAGCAAGAATGCACTCGATGTACAAATCTGAACCTAGGTATAGTTTAAATCCAGGCCCAATTCTATCGTAGAACAAAATTTTATGCGTCCCACACATGGCATTGAAAACTCTATACATGATGTAATCTGACTCTTAACATTTTCTTTCTTATACCAATCTTCGCTCTTAACCAACTAAAAATAGTTATACTAGCAACATTTGCTGTCCTAAATTCCATACACACTTGTATATTGGCAGCTGTGCTGTTGGGCGCATAAAACGAATCAGGAAGAAAACAATAACAAGATGATTTTGACGTTTTGTTTCAAATGCCGTGTTGAATTGACTGAAAGAGCTTGTCACGTGGGAAATTTTGCATGTTTGGTTTTTGGATAGCAGTGTTGAATAATTGGAAACTTATGAAAATGGAATGGACCGGCCCAAAATCTTGTGCCTCATTCTGATTGAGACGCCAGTCCAGGAGAACATTGGGAGCAAAAAGTTGAAATTAGAAAAAAAAAAAAAGCTTCTGCTGGCCCTGGGGAAGATTTTGATTTTTGTGTGCTCTGCTTTGTGAACTCTGAATTGTTTGGGCGAGAGTTATTTAAGCAATTTTGCATGTTTGGTTTTTGGATAGCAGTGTTGAATAATTGGAAACTTATGAAAATGGAATGGACCGGCCCAAAATCTTGTGGCCTCATTCTGATTGAGACGCCAGTCCAGGAGAACATTGGGAGCAAAAAAGTTGAAATTAGAAAAAAAAAAAGCTTCTGCTGGCCCTGGGGAAGATTTTGATTTTTGTGTGCTCTGCTTTGTGAACTCTGAATTGTTTGGGCGAGAGTTATTTAAGCGCGTATTAGTTTTATTTAAACAAAAAGAGAAAAATGCGGATTTTAGTACCCAAACTTTGATAAATAAACAATTTTATTCTCCAAACTTTGGACGAAAACAAATCTGGTACATAATCTTACAAGTTTTGAGCGCATTTAGTACTCATGACGGATCTTTTCCAAATTGCTATTGAAAAAAATCACGTGATAGTCACATGTCCATCAACTATTTTATTTAAAAAAGGACAAAAAATGTAAAATTTCCTTCTGACACTAAGTACCAAGTTTAAGACCTAATAATAGCATGTGATTCAGTCATTTAAAATCAAAACAAATTTAACATAAGAAAAAAAACTCCTACAAGCAAATCACAAACTAAAAAGGTGAATCTTAGAAGATAAATTTCACCAAGTTTTCTTATAATTTCATGGTTGAATTCAAAAGTGTCAATTGAAATAAGAGTGTAAATGTTTTTTTCATGTGAGGAAATGACGATAAAGAAGAGGAGAGGATAGAAGATGGATAGTTTTCAGTCTGTGATTTGCCAGTTTTTACTCTAAATTTGTTTCTTTTTTACATAACTGAATCACGTGTTGTTATTTGTCCTTAAACTTGGTACTTAGTACGAGAAGAATATTTACGTTTTTCACATTTTTTATAAATAGTTGCCGCACATGTGTCTATCATGTAACTCTTTCCAATAGCAAATTGGGAAAAAAATTCATCAAGGGTACTAAATATGCTCAAAAGTTGTAAGATTGGGTACCAAATTTATTTTGGTCCAAAATTTGGAAACTAAAACTGTTCATGCATCAAAGTTTGGGTGCTAAAACTACAATTTTCTATTTGTTTAATAATTGGGATTTAAACAGAGTGCTTTTTTTCTTTTCTTTTCTTTTAATGAGAGGATTTAGACACAAGTTTAATTTAGGGCAGAAACTTCCAGGACATTGCGCTCTATAAAAGTTAGATAATGACAAATTGGCACTTAACTGTCAAAGTTCTAAAGAAAGTGCTAAAACAAACATATGGTCACCGGTGAGCGTATGGCGATTCACCTCAAAAGTAAACTACTTGCCTTATACTTGACTTAATACTAGAACTTTAACAACAACATAAATACATTAAATGCCAATGGCTAGTAATATTGTCAGAACAAAAATTAGGATCCAGATCAAATTTCTATTCACGAGACAACTTTGCTCTTACTTAAGGGTTTTGCAATTAAATTTCAAAATTTTGGGGTTTCAAATGAAAGTCTCCTAAATTTTAATTACTCCTCCTACATTTTATCAGTCTATCATTCCTTGTCTAGTATCTACCCCAGACACCCCAACTAGCAACTCGAGCACCAAATTGGAACCTAAAAAGAACCTTGTGAATTGCTTTTTCCTCTCACGCCTATTGGCAACTTTGTCAATATCCTCCAATTCTGCGGATCACTTCTTTTTCTTTTCTCATCTTCTAGAATTGAAATCAATGATCGTGAATAAAGAACAAACAAATGGATTCCAGAAGACATCTGTTTTTTTTTTGCAAGTATTTAATCACCCTTTTATTTGGTTGAACTTTGCATATTATTTGGTTGGAAAAAAGAGTCAAATGGGATGTTTGTCAATTTCAATTAGGGAAGATTATGCTTTTGTTAAATTTTTTAGATGAAACTGGATTGGAGGTCAATGGTTGTGGCAGTGATAGCAGCTTTATTGTTGTGGATATCATGATAATCAAGAATCAAAAATTTTTATAGTTGGAAATAGGAAAAGGAAAAAAAGGTTTGTCATGGGGTTTAGAGGATTTAGTTGAAATAATGATTTTTAATATAAAAAAAAAACACAAAGTCGTCTCATAAAATGAAATTTGCTCTGAATCCTATTTTTGTTTTGACAGTATCATCTGTCAATGCCAATACATATTAGCCCACCAGTTAGCATATGGTGATTCACCTAAAAGTAAACTATTTGCCTCATACTAGGACTTTAATACGTATGAGGTATCTTGTACTTGACTTAATATTAGAACTTTAACAACAGCAACAATACTTTAAATGCCAACACATATTAGTTTAGTTGATAAGTATAGGTCACTTCCTCGTAGAGAAATCGTGTGTCTAATGGTCTGAGGGTAATGTTCTAGTGACAGTCTTTAGAGGCGAAAATACCTTGAAACAAAAAACTTTAAATAGTCAAACATGAAATAGCACCAAATACTGTATGAGATATTTTATGCTGAGCATGCAATTGGTTCCATTGCTAACAAAGACCAATAATTTAAATGAATTGTAAAGCCAAACTAAAAATTCATTTTTTTGATGTTTTATTTATTTATTAGGATACAACTTGCTTTCTTCATTTTTTTTTATTGTAGTCAAACCTCGCGACTAAACCCTATCGAAAAAAAAACCTCACGACTAAACCAAAGTAGTGCATTATATTTATGCTCTCTAAGCTTAATGAGGAGATATTCTTTGATGCTCTTCCCTTTCCAAAATAGGCTAAGCCTACTGATTGATCATATCTTATTTACGTAAATACATTTTGTAACAAGACGCATGAGTTGCTTTTATTTCCTTACATTGTGGCAAAATACAAGAATAAAATTTACAGTCCAGGCTTTGCATGAAATTGTTTATCATTTCCTATCCTATATTTCCAGTGTCTTTATCATCTAAGGTGATCCAACTAAAGGTAATTAGTGAAGAGCACTTGGGAGGCTTAAGGAAATGACTGTGCCTTTTTCTTTTGGGTAACAGAAAAAATAAGTGTGCTTGATGTCAAGTGCGACCTAAGTTTGTTTTATGATATTTGTGTGTACAAAGAGCAAGGTACAACCTGACTTGGGTTTAAACCTTTTTTTTCCCTTCCTTTGGGTGGGGCTCTTAACTATATTTTTAGGAGTTCACTTATATAGAAAATGACTTTGAAAAATCACGATAATCATGAGTTAATTGTATTTGTTGTACAAGTCGTATGTCGTTTAGAGTAAAATTTTTTTATTTTTATATCCAATGGATTATATTTGCATACTATTATATATCAAAATACAGATCTGACATTGTCTGCCTAGAGCAGATAGTAGTCTAATAAAGCCTTTCTGTAATTTACAAAATAAACAAATCACGATTACTTTGAGTTATTTTACAAGTCTAACAAAGATTATCTAACTTTGTTTTGCATTGCTTGAGAAAAACAGTGGAATGGAGTTTGCTTCTGTTGATTCTTGAATAAGTCCTTCTCCGAAGGTGTTGGTGTTGGAAGCCTGAACCAAAAAACTAAAGATAAGGCTCTGCTAAAAAAGAATAAAAATAAAGCAAGGTAAGGTCCTAATGTTGAAATGAGTGAAGATGTGGACAAAGTACCGACTTAAAGGCGGTTCTTCACTTGACAATAATATATTGGTTTTATACGAACATTATCACAATGACCGGTGAAGAAAGTGGAGCTCATTGTTCAAGTGAATGTGGTATCTCGCATGGGTCCGCGTATTTGGGCAAGATTAGAAAAGTAGTGTTTTGGGGAAGATTAGCTAAGTAGTGTTGTGGTAGAATAGTAGAAGGTTGGGTTTCCAAAATTGGCATTCACTTGATAATGACCTGGTGAAGAAAGTCAAGACGATCTGAGCTCATACGAATATCGTCGTTCACTTTCTTCACCAGGTCATTGTCAAGTGAAGGTGGTGTTCGCATGGGTCCTGCGCTATTTTGGGAAGATTAGCTAAATTAGTAATGTGGTAGAATTAGAAGAGTGGGGCTCCCAAATTGGCAGTTGAGATCCTCTGTGCTACTATTCGATGCTAAATTTAGTGTCAATTTCATTTATCATGTGATGATAGAAAAAATTTAAATAAACAGCACATGACAAATTAAATAAACAGGACACTTGACATAAATATAGAAGTGACATTGAATTATCACAGAAAAAGTGGCACTGAAATCCCGTGTGCAAAATTGGCATTTATTGGATATTCTTGAAATTAATATGCATGGCTACATGGCTACATGTAATTGGCAGTCTTAAATTTGAGAACAAGTCATCGGTTGCGATGCAGTCTCTTTCACCTAATACGCTCCGTCGATTAGTCAGCACAGCAGTGGTGTGTAATTTTTTCCAGTCCTAGTGTCTGTGGCGCCCACCGGGCCACCACCCTTTCCGTGGGATCGGACCTACAAGGCAAAGAATATATGTAGATGTTTGTCCGACGATATAAATATTAAATAGAGGCGCAACACAACAGAGGTGGCAAACCCATTGAGAACTTTTCTTCCGGAGAATTACCCGTCTCAGAAATGTTGGGAGAACTCAGGCTTGCAGCTATCAACTTCTTCTTCACCTTGAAGAATTTCGCTCAGGGTCAGGGCGGCTTCCCGGTATGGAAATGGTGGGAGTCTCGAAACGGGGCCGCCCAACAGTCGCCAACCATGCAACTCCAACTCCAACCTGGTGCAGTATCTCAACTTGAGGAGCAGCCGGCCCTGCATACCGTCCGGCAACCTAATAATGGCGATGATCAGAAACCCCAACTTCGTTGACCATGTGATGAAGATGCAGTGGGCGTTGCTGGTCATTGGAGTTTGTATTGCAGCCTTTAGCGCCGCCTTGCAAGCTCTCCAAACTCCTGCACCTCTCCCTCCAACCTTTCACTGGTTTTTGCATGCTTCTGGAGCTGGCCGTTCTTGCTTTGTTGGTCTCCGTTTACATCCGCCGCCGGTACGAGACGGCATCTCTTGTCATGGCACATGTTGCAATTTTCTTGGGCGCCACTGCATTCGTGCTGCCATTGGAGTGACTTTTCCGGCTCCGCTCACTGGGATATCCATCGCACTCTACTTCGTTGCAATCCTCGCAATCATCTTTGCTAATCGTTGAATCTCCTGCTCAGGTATTTGTTTATTAACTTTTTTCTTTTCCTTTTTGGCATTTTTCAGCATATTTTGATTTTGTTTTGTTATATACGTATCTACCTGGCTGAAACAGGGCTTGCCAGGACGTACTACTCTGTTATTCTCTGAAATGCTCGAACATCTTCGCGACGCCAAAATTCTACTAAAAGTTAAGCTCATGCTTTTTCGCTTTGTCTTTTCATTTGTGTGTGTGTGTGTGTTTTTGAAGGGTTGTTATCCATGTATTTTACGAATGCGTGTAAACAGGGCAAACAGACAAGATGTTGTTGTTGTCGGAAATATGCAAGTCTCACGTACTTCATTTGCCGACTAGTCCAGTTGTTAAATTCTCAAGGATGTTTTATGATTTCCATGTTCGTACTGTTCCATTCTTGGAATGTGAACATCATGCTATAATTGAATTTCTGGTTAAATATCTGAAGAGTGTAAAGCCATTATTTATTGGATTGATGGCACTGAATTATTTATTTCACAAAAAGAAGAAAAAGAAGCGAGCAGAAAATTCGAATGTCAATATACGGAGATTTTAATTTTGCACCTGATGATTGGTTTTATTGTGCAGTGCATACAAAAAAGAAGAAAGGATGTGGATAAGAAATTAGGATTGAATAGAATTCTTAACCATGATTCGACCTTTTTTTTTAAAAAAAAAACTCATGATTGACTTTATTCTCTTGAAGAAAAAACCATAAAAGGATCTCTCAAGGAAACTTGAAACCAAAATCGAAGTTGAAACTTGAAATGTTCACAAATCTTGTGCCATAAAAACTCAATTTTTTCTTTCAGAGAATTTCCAAACTACATCGTTCTAGTTAATCATAAGTTGGTGAATTTTTCTCCTTTAAGAAATTACTTTTGACAGATCGCTATTATGGTAGGGCAAGAATGCGCTGGATGTACAAGTCTGAACCCAGGTATAATTTAAATCTAGGCCTTCTATCATAGAGCTTCTGATGAAGTAAGCAAGCACAGGAAAGTTACTGATATGCTAGCTTTTATCCTTCTAATATCTTCCTGTAAATTAGAGCTTCAAGATAATATATAATAGTTCAATAGCATAAAAGTGCCATTAATACCCTGTGATAACCGATGATGCAGTACTGCCCATAATGCTTGCTCAAGAGTACAAGAAAGAAAGCAAAATGGCTCCTCCTCACAGATAAAAGAATACTGATGCATTATCTGGCAATATTATGATTACATATGAGTCGATTCATTACAAACATACAATGCAATGCCACCCCAAAATGTAACACGCCGCTGGTTACTTTTCTGTCTTGATTTAACCAAGCCTATTTTACTGACATCAGGGTAAACTGTAGTGTCTTCCACCACTGAGAGTAACCTGATATCCAAATTGTGTTGTATCACATAGAGAACAGACAAGCCTAGAAAATAGTTGACATGATGACTTCCTGAAAGAAAGCAGCTCGCTCCGGTCTCTCCTCATAATTTTGCTCTTGAACTGCATCTGGAAAAGATGGTCCTGTTGCTGCGAGAAGAACATTGATCAAAATTTTGTCACCCTATCTTGAAAGTCAAGGCCATGCACAATGGAACTCTAATCCTTCACGAGTTCACCAATGGAGAGAATATGGCAACTGTTCTATTATTCCTTCCTTTTATTACAAAATGCTGTTGATCATTTGGTAATTTTCAGCGGGGTAAAATCTTTAAATTGCACATTCATTCTTGATTAACTTCGGATAGAATGGATTGAAGAAAAATTTGCAATGACATGACAATACCGACTAAACGGAAGCTCTGCCACCAGAGCAAACAACAAAAAGTTACGATATTATCAAATCAACTGGCACGCAGACATACAATGCAATGCCACCCCAAAATGTAACACGCTGACTACAATGAAGTGGGAGGAGTGACCTCATTTTATTCGAAGTAGTAGCAGTAACTAACGGGTTGCAATTAATTCGGCGGAGGTTGCCAGAATATGTCATCCATTCTGACGGTACCCACATCCCCTCTCTCTTCCAAGTCTACAAAATCGCAACGAATCTTCTGTCTTATACCTTGTGTCACTCTCTGTCCCACTTTTTATTATATTGTTATTTCTCCTATATAAATATCATGTTTTAGTTCTTTTTTATTTTTTTAAGATCTAATAACTATTAATTCAGTAAAAAATAAATACAATAGCTTCAAAAAAGCAATATATGATAGAAAATTAAAAAATATAGCAGAAAATTCATAAAAAATCTCATTTTTTATGCATTTTGACTTTTTGAGTTTGTTAAATTTTGTGTATTACTCAATTAATAATTATTGGATTTTAAGGAAACAAAAAAGAACTAAAACATGATATTTATGAAGAAGAAATAGCAATATAATAAAAAGTAGAACAGAGAGTGGCACAGAGTATGGAACAGAAGATCCGTTGCGAAAATCGCAACGAATGACGTCACATCATAAACTCCGTGTTGACGTAGGCAAGCATTGAATCCCCGTGTATGTGTTTTTTAAAGGTACTACTTATTAGTAACTTATCTTTTTTGACTGACAAAAAGAAATATATTATGACAATTGATGGGAGGAGAGATTAACCATCAAGCCTTAACGACTCGGTGGACTATATGGTTTGGGAAAAAAAACAGAGAGAGAGATGGTTGTGTGATGCCTGCGCTGTCCCTACAAAAGCGACAGTAACCAAAGCAGTCGGCGAGCAAGCGCAAACTATACATTTTGCGGCAATTTTTATCATTTTATGCAGACTGTACATTTTTGGAACAGAGGGAATGAAAAAAAAAAAAAAGAAAGTAACAACGCTTTATTCGTAATAAAGAAAGGCTACATGGTCAAGGATTAATCTTTTTTTATACTATTAGCATAAATAGAAAAAAAAATTTACATAAATGGCTTAGATGCGTGTAGAACCAGAATTTGAATTATGAGACAAAAATTATTGTATCATTCATTCAGACATACTATTAGTAGTGTAAACATACTAATTAAACCAGACTCAAAAGCATTTATGCAACTTTTCATCTATATCAAGTAGGCTCAAAAGCATTTAAACCAGACAAGAAAATTGAAACTAAATTAAAGCATGCAATTACCTTGAAATACACTCGACCCAGCACGATCTGATGATCCTTCGTCGTTTATCTTTTCTTGTAGAAGTTTTGATGTCACTAGAATTTGGTGTTGATCTTGGTTTGGAAAAGATGGAAGGGAGGCTCATTTTAATATATTCTTCCTCTCAATTCCTTCCTCGACTTTCCCATCAAGCATCAATACAGCACACCAACCAGTTTACAACTTTCCCACCTCTATCTTCCACCGGCATATAACCTTTCATCTAATCAATTGAGATAAGCAGTAACCTTCCCCTCAATTCTGTGGTGGACGGTTTCTGTAATATCCACTGGAAGTCAGACAAGAAACTCGAGCATTATTAACAAAATGGATCCACTACAATCTGAGGAATATCGTATGGCTTTAAGTGTTGGAATTCGGAAGCTGCTCCACCTTATCCCCATTACGCAAAGAATAAAAAGAACAGCAAATTTAATGAAAACAAGAAGTTACACCAGACAAGAGGACCAAAGATTCAAGAAATACTATCTAGAATTCTTCTTCTCAGAAACGATCACTTTGCACTTGTTTTTTATTGGACTTTCCATGCAAAACTACCCTCCAGCAACATGTGATAACTCACATTTGATCTACTGATAGGTGTTCATTTATGTAAGTATATTGTGGGCTTCAACTTACTGACAAGCTTCAAAAAATTGGTCCCGGCAGTTCAAATTTTTTCCAGCTTCATCTGAGTTTTAGTAACAGCACTTTGGTTTCAAATCAACAAGTCTAGGAAGAGATTTATGTGGATATTTTATGATCAAAATAAGACACCTCTGTATGATATTTACTCTTTGCTGTTTTCTCGAGCTGTTCCATTTAGATGCTCATCAACTATCATATCCTTTTTTTTTTTTCAAACTTCTCCAAGCAGAAAATTTAAAATAGAAGCTAGTAGAACTAGAGAGCATCTAAATTTCTAAACTACTATGAGATTAAAGATCCTCATAGCCATGCTTGAAAACTATAAATGCAAGGGCTCAAGCTACTCATCGATCAAAAGATTATGCATCTCCCTTTTATCAAAAGAACTAAATACTAAGTATGAATTACCAACAACAAAAACAGAGAAGATTATGCAGAAGATTTGCACGTTGTAGAAATGAATTCTGAGAAGCGTACTGACTTATACGCATGAAGGGATTGTGAAACTGTAACTGGGCAGACTAACAAAAGATTTTTTGAGAGGAATATTTTCTGGAATAGCAAAGCATGCTCAGGGTGGTTGCTCATGTGTTCACAGTTTCAATCTCACTAACACTTCCCTCAATTGGAAACATTTCAACCATATACCACTTCCTGTATATTCTCCACCATCATCATCACAACCACCACCATCCACCACTGCCACCACTAGCTTCAATTTGATAAGCATCATTAGCTGTCCTTCATTCCAGTTCACTCTGCCATATTCAAATGTTCCAGTGACTTTCTTTCTCGTAGTGTTGCTGGTTGCTAAAGTTCCATTGACAACAAGTGCCTTTTACCGTTTCCATATGTTCCAGCTTTAGCTTACCATTTTTACTTGGATTTTTTTCTTATTTCGGGTTGCCGTGGGGCGATTGAGGTGCAAGGGTCAGACTGGGTATTCAGTAAGAAGAGGTATTCATAAGATTCCATGAAAATCAGACAAGAAAATTGAGCATTAATAGTAAAATGATTCGGCTTCAATCTGCAGAATATCTCAAGACTTCTAGAATCCAAAATTAAAAGTACCTGCTCCACTTTATCCCAATTATATAAGGAACAGAAGAAGAGCAAATTTAATGAAAAAAACGAAGTTGTAGTGTACAAGATGAACGGGTTTTCAACTAGTACTACTTAGAACTCTTCTTCTCAGAACTCAGAAAGTGCTTACTGTGCTCTTTTTCTGATTAGGCTTGCCATGCAAAAAAAAACTCTCCAGCCATATGTGTTAACTCACAATTGATCTTCTTATAGACATTCCTTAAGTGTACTGTGGGCTTCAAATTAATGATAAGTTAATTTGATTAGATTTATCCCAAAGTTAGTACACTTCTCGCAGTTCAAATAGCCTCTTCAGCAGCTTCATCTGTTTTTAATTAACTGCAATTTGGCTTCAACATCAAGAAGTCTAGGAATAGATTTATGTGGAGATCTTCTCATGTCAAAAAAAGATCCTGCTGTATGATATTTACTCTTTTTGCTGTTTTAGCAAGCTGTTAAAATTAAATGCTCATCAACTATCATCTCCATTTTCTCCATCTCCAAGCAGAAAATTTATAAACAAACTTGGAGAGCTAGAGAGCATCCCATGTTCGTAGATCCTATTATATTAAAGATCCTGAATGTCATGCTTGAAAACTATAAATTCAACTGTGTAAATTTATCATCAATCAAAAGATAATACGACCCCATTCTATCAAAATGACTAACCAAAGCTGTTAATTACCAAAAAATAAAAGCAGAAGATTTGCAACTTACAGAATTGCATTCTGAGCAAAATACTGACATGTACATATGAAGAGACTATGTTCCATTACTTGGGCACACCAGGAAATTTTTTTTTCTGGGAATATTATCCGGGATAGTAAAGCATGCTGTGGCTGATTGCTCCCATGTTCTTAAGTTTCAACCTGAGGAAAACTTCCCTAAATTGAAAATATTGACTTCATCAATTCCACTTCCCAAACATGCTCTCATCCCTGATGTTTCCTTAACACTTTTATTAACCATATAATTTCGACTAGATGTGTCAAAGCAATGCTATCCAATCTAAAACTTCATATTTAGAACAACCTTTCGTGTTTTCTCAAAGCATATACATTTGCTATTGATATAAATGGAATAGAAAATTTAGGCACTAATTTAGGTAAAGCCAAAGCATACATAGCGGAGATCATCGTGTGACTATGCAGTCATGACCTTTATCTCTCTGGCTAATTGACCATCATATCTACTCGAAATTGACAGCATAGCGTCAAATGTATGTTTCTGCTAGCCATAATCTGCTCAGACAAGCTACTAAATACAAACTGAAATTCTGACTTTTCCACGCCTAGTCCTATATAGTGCTAACTTCTTGGTTTTAACCTCCATGTCTTGTTACAGAACACCATAAGTAAACTTAGTAAAGTCTCAGTTTGCTTAACATTTTAGCCTCATGATCCAAAGATTCAGGGATCCTATATGATCTATATTGTGCAGAACAAGTCAACAATTGAAACCACCACCTGGTTATTAATTTTTTCCATGCAAGTTGCATTTGTCAACCGATTACTAATATTCTGTAAGAATAGAGCAAACCAGCAAATTCCAAACAGCAGATGCTATGTTGTTTAGATCCCATCTCATGTGGTTGAAAATTAGCCAATTAGGTAGTATGAGCTTTAGATCTCTTCATATGGCATGAAATCCAAAAAGAAAGTTCATACATCCATATGTAGTAGGTCAGACTTACCTATCTCCTTAGCAGTTGAGATAGCATAACTAGAAGATGCATCTTTTGTGTGGTCTTTAGGATCTGAAAAAGGTGTTGAACAAAGAAATGTTGATCAAGTGGATCTGGAGCAGGTTTCATGAATCTGCACCAAGAAATGGTGGTAATTCCAGCAGTCTGATGCGTCTTTGTAAGGAAATTATCCTGCCACGCAATTATCACAGTTAGTTCAATTGCAATTCTAATATACCTTCAAAAGAATTGAGCATGCTTGCATTATGAAATGCCCAATTGCCATCTTTTCCTTTGTTGCTGCACATATTGGGGCAGAACCCTGGGAAATGGGATATGGTCAGGAAACCATCAATTAGCCACTGATGAATCTGAAAAACCAAGAGAACAGAGTCCAAGGGAACAAAAAAATCAGCAATGATCCATGCCTGGTTCCTTGTTAAAGGATAAAGGTATTTGTTTTGGTTCATTTCGAATATTTGGTGTTTGTGGTCCCATGGCATCAATTTTAGAGTTTGTGTGGTTACACAGTTTACACAATAGAGTATCATTCAGGCTATTTCTAACAAATTCAGTGGGGGAAAAGAAATATGCCGCTGTTATTTGGGCTTCGGTTAGCTATTCATTCTAATAAACAAGGAAAGCCATAGGGTTTTCTTTTGTTCCTATTCTTATGAATTAAAATTAGCAAGAAAACATTTGGGGTTGGATGTTTCCGTCTATAAGATTATTGAATGGGAAAAAAAATTATGGTTACAAAGTATGATGCAGTCTAGTAGTTGTTTCCCCATGCAAACAACTTGGATGGAAATTTTTCTTTTTGTATAAGAAATCTAAAGTGGTTATGGGGAACTTGAATAAAGAGACCTCTTGAAGGAAACTTGAAATTCAAGATCGTAGTTGAATTTTTGTGCATAAAAACTCAATAATTTTTTTTTGGAGTGAATTACCATACTACATCATTCTTGTTAATCATAAGTTGGTGAGTTTTTTCTCCTTCAAGGACTTTACTATTGACAGGTAAGCTCATTCAAATGACTTATCAAACAAACTGTTTTAGATCTTTCAGGTGACTCTTGTCAACTCCACAAACCAAAATCTAATCACCTACCTTTTACATTTATGAACAATGCTCAAAAGTCCCCATATAGGTTATGTACACCTGAAAGGTTATAATTTATAATCGTATACTTGGGCAGACCAACTTCTATTTGCATAATTAATGGAAAAGCAATAATGCACTGGATGTACAAATTTGAACCCAGGCATGATTTAAATCGAGTCCTTCTATCGTACAACAAAATTTTATGGGTCTCACATGTGATATCGAAAACATTATACATAACATGATTTGAATCTTATTTCTTTTTTTTTAGATCAATCTTATCTCTTAACCTTTCAAGGATGGTCACTGTAGGAAACTTTCCCTATCCAAATTCGATACACAATTTCGTCAAAATTTCAGGAAGAAAACAATAACAAGGAGAAAATGAATAAATGATTCGAGCAAAGCTACATGGGTCTTTATCTAAAGCTGAGATTTTGATGCAGTTAAGAGCATGGCGTTTGTTTCCAATTCTCTGTTAAATGAAAGTGCTGTTGCCTGGGGAACTTTGCATGTTTAGTTGTTGGGTACTACTGTTGATTAATAGGATACTCATGAAAATGAAATGGGCCGGCCCCAAAATCTTAGTCTCAATAGCATCTAACTCCACCCTATTTTGTGGCCTCATTCTGATTGAGACGCCAGTCTAGGAGAGCATGGGCAGCAAAAAGTTGGAGAAAAAAAAGAGTGTCTCGTGGGGCCCTGGGGCAGATTTTGACTTTTTGCTGCTCTCTGCTTGTGAACTGTGAAGTGCTTGGGTGAGAATTATTTAAACGAGTATTAGTTTTATTTTTGTTTCATAATTGGATTTAAATGCGAGTACTTTTTTCTTTTTTTTTCAATGATAGAATTTAGACACAAGTTTAATTCAGGGCAGAAACATCCAGGACATAGCACTATAAAAGTAGATAATGACAAATTGGCACTTGACTATAAAAGTTCTAAAGAAAGTGCCAAAACAAACAGAGGGTCACGCATGCCGATTCACCCCAAAAGTAAACTACTTATCTTATATTTGGAATTTAAATACGCATCTTATATTTGCCTTATACTTGACTATATACTAGAACTTTAACAACAGCATAAATACTTTAAATGTCAATACATATTAGCTTAGTAGTTGATAAATACAAATTGCTTCCTCATAAAGAAATCGGGTGTCTAAGGGTCTCAAGCGATGCTTTAGTGGCGCTGATTAGAGTCAAAACCACCCTAAAAAAAAATTGAACAATCAAACATGAAACAGCACCAAATATAGTATAAGATAGTTTATGCTTAGCGTGGCATTGATTCCTTAGACCACAAAGACCAGTAACTTCCCAATGTACCTAGCAATTTGGGGGTTTTGAGTGGATTGATATTGGATTTTCACTTAAATAAATAAGTTATATTCAACCCGTTCAACTTTAGATTTGATTGATTTTAGGTTGGATCATATTAGATCATCTCAAATCCATGACCAAAATATTGCCCAATATATTAATTAATACATTGTGATATATAAACTCTCTCTTGTACATTTACACATGCAAAAAGATTTTATTCACATACATAAACATATTTTCACATACATAAATATATTGTCACACACTAACATACTTTCACACACACTAGAAACACATCATAGATAAAATAATATTTTATATTGCTTGTATTGTAAAATTTGAATAATAAATTATATATTTAAATAGATTAGCTAAAAAAATTTATTTACCATATGCCTTATAACACTACTAATTGATTGAAACTTATTTTGCTTAACTTATACTCACTTTAATCTTCGATCACCAGGTCATTGTCAGGTGAAGGTGGTGTTCGCTTGGGTCCCACGTATTGTTAGAAGATTAGCTTAAGTAGTAATGGGTAGAATTAGAACAGAGGGGCTCCAAAATTGTGTCATTTCACTTGATAATTCCTTCCCAACAAAAAAAGCCACTTGATAATGACCTGGTGAAAAAAAGTCACTTGATAATGACCGGTGATGATAAAAAATTAGATTAAATCCCTCTTTGAACCATGAATAAGGGTTCGAATCCCACTTATTTTTAAAAAAATTCCAAAAAAGGTGCGAGAGCACCAGACCTGTTCCGTATACCCATGTTGTAAAGAGAAGATGCTTTGTATACCTATGTAACAAGAAGATAATGACCTGGTGAAAGAATGGTCAGACAGAGCATATATAATGACAAAAAGATAACGACCTGGTGAAGAAAGTCAAGACATCTAGGCTCACACATGGTCAATTGTCAGTTTATCACATGGTTAATTGTCGCACACGCTTTGTCAGTGCCGCTCACCACACCAGGCACCCACAGTATGTAAATGCTTGTGCGACGATATAAAATTATAAATACGGCGCAACACAACACCGGTAGCGAACCCATTGAGAATATTTTCTTCCGGCGAGTTACCCGCCTCAGAAATGTTGGGAGAACTCAAGCGTGCAGCTCTCAACTTCTTCAACACCTTGAAGATGTTCGTTCAGGACTTTCCAGTATGGAAATGATAGGGTGCAAACGAAACGAATCGAATCGAATTGAATTTTAACCTAATCGAATTGAGACTCAAATAAATTTTACGAAATTCGAACTCGAACTCGAATTCGACAAGATTAAAATGTCAAGCTCGAGTTTGAACTCGACTCAAATTCAAGTCGAGCTGGAGTTTAAAAAAATAAAAAATAATTATTTTATTTTAAAAAATTAAAAAAATAATTATTTAATTTTTAAAAATGAATAAAATAATAATTTTTAACAAATAATAAAATATTAAGAATATATATGTAATTATACTATTAAAATAATATATATATATATATATATAATCAAACTTGCGAGTTAACGAGTTTGATATTTTTGATCTCGAGTTCGAGTTCGACTTACTTGGCTCGAACTCGAGTCGAACTCATATTCTACCCACTCGTGATCGGTTCGATTCGTTTGCAGCCCTAGGAAATAACATGAGTCTCGAACTGAAGGGCAAAGTTGTCTCGTAAAGAGAAATTTGCTCTACTTCCTATTTTTTGCTCTGGCAGTATCATCAGGTAATGCCAATACATATTAGCTCACCAGTCAGCATATGGCGATTCACCTAAAAGTAAACCATTTGCTTTATGCTAGGACTTTAAATACGTAAGACGTATCTTGTACTTGACTTAATACTAGAACTTTAGCAACAGCATAAATACTTTAAATGCCAACACACATTAGTTTAGTTGATAAGTATAGGTGACTTCCTCGTAGAGAAATCGTGTGTCTAATGGTCTGAGGCGTAAATGTTCTAGTGACAGTCATTAGAGGCGAAACTACCCTGAAACAAAAGACTTTCAATAGTCAAACATGAAATAGCACTAAATACTGTATGAGATATTTTAAGCTGAGCATGCAATTGGTTCCTCAGACGACAAAGACCAATAACTTCCCAACATAATTAATTTAAATGAATTGTAACCCCAAACTAAAAATTCATTTTTTTTGATGTTTTATTTATTTATTAGGATACAAATTGCTTTCTTCATTTTTTTTTATTGTAGTCAAACTTCACGACTATACCAAAGTAGTGCATTATATTTATGCTCTCCCCTTTTCCAAAATAGGCCAAGCCTACTCATTGATCATATGTTATTTACGTAAATACATTTTGTAACAAGATGCATGAGTTGCTTTTATTTCCTTACATTGTGGCAAAATATAAGGAATAAAATTTTACAGTCCAGGTTTTGCATGAATTTGTTTATCATTTCCCATCCTATCTTTCTTGTGTTTTTATCATCTAAGGTGATGCAGTTAAAGGTAATTAGAGAAGAGTACTTGGGAGAGGCTTAAGGAAATGACTATGCCTTTTTTTTTTGGGTAAAAGAAAAAATAAGTGTGCTTGATGTCAATTGTGACCTTAGTTTGTTTTATGATATTTGTGTGTACAAAAGCAAGATACAACCTGACTTTGGTTTAAACCTTTTTCCTTCCTTTGGGTGGGGCTCTTACCTATTTTTTTGGGGAGTTCACTTTATAGAAAATGACTTTGAAAATCACGATAACCATGAGTTAATTTCTATTTGTTGTACAAGCACAACAGATCTTCTGTCGCACATTTTGTGCCATTTTTTATTATATTATTATTTTTCTTACATAAATATCATGTTTTAGTTCTTTTTTGTTTTTTTAAGATCTAATAACTATTAATTGAGTAATACACAAAATTTAACAAACTCAAAAAATCAAAATGCATAAAAAATGGGATTTTTTATGAATTTTCTACTATATTTTTAAATTTTCTATTATATATTGTTTTTTTGAACCTATTGTATTTATTTTCTATCATATGTTAGAGTAAAATTTTCTTATTTTTATAGCCAATGGATTATATTTGCACACTATTATATATCAAAATAGAGATCTGACATTGTCTGCCTAAAACAGAAAGTAGTCTAATAAAGTCTTTCTATAATTTACAAACTGAATAAATCACGATTACTTTGAGTTATTTTACAAGTCTAACAAAGATTATCTAACTTTGTTTTGCGTTACTTGAGAATAACAATGGAATGGAGTTTGCTTCTGTTGACTCTTGAATAAGTCCTTCTCCAAAGGTGTTGGTGTTGGAAGCCTGAACAGAAACCAAAGATAAGGCTCCTGCTAAAAAAAAAAAAAAAGAAATGTTCGATCGATTAAGTATAGCGTATTAGTTGAAATGAGTGAAGATGCGGACAAAGTACGACTTAAGGCGGTTCGTATAAATCCTGCATAGTGTCCGAAGATTAGTTAAGCGATAATATGGTACAATTAGAGCTCATACGAATATCGTCTTCACTTTCTTCACCAGGTCACTTTCAAGTGAAGGTGGTGTTCGCATGGGTGCTGCGTATTCTCAGAAGATTAGCTAAGTAGTGTTGTGGTAGACTATTAGAAGGTTGGGGCTCCTAAATTGGCATTCACTTGATAATGACCTGGTGAAGAAAGTCAAGACGATCTGCGCTCATACAAAGTTACAAACATGGTCGTTCACTTTCTTCAGCAAGTGGGGCTCCAAAATGAGGTAGAATTAGAAGAGTGGGCTCCAAAATTGGCATAGTCAAGACGATCTGCGCTCATACAAAGTTACAAACATGGTCGTTCACT